>JAJJMC010014687.1:3217891-3247496 GCA_023531435.1 Papaver californicum
AGTTTGTTATCTACCGATTGTTGATGAATATACACAATCGGTAGTTTTTCAAAACCACTTAACTACCGATTATAATGTAAAATTTGAAGAAAATAACTTGTTAAAAATAAATCGGTTGCAAATCAATTGATAACTCACAAAAAGAACATAAAATCATTTCAAATGTTAGACAGTTAAACACCAATAATGTTAAACACCAGAGATATATCCATAAGAAAAGAACCAAAATCTAATTTCTAGGAGCTTTGGTTTTGGTACGAGGACGACGAGCACCAGGGGCTAACAATCTTTCTGCATCAGCGGCATTGGCTTCACTCTCAGGGACATTTGCTTCCGCATCAGCACTCGATGAAGCGCGAGATCTTTTGGTCGTCTTTGCTGCTAGCCTCTTAGGCTTATTCGCAGATTTCTCCCCAAACTTGGTAGCATAGGCTTCATTATCAATGTTGTCAATGAGGTTTTTATGCTCTCTCATCGTCTCAACTGATGGAGGCACTCCCGCATTTATGCACCCAGCTATCTTCTTTGAGAAAAATGCAAACCTTTTTTTTTTTCTGTTTTTAGGCAATAACAATCAAACGATTATTATCTAAAATATTGAGTCGTAATACTAGAATCAAAAGGAAATAACATTATGCACCAGCCTTTCATAGCCAGAGGGTTTGTCTTTGATGATGCAAGTATATTCGGGCACCCTGGTGCTCTTTCCTTTATCTTCACGGATCACATGAAGATGAGGATGTTGTCGGTACCATACCATATAGCGTGGACCTGCTTCATCACCTCGGGTGATAGGTCTCCCCTCGTTGATCATAGATTGCATCTTGTTGTTCCAATGTTCAACGGATGGGTTATCGGTGTGAACTATTGTGATCGATTCCTTACCACAAACACAGTTCTCCACGTCCAACTGGAAGCTTCCCCTGAAACGACTCCAAAGTTCTTTTTGGACATAACCTAGTTGACGCATCACGCTTGTGGCATTGTACATGACATATCCAGTGGGATGCCACAAGGGTCCATAGTAGAACGACAACTCAGACCTTTGCGTTATATGCCTATTTGATCGGTCTTCCCTGTATGGATCAAAGCATACATCTTTGGACGCCATCGAGTCTAATTTCATCCTCAAAGAAATAAACTCCTGCTCCTTAGTCCTTGAATGGCTTCCCTCAAAGATATATTTCGTGCCTCGGGGTGTTCCTTTCTCCCGTGTCAGGTTCTCTTTGGCCAACTCGAGAGACGGGAAGTGGTCATAGATCCATGTCTAGTGTACATATCAAACCAAGTATGATAAAATTGATTCTTAAAAGAGGAAAAAATAAATAACAATCAAACCATCAACGAAGTTACCAAAATACCTGTAGTAAGCTCACGTTCCCGGCAATTTGGCTAGTTTGTTCCCTGGATTCCTTTCTCATCTCTTTCATCAAGAACGCATGACATGCGGTGCCCCACGAATAGTCGTGAACTTTGTGGATGGGATGTAAAAGTTGTAGGAGGTTGGCGTCGACCCGATTGCCACTAGCATTGGGGAAAATTACACATCCCAAAACACAGAGAAGATATGCAGTGGCTGCAGCATTGACCTGGTCATCGCTAAACTCTGGGTTCATCTTTTCTTTGTCCTTGGTGCCTCTGAACATTTTCATCAGTTGAACCATGCTGAATTTCCTGGTTTTGTAAGGAGCGTACCGTTTGAACTCTTCATCGGATGTCTCTCGGTCCCAACCAAGACACATCTCAGTGTAAACATAAAGTTGTTCCCAGCTTAACTGCTTCACGTAATCAAACTTCACAGTCGTACCATGGTCAGTGAGACTTAGAATCTGCACCACATCATCGGGGGTGATGGTCATCTCTCCCCACGGCATGTGGAAGATATCGGTCTCAGGATACATCCTCTTCATGAAGGCCGATATCGACACCCGGTCGTGAGGTAACATTGAATTCTCGGCAGCCGTAGATAACCCCGAGTGCAATATAATTTTTTGGAACCATTCACACTCACCTTCTAATGGCCAATCGTTCATCTTTGTTGGTGCAGCCGTAGGTTTGAGTAGACGGACCGTATTAGAATGGTCCTAATATACACGACGAATTAAAAAAAAAAATAAGAATAACAGTTAACACTTCTACGAATAAAAAGACAATATGTTAAGAATGGTATTTTATAATTATTACCTCAGTAGAGTAAATTTCTTTCGCCCAAGAGTCTTTGTACCCAAATAATAGATCTCCCCCATCTCTTGGGAGGCCAGGGATTTGGCCTTCTTGAATACCCTTCATCTTCAAAGAGTCGGGGACCTTGTGTCCTCCTTTCTTCTTAGCTGGCTTCTTTGTCCCACTTCCTTCTTCTTGTCTACCACTTGGTCCTCCTTCATCAAAGTATCTATCTTGTGGAGCACTTGGTCCTCCTTCTTCTAGGTTTGTACTTCTTGGAACACTTGGTTGAGTTCCTTCAGTGATAACAATTCCGCTAGCGCTATTTTGTCTTCTTGCACTAGCAGTTACCTTCTTCCCCCTTTCACGACGAGGCCCCGATAGAATTGTATCGTGGGAATGCTTATATCTCCTTTCCCCTCTTTGATACAAAACAATGAACAATTATTTCCAAAAAGACACCGTTTAATCAGTACATAATCGGTAGACAAAGTACATTGAACTCAACCGATTGTTCATAATCGATCGTCAAAAAAACAACGTAACTATCGATTGTGCATAATCGGTAGCTTGGGCTCTACATTATCTACCGATTGTGCATAAAAAATGGAACAGAAAAATCAATGGACACACATACAATCGGTATTTACATAAAAAAAATTAACTACCGATTATGACTAAATTTGGGTACAGGAATATAATCGGTAGTTTATGACCAAATTATAACTACCGATTATGGTCGATGTTTGAGGAACCACTAAATTTCACAATCGGTACTTTAACCCTATACTAAACTACCGATTATGTGTAAATTTGGGTCCAGGGATATAATCGGTAGTTTAGGTGTAAAAATAACTACCGATTGTGATCGACGTTTTTGAGGATCACTAACTTGCATAATCGGAAGTTTAACCCTATACGAAACTACCGATTATCACTAAATTTTGGTACAGGAATACAATCGGTAGTTTATGACTAAACATAACTACCGATTGTGCATGATGTTCATGAGCAATGAAGAACACTAACATAATCGGTAGTTTAATACAACCACGAAACTACCGATTTATGAAATCTAACTTACAACCCTAGAAATTCTAGTGACGAATTCATTCGATTGAGTCAAAATAAACACAAATAATGGTAAACCCTTACCTTATTGGAGCCATTATAAATTTCTGGAGAGGCTGACTGTCAGAATCGGTCTCCGTTTATAGGTCATCATCTTCGCGTTCTTCGTTATGTTCTTCAACAATCTCTCGATTTCTTACTCTTTGGGAAAAATCCGGCCACTCTGTATTAGGAGGTTGACGAGTTGTTTGCTTCTTTCTTTCCATTTTTAGATTAACGATGAATTGGTTTACGATTATACGATGAATTGATTTACGATTAATCGGTTTACGATGAATTGGAAATGCCACAATCGGTAGTTTGAAAACAAGAGAAGAAGAAGAGAAATCAGAAATTGATTATCGGTAGGTAGAGAAGAAGTGTGAAATAGGTTTAGGTTTTATTAGTGAAAGGTTTTATGGTAATTGTTTGATTAGTAAAAGGGTATTTAAGTCTTTTTACATACCACTAGGTTATCCCTTAAGCCACATCCATGGGATTGGGTTAAAAAAGTCGCCCCAAATTAGTTTTTAGTCACCCTCAAAATCGCCAAGTTTCTTTTAATATAGAATAAGCAACGTAGTTCTCGAATTTACACTTTGACGGCTAATGTGAAGCGATGTCGAATTAGGAATGAAACTGATGATGAAGTTGTAGCGAGTTCTCTGGAGGAATGACGAAGATGAAAATGATCAAATTTCAGGTACCAAGCTCATTTCAACATTCTTTAGGTGATGAAAAAATCCATCCACTTTGTGTTGATAGTTTTTCCACGATACTATTCCTCATATATTTAAATACTATACGAAAGTATTGATTGAGGTATTTAGTTAATGAAATGTGATTTAAATTTAATAGCATTTTACTTTTTAAATAGATTAGGTCTAAGTATTACCTAATTTTACATAACATTGTAATTTTAAGTTTTTATATATTAGTGAAGAAATGTCTTACTTTTGGACATATGTCTGGTCTCATCATATGTTTACAACTATTGAAACTTTTAATGTTTATATAATTAAAAAAACTTATGAAATAGACTGTCAGTGACTTGATTTAACATCTGTATAACCTGCCAGATAAATTTAAAGTTTATTGAACCAAGATTTGAATGCCCATTCAATAGTCTAGCGTTGAGTCTTATAACATGGGCTTCATGACATACTCAGTTCCCTATAAATTCACTTATTCTCTACTAAACAAGGCACAACCAGACTCATTACATTTCACTCACCATTTACTCTTAAAAGTTGAATTCATCAACTCAAATCTCATTGCATCTCCTATTCAGGTACAATACTTTTATAACAATTGTTTTATATTGGGTCATCGTTACGGTTATACCTTTCAGAAAATTTTCAAGCTAGCAAATGTGCATACACAACTTTTCACAGCTAAACCATGCATACAGACCCAGTGATCCTCCCCAAATGGAGACGAAGATTAATAGAACTGGGCATATTCAGACTAGATTTTATGGGTACATCTTCTATAAACCCTCACGAGACTAACTCGTCCACTAGGGGTCACCCAGGAATTCAAAAGCTTATTCACATGCTAAGTGTAATCGTGATTCCCACAAAAGTGAGTTATAATTAATAAATAAATTTTGAATGCGTTTAACGATTGTTCAATAACTTTTTTTTCTCTAATCTTTTTGTACTAATAAAAACAAATAGTATTTCAGAATATCCATTAATGACAAATTTTAAGGACTAGAAACATTCCAAAATAATTGAACATACCCGTTAAAATTTAAAATACTCGTTGATACGAAAGTTATTATGTCCGGTGTCATATAAGTGTAACAAGGTGTAATAGTAGTGTAACAAGGTGTAATGGAATGGTAAGAATGAAAAGGTCAAACACCATATAACTATTATGTGTTTGAACAATATTCATTAGAGTAATCCAAACGATTTAATTTCATGATCTAGTGTAAAAAATATAACTTCATACTCAACGGTTTCACCAAAAATTCAACACACTATTAATTTCGATAAAACATTCATTAAAGTCATATTCATTAGAGTTGTCGACACGGATTTTCTTGGTTCATATACCCATCTATTGTTTTTCTGGCACCCATTGGTGGATTCTAGTGAGTAATTACCCTTTTGTTTTGGAAGTCTTTCTCACTCGTTATTGGGAATCATTGCCCACTGAAGACCAAGCATTCAAGGCTATAGAAGAAGACACCTCTTTAGGGGAAACCATTCTTCTTCTCCATCTTCTTCTTTTTAATATGAGTAATTAATTTTTTTTGTTGGTTAAGGATGAATTCAATGTTCTAGACATGAAGCTTTATTAATTATACAAGTTTATTTGAAGTTTTTATCATTTTGTCGTTTGTTTCCATTATATCTAAGGTTTATGATTGGTTTCTAGATTATTCAAGTGTACAATTGAATTAATCTATTGACCTGTCTAATGCTAGTAAAGAGTTGAACGATTTTTAATTGTCAAGCATCTCCTACACAGGTAAAGAACGTGAGACCTTGCAGAGGAATTTTGTGGGGCAATTGTATGTGAAGACAACACCAATAAAGCCTAAATTTACAAACTCTAGAGCGTTCGACTGAGTTACACCTTGAGAGCGTACTTCTTGGTGGCTCATATGCGTACAATCCGGTGACTAAGCGTACTTATTATCTGGTGATAAAAGGAGTATTGGGGATAGCTAAGCGTATATGTTATTCTACGATTGGTGATGAATCATTGACTGCGACCATGTGCACCCCTCTTAACCCGGGTTGCGCATTCCTCCCCTCATTATAGGCTGTTTAGCTAACCCTGAGTAGATATTATATTAGAATTTGTATAAACAATAAATTTATAATTAAATTCAAAATATTCATTTATGTTTCTCTCTTTATTTTACACAACTACACCTATTATCTGATTTCTAGACAGTTGTTTAACTTTGAATCTCAAAAGCTTCAGTGCATAAATCAGGAACGATTATGTTGATCTTGTTGAAATGATTTAGTAAAATATGTTCAAAGAGGCATTTGTTTGATAGAAGAGGAAGAATTATAAGTTGTTGAAGAAAAGTGAAAAAAGTTCTATAAAAAAAGAAAGAAATTACGTTGGCTCCAAGGAAGAAAAGGAACAAAAGTCATCAGAGGTAAAAACACAGCGGTGCCAATTTTGCATATAGAGAGAAACTCACTGGAATGAGAATTTTTAATTTGCATAGAGAACTTTAGAGTAGTGTTTGGTTTTTCTGATAGTTTTCATGGTTTTATATTTTGTTAAGTACGTAATAATAAACAAAAAGCAAACAAAAGACTAATTAATTTTCTCAAACATAATAATCTTTTACTGATTTTGGACACTACTTTGAATTATGTTTGTGTTGATCATCAAAATCACGGTTACTTCATTTTATATAATTTCTTAGTTTTTCCATATGTTGAGTTCAAAGTAAAAAAAATATAACGAAGATCTCTTGGTTTCTTTTGATAATTGATTTAAGATCATGTACCAAATGATTTGGGTTTACTGTAATAATTAAGACAGTTGTGAAGATACGTAGAGAAAAAGAAAAGCAAAACAAAAATAAGAAAACTTATAAAGGTATCAATGGCATCTGGTTTTCTGCCTAAAAAGTTTTTCTCCTATTTCCAGTGTACATACATTCATAAAATCCAAAAATAATAATATACATATATAAAATCCAAAAATAATAATAACTAGGGTTAACTAAATAACCTATAACGAGGGGAGAAATGTGCACCTCAGGTTAAAAGAGGGGTGCACATAGTTGGACTCTGAATCATTCTAACGAATATAAACAAATATTTTAATTAAGTTAATATCTGGTAACGACGAACGATTACATAATCGTCTTTTCTTATTATAGTTTTATTAGTTAATCAATCAACCTCCATAATATTTATATCTTCTCCAATAGAATGTATACGAAGACAAATGTCTAAACCTACATAGGATAGACATTCATTTTCCCTAAAATGCTTCTCCAACCCCAACTTCTTAAATCAATGTAAAGATGACATGACTTAATTTTTGGCTGACATTCTCAAGGTGAATCACCTTGAAAATGTCAAACTATCCTAGTAAGCTTTTGCTTAACTAAAATTTATTCCAATATATTAAATAATCATTTTTAACTCTAATAAAATTTTAAAATGACTAAAAATAAAATTTACATTTAATCAAAGAAGATCACACATCACGATTAGAGATAATCGTCCCCCACCCCGACTTAAGGAAAAATTGGAACGGGGATGTCTTATTTGTGTTGCCACATAGGAAACACACACAACAACCATTGGAGAAGCTCTTACTTTTATTCTCGTTTTATTAATCTAAATAACATTTCAATTATACAGTTCCTTGTGGAAACGATCTTTACTACCGTTATATTATTTATTTATATCAGCCGTAAAATATCTTTAAGTAATTTGTAGTAATTATGATACGCATTAGTGTCCAAAAATTATCACATGATTTTAAAATTACCTTGTTATCTAAAAATTGTCGCATGACCCAAACACTTCCATGTACTCTAGATCTGCCATAATAACTCAAACATGATATAAAACCCTCATGACCGTCATTACCCTAAATATGTACGGTGTGACCGAAAGCCCACCTTGAAGTGAAAAAAGATAGCATGTGAGACCCAAAAATTGCCATATGATTCAACATCATTATCCTGCTGATCTAAAAATAACCCAATAACAAAAAAAAATAATGTGACCCAAAATCTGCCACATGAAATCAAATCTGCCGTGTTACTCGAGATTGTATGGAACAGACTATAACTCAATATGTTCTAATGTAAAGCAAAACTTGTTTCGTGAACAAAAAAACTAGCACCAAAACTTAAAATTTAAAGCGACATAAATATTGCTTCATGGCTCAAAGTTTGTGGTGTAAAGCAACCCATTATAATTTACCTTATTTTAGTATCGGATTTATACACTTAGGGTAAAGTGTGTAATATCATTTTTGTTTTAGTTTTGCATATTTCAATAGATCGATCATTCAATAGGAGTTAAAAGACGCGTAAATGTGTAAGGTAGTGAAATTATTACTCAGGGATATCATCAAAGTTTAAAATTTCTGTTTCTAAAAGATAGACTTGTTTGGTTTAACATAAAGATTAGAAAAACCAATCATTATAATTATTTTTTTTATATTTTTTACTAATTTATCCTTCTTATTTTAGATGATTTCCTTAATTAGATATTGGATAAAAAAGGAAAAAGATAAATGATTCATCTATAAATAAATTAATAAATTAATAACATATTATTTGCTTTAAATATAAACAAATTTTTTTTTTTAACATATCCATTTATAACGGAAAGAGTATGTATTGTACAAAAAAGGGAAGGGGTATTCAAAGTCACCCAAGAAAAATTTATCAAGGCAGCTCTCACCGCTGACGAGGTAATTAAGTTCTTGAATCTTGATGGATGAAACTGATAAACCCTTCTCACATGTTTGTTCGTTTTTGTTTTGACAAAATCAGCTGGACCTCCTCAAATATTTACAGAGTACCTAACAAAAGGTTCCAGTGAAAATTGGTAAGTTACTGAAGTGAACTGGGATGGAATCCGATAATCAACCTCCAGAATCCAGACTACGTATGTATTTGATGATCACATGCGGTTGTGATGCGGGAGGTTATCAGTACAACAGTGTCACATGTGAGAACTGGGTCCCACTAGTCTCTGCGTATTAACTTTTGTCGGTTTGGAATTTTTACGGCTGCGCGTGGATGCACGAGTGTAGCCTGTCTGTCAGAGTCTTTGAACAAAAATGAAACGAAAGTACGTCACCGAATCGGTTCTCAGGCTTTTTTAAGCTTAATAGCTGGGACAACTTTCTCCCTTTGGAAAGTGGGCCGATACCCTTATTTGGTACCCTTCAACTCGCAGAAACACAAATTGCAGGCCGAGCTGTTTGGCGTTACACCGCTTGCACGCTATTTACATGCTATTGTGGCTTGTAGCATACCTGTAAGAGTGAATCTCTCTCTTTTTAGGAATGCCATGTAAATTGATCTGTGAATAATGACTATGACGGTAAATAGGCACGCAAACTTATAACAACTGGTGGCTTTTTCCATTAAGAGAGCCCGAGTCTGGTTCTCCTCTGGTTTCTCCAGGGGAAATCTCCCTATAATTCGCCAAACTAGGAATCCTGGACATTGCAACCTCCATCGTCACCACACCCTCCATTATCTACCATGATGAGCACAATCACCTCTAAGAAAGCCATTTCAATCCAGTTCCTTTTACTGATTCAGCCAACACCTGCTATCCTGGTGGTAGAAATCATTTTAATCCCAGAATTGAAAATTTGTAACATCCCAAAAATGTATTATGGCTATTGGTTTCTCACATACCCCTATTAACAAGGTTTTTGTTTTTAGAAGCATATATGGCCAACATGCATGTTCAATGGAGAGGAAATAACTTGGACCACCACCACCCACCAGATAGCAGTTGCTATCACATCCACCTTGATTAGTTGGTGACTCTTAGTAGTTAGTACAATTTTGAAAAGTAAATAAAGACTAATGAACCATTTTGTTTCTCAATGTACAATTGTGTATCCTTTTGGTTTACTCTGATGTTACCCTTGCAAAAATTCATGAATGTTGTCAGTTACATGTAAATTATCATTACAAACGGTAACGAAACGTCAACCCAATCCTTATCTCTACCAAAAGTTAGTGTTTCGTTGATGCTGCCAAGCAGATGGTTGAGTTATAAGCTCTCCTGTTTTCACCTCTTTCACAGTTTTTACCTAAAACAAATTAAGATATTTAATTTCTGACAAGTTCAAAATGTTAATAAATGAATCACTTTTAGGCTTCAGATAAAACCAAACACAGTTGATTCTCTCAAATAATGACTCAGAATGAATCAACAGCACCAACTTTGTAAAAACTCAACAAACAAGTCATCTGAATGTAACTTGATGATTTAACAATGCTGCTAGCCCACCATATCAATAATTTGGCGAGTTAACTCAAATAATCACCACAGATTCTTAATCTGTTCAATCTTGAAATGACTGCAACATCATCAGAGTTTGAAAGAAAAAAAACACAATAAAACCACATAAATGATTCCTCAAAGATTGCTGAAACTAAAGATAAGGTTTCTATAGGTTTACTGTTACACCTAATATGAATGCTTTGATCTGCATTCTATCTCTTTCGTGTCAACAATCAAAAGTGGTATTACATGTGGGTGTGTCTATATGTGACCTCTCCATCTATCCTGGCATTTTGGTCCCCTTATAAATGTTTTAAGGACTTTGAATAAGAGGGAAATTTAGCTATCACCATCAGAATATCAAAACATCCAACGTGAGAGTATCACCTGCACTTACTATCTTTCGAACTGCATGCCGTTAGGCGTCATATCCCGAGTCCAGTATCGCATGCTCAAACTTTGGTGCTCAATGGGTAGCAATTTATTGTGTGCCGATGTGTGTGCATCATATTACTGCAAAACAAGGGTTAAAATAAATATAATGGTGAAGAGTAATTGTACTTGTGTGTTATAAGGCAGTCATTAGCTCGAACCAAACCAACAGATCTAGTCACGTTCATAAACACCATTCATAGAAAACGGAGACAGATGAAGAGAGAAACTAAAGATATGTTCTTTGAATTTATTGTGGGTATCTGACTTAAAGCTGGATATTCACTGTTCAGATGTTGCTCTGGTAAGAGTGACAGCATCAACTCACTCGAAACAAGTTTAGAAGAAAAAAAGCTACATCACTCAGATTAAGATGCTAAAAATATCTTAATGTGTACTACACATATACGACTATGGCTGCTAAATACATATCCTCATTGAGCCTAACAGATGTGTTACTACACGTATCTGGGAGGGGTATGTGTGTTGTGTGCACTGTGGAAGGACGGATAATGATTTACGTTTTCAGTGAAGCAATCAACCAGAAAGTATAAAAAGTGGAAAGGCATGGTAAGAATCTTTTCAAAACTAAGCTTAGCTGTGTTGGTCAACTTTACTATAACTATGAGCTATTATGGTAACTGCGAAGAAGAATTTACAGCAATACAACAATAGTTCCATACAGACTAACGGTAAATTAAAGTTAAAACTAAATATGAAATCAAGTGTCTTACCATTTACTTGAAGAGGGGTGTAACCTGCTTCCGCTTCTTCTAGTGACATGATACACCAACGAAAGCCAAGGGCAGAGTGGGCACAACTATCTTGGAACACTTCTCAATCAGCTGATGCCAGCTGACTGATAGAGGACAGCTTTCAAGTCCAGGCATTCCTCATCCATGTGCAGATCAGCTGCTACTGTTGATATTAGCATGTTTAGCCACATGGATATATAAAACTTTATGCGTAAGACCAATGGTACTAAAGACTCGCAACAAGGACTCTCTTACATTACTGATCCACAGTCACCAACTATATAAGGACCATTAAAAATACCTGACCATGACAGAGATTTGATATTTGGAGTATCAAATTTCAGAATCAATACACATTATTGTCCTTTTGCCTCCCTCTGCGTCACTAAATAGCCCGCGGGACTCGTTATGTTTGTAAACAAAAAGTAAACGACAAAATAACAGGAAGATCTGACCACAGTGGCGCTGATGAAAATCAGTAGTGATAATAAAGGGAGCAAATAAACCCATTCCAAAATATTTTTATGTACAATCTTGGCATGCAATTGGCTGTTAAAGACAAATATTAGAAATTAAGGGCTCAAATGAGAATTACACGAAATGTACCCATGAATTGATTTTTAGAATGTCTGAGTAACCTACACGAAGGAAAACCAATCTTTATAAAGAAAAAAATGACGCCCAGAGTTTTCTTTTAATTAGTAACTCTGCATAAAACCTTGAGCTCCAATATGTGCTGATCTTCATTGTGTAGTTTCCCCATTTAGGTTTACATTCATCCTAACAGATTTTATGCATGCAATAAGAGATTCTCCAGTATTGCCTAAATTTTTTCTCCCGAGCAATCTAACCCCAAATCTCTGATTTAACATCCTGACCCTATTTCCATCTCCATCCACCTCACTTAGCTCCATGACATGTTTTCTTGGAATCAAGCCATATAGAAATAGCGGCTTAGATATCAATTTCTCCCCACCAAACCCCACTCGCAACAGTGCCAAAGAATCAAGATCACCTGATCTAGGATCAAATAGAATCGCAAAACTACCAAACAACAAATCAGGAGTATTAAACAGAACATCCAAATCATCACATTCCTCTCTTACCTCCTCCTTTTTCGGTGCAACATTTTCTGTTTTCTCGGAAGGAACTACTGACCTTCTGTTAGCCACTCTCAATATATTAGCAGCCTCTCTTAATCCACTGAGGAAAGCTCCATGCATCGTTGCTGGATACCTTTTATTAGTCGCCTCACCGGCAAAAAAGACTCTACCGTCCCCAACACTCTCTGCAAGAACATCATAATCATCCCCAGAAGCCCCAATTGAAACATACGAGTAAGACCCATGAGAAAACCTATCATTACCCCAACGAGTACAAACTACTTGAACTGGATTGGGAACTGTAATCCCTT
Organism: Papaver californicum; assembly: GCA_023531435.1. Lineage (NCBI taxonomy): Eukaryota > Viridiplantae > Streptophyta > Magnoliopsida > Ranunculales > Papaveraceae > Papaver > Papaver californicum. The sequence goes on from JAJJMC010014687.1 coordinate 3,230,746, forward strand.
TTGGAGCAAAAATCCCTTTCAGTATATTTAAAACCCTGCCCACGGCATCAACAGGAGACAGTGTTTCAAATTTGGTAGCAGACTCACCTGCAACTAAAGCTACCAAAAGTGGCCCTCCCGAAACAGATGAATAGCTATAAAACAGAAAAAACTCCCCTCGCATACTCGAGTCTTTAGTCAAATGTCCAAAGCTATCAATTTCGCCACCCCAGAAATCATAAGGAAACAACATTGCAACCTTATTCAGTAAACCATAACCTAGTCTCTGAATTGCTTCTTTCTTCGGCTGTGGGAGCTCAGGAACAAACTCAATTGACCCTCTCTTAAGCACACCCAAAGGTACTGTACATAAAACCATGTCGGCACGGTATACCTGCCCATTTGCAATAACCATTACTCCATCACTTCCATATCGAATACTCTCTACCATTCGTTCGTAAAAGATCGGAAGATCCTCTGCAAGAGCACGGACAAATCTTCCATTGCCTCCAGGAATAAAACAATGATCCCCACCCATCTCATATGGATCATCCTGATCCCAATAAGCCATTGAAAGATCAGTTAACAATGAAGCATTAGCATATTCTAAGTTAGCAAGATGCCAATCCAAAAGCATTCGTTCTTGTGAATCCTCGGCTATCTTATGAACACGTCTAAAAGCTTCAATTGCAGTACCTAAAGAAACATCCACATCTTTAACATCTTCCATCATAGCCTGGCGTAGTTTACAAACCCTATCTAACAACTTATTAAAAGAAGCCTCAACCCTAGAATCCATTTCAGAGTCAACCGTTTTTCCATCAGGTAAATACAGCGGACATATATCTCGTACCTTATGAAGAGGGTATCCTAATTGTCTAGCCAAAACACCAAGCGGGTTTCCATTAATTCCAGTAAGAACACTTCCGCCAAGATCCGCGGCAGCAACCACACCATCTCCCTCCATCTTCTTCGTCCTAACACGTCCTCCTGGACGATTTCTACCTTCTAATATCACAACTTTAAACCCTAGTGATACCAACTGCCTTGCAGCAGCTAATCCAGCAAGTCCTGCACCAACAACAACTACATTCCCCTTTTCTGATGCCCCCAGATGTTTCAAACTCCCATCTCTAATTGCTGCCGCTAATCCGAAATTAATATAACCATGTTGAAGAAGAAAACTATATGCAGAATCAACTAATTTTCTATGTTCTGACCTAATCGACTCAAACACATGTTCTTTAGTAATCCAAGAACTGACATTGGATCTCCATTTGGCTAATATGTGATTTCTAACAACAATATAATTAGCTTGGTCAATACCACCTAATACTGAAACTACATTAGATTCAATCTCTTCTTCCATTAAACAATCAACAGGAAAACCAACAGAAATAGCAATTAAAGCTTCAACATCTACCTCTTTTGCAGTATCAGCAATCCTTCGTCTACGATTCTTTGAATTAGAATCATTAATCTGCATATGAACAATCTCATCCATCAACTTGTCACTATAATAAACACTTGATGGTGATTTATGATGAGGACGTAATACACGTAGTCCATTAACAGCTGCAGCTGATGGAATCATCTCTGGAAATTGTTTCTTTCTTCTTCGACGTTTCTTTATATGAAGAATTGGATTACCGCTTTCATCATTAGGGTTTTCAGAATTTTCTTCAACTTGAGTTGTTTCTTGTGATGGGTTTGCATTCTCTTCATCTTCAATATACTTGTCTATTAGTGATTCAGTAATCTCTTTATCATCTATTGAATCTTCAATGTGATTTTCTGATGGTGGGTCTGGAGAATGATTTTCAGAAGAAGGGGTTTCAGAAATTAGGGTTTCAGAGTCTTGAATTGGTAGGTTTGGTGGGTCGATTTCCATTGCCTTGGTTTGTATGATCTTGAGTGTTGCAGTAGTTGGTGATTTTTGAAGGAGTATGTTCAGGGGACGAGGGAAAATCAAGGGTAATGAATCGGGGATTACACTATTTTTCTTTTTTTGCTTTCTTTTTTAAGCAGATAATTCATTAAACTAGAAAATGATGATTACACGAGGTACGTCGTATCCACGGAATTATTTATTATAATTTGATTTATAATATGCGACTCAATATTGTCCTAGCGTCTGCCATAATACCAAGTACATGGTGCCACAACTGCAAGAAACAAACTAAACACTTAATCACTGAATAAATGATGGTGATTAAACGAAGGACGGTTTGGAATACCTGTCCGTGATCGAGTCACGCTTCGCCCCAGAGATAATCTTCAAGTTTGGTTGAGCTGCTAACTCCTCCTTAGAAGGATCACCTCGTACATCAGAAGGCCTACTCGACATGAAGTTCTTAAGGAAAGTAAGTTGTGTGTTCCAAAAACCAGTATATTCATCAGTGACATATCCTTCTTTATCGGCCTGGAGAAAGGGAATGCTTCGACTAGGAATGATATGGACACCCTCAGACCACTGAAACATTTCTATAAAAGGTGATCCAGTACAGAAATGAGGAGTGAATTGATTGAAGCCCATTTTTCCGACCGCCATATCGATGATATAACTTTGAATGATATAATTACTAGAGTAAACAACAAGAATATACTCTGGGATACAACTAGGGCTGCACATCGGGTTGGGTGGGTCGGGTTTGGCCCCACCCGCACACCCGACCAGATTCAATGCAATGCAAAAAAAAATCAGATGATTGCTCCATCACCTTCAACCCAAGCTCTTCCATCAACCTGCCACCACACGAAACACCATAAGAATCAAGAAAAAGAAAAATGTCTTAGTGCATGTCTTCAATTAGCACTAGAGTCTTAGTACAATACTATTAGTAAGTGCCCTAAACCAATCATAACCTAAGACCCCAAATTGGTGAAACCCTAATTCACCACAATGTGACAATTAGGTTACAAATCAAAGCCAAACTTCAATGCAAAAAAAATTCCAATCAAAACACCAACCCACATCTGATTCATACCCAACAACGAGCACCAACTCCATGTAATTCTTCATTGCTGAGCCATCAGACCACAACCCATTTCACCTGATTTCTCTCTAAGCCATTCAAAATCTTCTGCAACAAAAACCCTTCTCTCACTGATTCAACTACCATCTAATTCAATTTCAATTGAAACCCATTTACCTATTTCCAAAAACCCATACTACATCAGCGACCTCAGATCCATTTCTCTCATCACACTTAAACCCTTAATCCAAATCTAGTTTTACTTCTCGAGAACCATCTTCACTGAATTCTACAACCACACCATTTCTTCTCTCTTGCACATATCACAGCCAAGTTCAAATCCACCAACTCCCTTCTCTTGAACCCATTTATTGTCATTACTTCTTCGCTGAGCTCATATCCTATCACCAGATCGATCTCCTTCTTTTCTATTCTTCTCAGCTCGAATCCATCAACAGACAATCAATTCATCGTTAACAACTCAACTTCTTCCTTTCTTTTCTACGAACTCATATCCCCTTTTCTGCTAGGGAAATCAACTTGTGAGAGAGTGAAAAACTCTCGACCTAATCCTTTAGGGTAGAGATAAGAATAGATGAAACAACCCTACTTAACATAAGGATTTTTTTTTGGCGGGTTGGACGGGTGGGTCGGGTGAGAGAAGATATCACCCGCACCCGACCCGCCAGAAGGCGGATAAAGAAAAATATCACCTGCATCCGACCCGTTTATCGACGGGTCGAAAAATGAATAGAAGAATAGATAAGAAGATATTCTTCCGCCCCCTACACTCGATAGCTACGTACCAAAAGGGGGCATAAGCAATATATTGATCCCCCCAAAAAGGTATGTGTACTTTTCGCTTTGAAATAGGCTGACTAAAAAGGCTGGTCACATTTACTATTTTGTCCCAAAGACCTATGGGCTCGTGTGAGTCGGAAACAAAAAATATCTATTATAGTTCTCGCGAGAAAGGAGTGACTTTTAATGAGATATACTCCCTTTCAAGAGATCGCCTTCTTCAGATTCCTCAATTGTTGCCATTGCTCTAGGATCGACTACCTTAGAGAAGACGCTCAAAGTCAATAGTTCACTGAACTTTTTTACCCATCTTGCAAGGTGCACCTAAGATCAACCACGACCAAGATCCTCTCCTTTCAGTCGAGTGACTGAAGTGGTCGAGGAAGTATATATTATAGCAATCGCACTTGGATAAGCAATTTCATCGCTAAGTGCTACTAGATAAACTGGTGGACTGGTGGCTGTTCAAAACTAAGGGGTATGGATCGGATGACAGATCTAGGTCGAATTTGTATAGCCCTAGATACAACTATTTATAAAAATGATCTTACCAACTGCAATAATATTACTCTTATTACATTCCCCAATCTGGAGGGAAAATACCACGACTAATTATGCCTGGAAGTGGAGACCGTCCTCAGAAGAAGGTAAATGTCTTGCATTTTCTTTTATTCTTCTTTTTTATATGAAGTACATCCCTAATTTTTCATGACAAGTACCTTTGCATAGTCTGGGGGAAAAACTCTTCGATGTGACTCGGGTGTTCAACCTTTTAAGTTTGGTGTCCCAGCTGACCTTGGTGCCTCAGCACCCTATGTCGTAAGTAAAACTTCTCTTGGTAATTCCTGAGATATAGAATCTTATGTCTTGTTGATTCTTATGAATAACCATCACTCTTAGATGGATAGCAATATGAATACCTTGGCGTTAAAAAGCGCCGTAGTTGTTGGCAGCACTGAGAAAGAAGACAAATATGACATGGGGACTGAAAAATCGTTCCAGACTGAATTGAAGAATCCGGAGCTGAAGGCGAAGAACTTGGTGATGAGTCGTATTACGAAGTGCCCTCTGCTTCTGAAAACTCGTCGCCACTCCAAGTAAGTCTACCTTATTGTTTTAGAATCATAATGACATGATTATAGTTCTTAGACTACCAAATGTGTAGAACCATATGTGATTTCATGAATACTTTAACGATTTTCGACGTTAGAAAAATTCATATTCATGTTTTCTTGCCGTAATGACCGTAAAATCTTCGTCTGAAGTCAAAATGAGGTGGTTGACCCCTCATTATTTAAATAAGAAGAAGGTATAACTTTTTTAGAAAGAATTTATAGATTTGAGGTCCGTTTTCTAGGTGAAAAATACATGACACTGAGAGTTCAGAACTTTCCGGGCAGAATTTTACAGGTTTTCAGTTGTCATGTAGTCGAGCGTTTCGGCCGCCCTTAATAGCTCGTTCATCTGATTGGCGTTCCCTTTTAGTATGTTGTAGTAGACATCCATATGAATCGTTTGGTATATAAATCACCCCCAAATTCAGCGCCAGTTTAAGTTCTTCCGAAGGGCAGTGTAAAAATGTTTCTGACAGCATTTTTGCAAAACAACCCACATCCTTTCTAAACCATATGCCATGAACCAAAACAATTTGTAATGAATGTTTAGGTTGTTAATGGACATATTTTAAACTTCATGATTGGTGCTTCAATTTCTTGTACTTGAGATATTTTAACTCATTATCTCTATAATGTCTCCGTTTTTATGGGGGGAGCGAACCGAAACAAAGAGAAGAACTTGTAGATAAAGGATTGGAGATTACCATGAATCATAAACTGGTAACGTGTCTTTTACAACTCAAAATCACGAGAAAGCTTTCTCTGATGTGGTTGTTGAAGAAAACACTTTGAGTGGTGCCATTGGAGAAAATGCTATGTGATGGAGACTGCTCTGATTGAGTATCCGAAGGCTGGAGTAAACTTTGATTTCAAGTTTGATAGGATTCGACCTGAACACGTGTGCGTTGGAGGTTTTACTCCCCTTTCGTCTATGCTGAGTTGTATACCAAGGTATGGAAGAAATTTGGCCATTTTTTCATAGGTAACCCCGAAAACTATCGTACTCTGGAGAAGAATGTGTTTGTACTGCTGCCAACTGTGCATGAGATGGTTTCTCTTCCCCGTAGATAAATCTATGAGATGGTGCTTCATGACTGAAAGGATGCCTTTGAGGAGCTTGAAAGAGCTGAGCTTAATATCACGTAGCTTCACCATTACTTAGAAGCTATTGAGAAACGTTTGCAGGAGGGAGGCGTGTCTTCTAACTTGGAGACGGTCACCAAAACTAGACGTGAAGTTGACAGGCTTCCCCGGGATTTAAAGCTTGCAATTGAGACTCTTTGGAATATGGAAAAAACGTACTCCGAAGGTGCTAAACCAGTTTTCGAGGAATCTTTCTAGATTTTTTAAGCTTTATAGGTTTCTGAGACACATGACTTATGTGGTTTTATTTTGGGATTTTGAGTAGGTAGAGATTTTTTGAATGATTTGCAAGGAGATTTTTTAAAAAGAAATAACACTTTGCTTGATTAATAAATTAAAAATCCTAAGTATGAATGTAAGATATTGCAAACATTTTGAAGGGATTACAAATATTGCGTAAAACAGGGAAATATTGTGAGGTGTTGGTAGAATACTTAAGCATTGAGAGCTCTAAGCCATTTGCCATGTATGACCACCCCTTCTAGATTGATAGTATTGACAAGCTTGCAGTGGTTTTCTCGACCGTATCTCCGACATGAAAAGAATTGGGTTTAGGCACCTTCATTTCATGACACGTCTTCTGGATAATCAGGTTACCAATTTTCTTATCTTCAGTAGAGACAATCCATACCCATTTTATAAAATTTTGAAAAACATCAGCTTCCCATTCACATCGCCGAGTCAGAGTAGAGTTGATATCCGGGTCAAGTTCCCAAGCTTTGATGGGACGTGGAATCGCTGATTGCAAAGAAGTTGGTTGAATATGACTTACTTGTGCACGAAACCTATGGACGCACAATGCCACGTCCTCTCCTGGCAATTGTTTCTTATCCATATCCATTATGCGATGGAGCTCGGTTGGTAGGTATTCCTCGGGATTTTCTGGCTTTTTTGAGAGTCTTGGAGGCGTTGACGCTAGTAAAGGATATACACTTGATCTTATCTTGTTGCTACGGACCCATGGGCGTCCTAGAATCATGTTGTAACTTGGATCTTCTTTGATAATATGAAACTTGGCATGTGAATGGGCATCACCCATTTTTACCTCAAGAGTAATGTAGTTGTAAGCGCTCCCAGACTTCCCTTCAGAATTCTTGATTATGGTCGGTGAGTACATAATTTCGTGTCAGGAAGTTCCCTCAGCCCTCAAAGTCTTGATGGTGATGATGTTGACATCGGTCCCCGCATCAATTAGTGTTTGCTCAAACTTGGTATCCTTGAGGCGGGCAGTGGTGAGATGTCCCCAGGCCGGATTCTCGTTATGCTTGATGGCTGTGCCTTATAAAATGGGCTCAGGATAGACAATAGCTTTCTCGGTGAAGAGTAAACGTTTACTCGACACAACACGATTAAGGGTAGTGATAATATCTTTGTGTTGTGTTTTTATAGGTAAAGAAGCTCATACAAGTGCACCATCATGGATTGGACAGTTCTATTGACAAAGACCCCAGAGTGAGTGAAGATCCTGACAAGGAGAGGGTTCTTGTGAACACATCCAGTCCCCAGGCATAGTTCTTCTGAGTCGATCTTTTCTATGAAAATACGCTTCAAGTTATTGCATTCACCGGTGGGATGGTTGATGAGTCTATAGAAGCGGTATTATTTTGGATCTGACATCTCCTCAGCGGTTGGTGGACGTCGCACAGACGGTAACTTGATAGCTCCGTTTTGTATCCATACTTCCAACAGTTTGAGGACCTCTTCCATGGGGAAGGGGAAATCCGGGATTGTCGGATCTGTCTTTCTCTGTTGTGGTAGACGCGAAGAATCAACTGAACCTCGTCTTTGAACGGGTGTTGGCATCTTGGCCGGGGTTGATGCAAGGCGCTTAGTATGCGACGCCGATTGAGGTACTGTATTTATCTTGGCCTCTTCATCAGTGACAACACATATAGAGGGTTGGGTAGGGTATTGCTTGTTGAACAGACGTCTACTTCCAAGGGTGTCTCCACAACTTTCTTCTCTGCTGGGCCTTTTTCTTTCCAACAAGGCTGGAACAGTTTTTGTTGATCTCTTGGAAGCCTCGTGCAACTCAGAGAAAGTTTGAAATCATAAATTCTCTAATAAGGCACGATAAACAGGAATCATACCATAATGCAAAGCTCCACCAATTGTTGCTTAGTTACGTTCTGGTCGTTGAAGTCGAGATCTTGTGTTCTAAACCTATTTATATATTCATTGGGTGCTCGTTGTTCCTCTGGAACATTCTTCCCAATCCCGAGAGAGTGATTCCTTAGAGACAAAGAAATATTTTTTTATAAAAATCATTGACCATCTGAGACCAACTAAAGATGTTGTTGGGAGTGATATTATTGTACCAGGTTTATTTGGAGAATTCTTTGAGCCGCAAAACTTGATTATATTCATGCTCCCATAAAGATTCTAAGAATCGAGAAACATGTTCACGAGCGTTCCCGGTGCTATCATACAATGAGAATGGACGAGACGAATATCCTTTTGGCGGTGGGATCCTCTGAATCTGTTCTAGGTAAGGGGGTTGGTGCTGATGGAATGAAGATAAAAATCTCCATTTCCACGGTTTCGAATGAGCCTTTTCGGGTCTTCACCAGTGACAAAGTTTTGTTGTTGTTGACTTATCTCTGGTATACGCTCGGTGACAACACGTACTTCATCATCTTCTTGTGCGTTAGATCTTTACATGTTGGCGCCACCGAAAGTTGTGTTCCTAGCTTGCTCCCTTTGACGATGACGCTTCTCCGTCGATAAGTGCTCCGTCAAAGTCTTAAGATAGGTAAGAACCTCCTTCTGGGTAATTCCCATGTTTACTTGAGTTTCAATCAAGGTTTCTTGTCGCTTCAGTAAATCATCTATGGTTGGTGGTGCTTGCTCCTTGTTTCGGACACCTTCAGTGGTACGAAGAGGAGTATTGGTATTTTCAGTGAAGGTATTTTGAGAAATGATCTCTAAAGTTCCACGGCTTGTATTGCTGGGATTATAAGTGGTTGTTGAACCTGAATTGGGATTGGTCACTAAACCTGACCTAAGACCCACCATTTATTTTCCAGACGACTGAATAATTGAATTTGTTAACGAGAGGTTGATCTCGCACTGTTGTCGCCAATTGTTTGTACCTAAAATTTGGTTATAGGGTTAACAATATACTATATAAATACTTTCTTTAGGTTCGAGGATCAAAATCGTACAAAATGAGTACAAACCAAAAAGATGGTTGTTCACGTTTTGCTTCGGTTACAAAGAAAGAAGATGGGTTTATCTTATGGGAGGGAAGCAGAGAAAGTTGATAAAATCAGTGGTGATGAATTGTGTGTAAAGGTGTTGAAATATGGATAATAGCAAAGCTTGTGAGAATGATGATTTTTTTCCATTTTTTTGAATGGAATAAGCAGTCTATTTATAGTAGTTGAGAATATACACTTCTTCCTCGTAGTAGTGTAGGTAGGGATGTAAACGGAACTTATCGAAACAGAAACTGGCTCAGCCGGTTCCGTTACGATAAGGTTTATCGGATATCCGATATCCGATAATTTCTGACGGAATCTTAAAAATCAATTCCGCTTCCGTTACGATAAGGTTATCGGATATCAGATATTTTTCCGATGATTTCCGATATCGGACAGAAAATCAAAAAAACATTCATAAATACCAACATTCATACTAAAATTCAGTACATTCCAAAAATTGAAGAAGAGAAAATCAGTGGAACCTGATTCAGCCATGGTTGTGATCATATGGAGGAAATTAGCAAGGTGTAGTTCAGGGATTCCATTGTAAAATAGGCGAGAAAGCTCCAGGAATATTAGTGGGTATCTGAATTTCTGGTCACATATAAGATATTACCTTGCAAAAATAAGAGAGTCACCCTTTAAGAATAAAGAGCATTAAGGGAACCTGTTTGAGTTTGGAGTTTGAAAATGATGCCAATCCAACTCCACAACTGTTGGCAAAACGAACAACATGACAAGGACATTGGTTTATGAAAAATAACGTCCTTTGTTGGTATTCAGTCAATTTTTGCAGGGTAACAAATCCTCAAATTTTTTCTTCTTCAATTCAAGCTCAGAATATCATTCCAAGTTCTTAAATCAACCAAACCCATCTCAAGTCTCAATTCATGTCTTCTTAATTGAACCCTATTTCAATTTCTGAACTCAATTAAATTCTTAACCAAGAACCCAAATTTCGCAGGAACCTTAATTCTTGAATTCATCATCAAACCAGCTCTATAAGTTCAATTAAACCATAACCCATGCTTCTTCATCTATCAAATACTTAATTACCCTTCTCAATTTCTTTCATTCTCAAATTTAACCTGAAACCCTAATTTACAAATCTCTAGATTCATGTTCTTCTGTAATTAAATCTTCAAATTAGCATCATCTTCTTCTTCTTCATCTTATATACTCAAAACCCATCCTCAATTACTTCAGTTTCATAATCATTCTTCAGCTCACAGAAACCCTAACTTCTATTTTCTTCAATTTAACATTTCTCTTTTTTCTCATATACAACCAACCTCAATACCACCATCAACAATATTTCCTTCATCTTTTCTCCATCTCTAGATCATCCAATCCTTGATTTCAACTCTCAATTTGTCTGGAAGCTCAAGAACATGGGAGAAGAGGGAGAAAAAAAGAAGAAGAAAGAGAGAAATGAGAAACCATTTCTCATCGATTGGTTTTATATTAATGAGAAGGGAGTCAAGGGACCTAAGCTAAGTAGCTAACTATATAAGGCTAATGGGTATTGTCTCTTATCGGTATCGGAACCTATCGTAATGGAAATTAGCCTAGCCGGTTCCGTTACGATAACACGATAAATTCCGATAATTTTCCGTTCCCGACACCCGATAACCGTTATATATGATAATTTCCTATAGGATTCCGGATTTTCGGAAACGGATATCGGATTTCGGATTGGGATTGACAGCCCTAAGTGTAGGTATTGGAGAGATGGGGAGATAAAGATTATGGAGGTAATGGTGTAGCCACGCCTGTCATGCTTCGGAAGTTTCTGGAAACTTCTATACCATTACTCCATCATCTCTCCAACCGCTATAACCGTTACAACTACTTGCAACTTTTATATCATGGGGTGTTGCCATGCCGCATGTTGCTATAAACCACCAGACCAACACCCATGAAGAATTCCCCCATGTAACATGTTTTGATTTCTCGTAGGAGTTAGTGGAGTCATGGACTATGAGACTCAAAGCACGTGAGTAATTGGGAGTTTTTCGTAAGATAATTTTACCAATAAGTTTATGCCAATGTAGAATGGTCGTGGCATATTTGTGGCATGTTTGCAGCATGCAAGTTGTGCTAGCAACAACAGCGCACATAGATGCCATTGGCATGGCCGAGGTGCTACTAGTACATGCTAGTGCCGTGGGCATGCTAGCGACGTGATGGCACTGGAAACGTGGCCATGGCTTGCTAGCGCTGGCACTTTCTAGTGTCGCGGCCATGGCCTATGGCCTTCTTTGGGATTCTCAATCGCATGAGATTTAGTGTTGGCATTATGCTTAGCTTTATGTAGTGCATACAAAACATATTCAAGGAATTCAATCATAGAAGTTTGCGACCTGAGATGATGTTTGATGCGACTCTGCATTTAGATGGTATGCATCTAATGAGTGTCTTCATTCAAATATGGCATAACATCCATTCTGAATGTTCACAGTATTGTATAATCAGCGTGTTCTGATTAATACAGATAGTTCGCACGGACGCACATGAAATTAAGGGTTTATCTGGGTAAAGCCCTAAAATTTTACGGGCGCATACATATATAAAAGATCTACATGGTTAATGTAGCCATGATTTGAATACACATTCTCAATTCTCTTGCGCGGTATAAGGTAGAAGTACATATCCATAATTCTTATTCCGAGTCAGAACGTTTATACATATATTCTTATTTTATGTCTCTGCAACTGAGTATAGGTGATATTATAATTTTCTCCCTTATCAAAAATCCACCACCCACACTATTAATTGTAAATTCACATTTCACTAAAATGTGATTCTATTTTAGCCAAATTTGTGACCATCAATGACATATATTTAAACAATAACATTATTGGCGAGATTAGATCTTCCAGGGTTCAGGTTCCGTCTCACGGAGGAAGAACTCCTTAATTTCCAATTAAAAGAAGTTGGCTTTGGTCATATGATTCGCCTTCAAAAAGGATAAGTGAATAGTTTGTGCTTTGATACTGATATGCCGAAGCGAATGGTATTGAATGGGTTTTGTATGGTAACTGATATTGACTGTATAAAGTATTGTATTGTACTTATATCAGAACAGTTAAGATGTTGACTAATAAGTTTATGCTTTTTGAATAAATTACACCAGATCTTCCAAACACACCTGAATCTTAAGATGAATTCAATTAGTAACCATGATAGGATGTCCATGATGATCTCTACTAGAGGTAGTCCCAACTGTACTCCATGTTGTGTTATTTACCCTTTCGTTATGTACCATCAATTTCAATGCACTTGTATAATAATTATTCCATTACCTCTTAATTATTTACCAAGTCTTGAATACAGTTTTATAATGGTGTTCGGAGAATGATTTACAAATGAGTTTGTATTGTGGTATCAAAATCCTAAACTAGAAGGTATGGTGGCTCGATTCCCATGAACGATTTGACTTGTTTTATCTTTAGTCTATTGTATTATGTTTTTTTTATAAAGCTCGAATTACTGCATACCCAAAAAAGTGCACTATTTGGAAGATACTGGGTGTCGTTCTTGTGGGAGAATTATTTCTCAATTTTTTTTTTTGAAATAACCCACTGAAGAATACATATGTTGTTAAAATTTATTTTTTGAAATACAGAATGTTGGGATACTTTCTTGTGTTGTAGAAGTGGTTTCTGAAACCTTGAATGGAAACACTAAGGCTTAGTAGTATTGGCAAACCACTATTAGTGTATCAAATCCATGTGTATATGATATTTATACTCTTGTAACTGGATATATGATCATCATGATAGTGATTTTCTTTAACCATGGTATGCCTATTAGAACCATTGCGCTAAAAGAAAATGTAACCTTCTTTGGGAATTCCCGACATGCACGATAGTTTTATTCTTTCTGGTAATTAATTTGGGATAAATATGATTTAGTTCAAAAAGGGATTGAACTAGACCCACTTCATTCCAAACCGATTTTGGACTAGATATTCCAGAAACTATTTGAAATATGAAAGCACACAAAAACATTAAATGAATTAAAATAAATAGTAGTTCGCAAGTTTGTGCGTGATTGTTTGATCTATTGGTTGTTAAGAGTTGTTGTTTGCTTTGGAATTTTCTATTAAAACGAGTATTACATACAATGCATAAGTTTGTGCTATATTGTTTTCCTTATGGGTTGTTATGAGTCATTGTTTGCTTTGAGTAAAACTTGGAATCGTGAAGGAATTCACAAGTAAATTTTGGCCTAGGATGAACATGCCACGATTAGTGTGATGTATTTTCTATAAATAACTCGTTTCACATATATTAATGTTTTCCTCAAGTTGAATCTCTTAGCGAATAACACTAGGTTATTTGGTCGAAAAGAATTTAAAAAATTAACAATTGCAATATGTGTTGACATGTAGATGTGTAACAAAGTATTACACCGAGTCGGGATACTTTAGGGTTATTGGTATGAAGACATAGTGGATGTTGATTCTAATCGATTGAGAAGTGATTGACGATGGAAGATGAAATTCTTAATTAGTATTTTCTTCCCTTGAGCATAACCTTTACTTACTTTACTTTTATTTCATCAATATAATTTAGCTTAAAACTCACAACCCCCTTTGTTTACATAAGAAGTTGAAAATAAATAACAATTACACAGTTCCTCGTGGTAACGATCCTTAATACCAATATTTTACTTGCTGGTATCAGTGAAAAATATTTAAAATAATTTGTTGCACTTACGACATGCATCATGATATTGCACGAAACATTGATCCCAATGGTTATGAGAATACTAATGTAACTCCGTTTTCCAAACTTTTTTGTGAAACGGATTGTTCCCTCGCCTGGTTATTCCATGGAAAAACAATTATAACCGATTAATTTGGTAGATAATATGATATTATTTTATTATTACATGTGTCAAATTTTTTTTTAATTTGGTTCACCAACCTTCACAAATTTACGGGGATACCGTTATTCAAGATTGGGATGCGGAATTTTCACGAAGCGTTAAAAAAACATTTAAATTAACAAAGTGCAAATAAGGTTGGCCAGTTGGTGAAACAATTATCGAAGTCCTAAAATATAGAGTAAGTGATGTGTGTAATTGTTTTGTTCTTTTATTTCCATGGTTCAAAAAGCATTTTTTGTGACAGAGCAAATTCTAGGAGAGGATCAAGTAATACTTCCGGGAAAAAAATGTTCCGATAGAGAACTAGTTTTTGTTCTCATGCTGAAAATGTATTTAAAACATAGTGAAATATAAGGATATAAAAATAAAATGATACTCTAAAAAACCAAAATTGCTACAGGGGTAGTAAATCCCACAGAAGATTACCTATCCAAGATTTTCATACGGTGGGGATAGTTTTGTTCCATTATGAACTTAGTAAACCCCTGAGGTAGCCTAGTAAGAACCGGTGTACCCGAAACTATATTTATTTTAATAATATAAACCACTTGGAGAAATAGCTATGGGAATGAGAGTTATCATTCAAAACGAAAGCAAATATGGCCAATTGTGTACTACTATGGGAGTAGGGCGATGGCCCCTATCCTCCCAAACTCAACCAAACAATTTTTCTTGCAAAGGAGTATGTGAAAGTGGAGACTACACGACAGAAGATTTTCCATTTGGACGTCAAAGAGGAACCTTTTGTCTCATAACCAAAAACTCATTAAAAAATTTTAAATAAAATATTTAATAAGAGGTAGTCAATTTCTGAAAAGATATAAAATCTCTTGTTAGTGGATCTAGACTTTTATAAAATTCTGAAATTTTTTGTTATTAGATAGAGAGTTTCTGAAAATCTATCAAATTCTCTGTTATTGGAAGTAAACTCTAAAATCATGGATTTGAAATTTTGAAAGACTTTAAGAGATTTTTTAGTTAAAATAGGCTTGAGAGAAGCCTCTCCAAAATACATGATATTTTGAGAGACTTCTCTATTTAAGATTTTTTTCATTTTTTTTATAAAGAATGTGTAAATGAAAAATATGCAAAATTATTAAAGAAAATGAAAGCACATCACAAGGAAAAGAAAATGACATATTTTTGTATCGTCTTAAAATATACAAAAAAAATATTATTTTTCATTTTCCATCAAAAATTTTACTATCATATTAATTAATAAAAAATTAAATGAATTTTAAATTTTTCTTGGTGATTAGAAACATTTTTATTATGTGATTGGTATTTTTCTTTCTCTACAATAGTGCATGAAAACTCTCTATAAATCAATGAGATTAATCTCTACTAATCTCTTATGAAGGTCACTAAAAGATCTCAAAATTTATGAACTTACAAAGACTCTCTCAAATTCTCTCAAAAACAATTTTCTCAAAATCTCCAAGAATCCTAATTGACTACCTCCCCCGTAAGAAAAAATGAGGTCAAACGATAAAGAAATTTCCTGTTACTACTATTTTTTTGTTTCCTAGTATAATTTTTTTTGTTTTTGTTTTCTAACATAAAAACACTTTATCATTCTATCCCTTCCAACTTCTTATAGTGGTGAGTATTACAGTCTTTCACATAGTCGTTATTCCATTTTGAAAGGGATTATAGTAGCCATTTTTCTAGCACTGCATCTCACACCACTCATCACTATAACTATTTCATACAAGAACTAAAGCATAGCAAAACATCAAATGCAACACGTAACATGCAAAATCACACACAAGATATTGTATGGTTCGGTATTAATACCTCCGTCCATGGGAGAAGAAGAGATTTTTTTTTTATTAAAAGTTTACAAAATATCTAGGGCTAAACTCTCGTTCTCAAGAATATATTACACTTTGTCACTCTCCTTTCTCATCCAAACAGGTAACCCTTTATAAGTGGTTTAGCCTTGAATTCATATCAATTCTACTTATATAACCAAAATTACAGTATAAGAGAGTCACATCATGATTTTCTACATCCGTACTTGAGTCATGGGGCCTAACTGTTACTTTATTTATCCTTGTAGTTGCTTCGCCACTCCCGAGTAGGGTTTTCCTTACATGACTTAACCCGTCTGCTCCTTCTCTATTTCCTGAACAATTGCATTAAATGACTTGTCCCCTCTTTCAAACTCTGTCTTCCATCTTTTTTTCGCCTTTACATATGTTTGCATCTGGTGTGGTTGTGATAGATATCTTGGATAGAGTGTAGTGCTTTAAGTTTTTCTTCGATGATTTTATTTCTCCTGCTCCTATAGTCTCTTCCTCAAGATGTTTCCACGTGATCAAAACATATTTTACTATTACATTTTTGCCTTTTTTCCCATAGCCCTGAGCGTAAGATGGGAAGAAAACTTTTCAGTTTCTGTTCAACCTTTTTCACGTTCGCATGTAACCACTGTGAGTATCAAAAAGTTACTCTGACACGTGGCAACAATATCAGTGGAGCACAAGATGTCCCGATCCGGGGATCGAACCAAGGGATCGTACCAGGGATCCGGAAATCGAACCAAGGGATCGTACCAGGGATCCGGGGATCGAAGAAAGGGATCGTAATGGGGATCGAACCAGGGATCGAACCAAGGATCGAACCAATCCCATAGG
>JAJJMC010014687.1:3257496-3293705 GCA_023531435.1 Papaver californicum
CAGGTGTTATCTGATGACGAAAAACGGTCCTTATATGATAGGTATGGAGAGGCAGGGCTTAAAGGTGCTGGTGCAGGAATGGGGGTGAGTCCCTTTACACCGAGGAATACATATTTGCTGAATTTTCTTGCATAAAAGTTCATTATGCACTAAATCCAACATTTCGGAGTGCACAAAGGAAAACAATAATATCGTATTAGTTTAACTGGTGCTGGTTATGTTAACTTACCTTGACCGACTTTGACAGTTCGACTTGACCTCTTTTGAGCCCAGGAGGAAACAGTTTTACCCTCTTTTTTGATCTGAGCAAGAAAAGGTGTTTAAGCCCAAAAAGATAGAACTTGACCTTAATTAACTATGTTAATGCAATTTTGTTACTTGTGGCAGGATTTCAGCAATCCATTTGATCTTTTTGAGTCGTTGTTCGAGGGTATGGGTGGTGGAATGGGCGGTATGGGAGGCATGGGTGGAGGTAGAGGTTCCAGAAATAGAGCCATGGAGGGTGAGGACGAGATTTATAATCTAGTTTTGAATTTCAAAGAAGCGGTTTTCGGGGTTGAGAAGGAGATTGAGATAACCCGGCTAGAGACCTGCAATACCTGTAATGGATCGGGTGCCAAACCTGGAACCCAGCCAACTAGATGTAGTACATGTGGGGGCCAAGGCCAGGTAATCTCCTCAGCAAGAACTCCTTTAGGTGTCTTCCAACAGGTTATGACTTGTTCATCTTGTGGTGGTACCGGGGAATTGTCCACTCCATGTAATACATGTTCTGGGGATGGACGAGTAAGGAAGACAAAACGTATTAGTCTGAAAGTTCCAGCAGGTGTGGATGCGGGTAGTCGGTTAAGGGTTCGGTCAGAAGGAAATGCTGGAAGAAAAGGAGGCCCTCCAGGCGATCTTTTTGTCATAATAGATGTTCTCCAGGACTCGGTTCTAAAACGTGACGATATTAATATTCTTTACACGTGCAAAGTTTCATATTTTGACGCTATTCTAGGAACAACGATTAAAGTTCCAACAGTTGATGGTACTGTAGATTTGAAAATCCCATCGGGTACCCAACCTGGCACAACTTTGGTGATGGCGAAAAAAGGTGTTCCTGTACTAAACAAAAACAACAGGAGAGGTGATCAATTGGTGAGAGTTCAAGTTGATATCCCTAAAAGGCTGAGCAGTGAAGAGAAAAAATTGGTCGAAGAACTCTCAAATCTTAACAAGGCCAAACCTGCAAACAGTAGAAGATAGTTAAGGGCTTAATCTCTCGTTTCTTTTCATAATACTGATGCTGCTGCTTCAAGTGCTCCTAATTCTTTCCTAGTACGGGTGCAAGTTATATTGGGCATGAAACGAGGGGATTCAGAAAGTGTTTCCTCGAACAGTTTTGGCCAGGGGAGGAAACAGTTATTGTTCAGTAGGTAAATTATTCTTGGGTTAACCATGGTCCTATAAAAATGATGTATAATCAAGAGAATCAGAAAAAAAAAGATGAAGAGAATTTTGGGGATACTTGATTGCTTTTCATTTCTATATAATCTTTTCTGTGGTTTTGATCATTATTGGATTATTTCTTGATTGAAGGAGTTATTAAACAAATTCAGTATCGTATTTATAAGGATACTTGGTTACTTTAAAAAGTGAATTCTTACCCTGGGAAGTTAAAGAACAGGAAATGCTATTTGCCAATTTGTACTCCTTTGAACACCACTGGCCAACTTTAAGTGACAAGGTTGTACATTTGTCAAAATGGTATGGTAAAGTTGGAGAGGTACGATATATGCTACAGCATGAGAGGGAGTAATCGAAGACGGATAAAAAACTGTTGGGGCGAGAGAGGCTCCAACTCTCGACCTCAGGATTACTATATATAACTATGAGACCTACGCGCTAGCCAACTGCGACACTCCCCGGTTATTATTTGAAATAAAATATTTTAAATATTACAATGGAACTAATCCCTAACCTTTTTTCTATTAGGAAAATAAAATAAAATGTTGATCCAATCATAGAATCCAGCCCATTTGTATTTATTAAGGAGTAATATTTGTTTAGCAAAAGCTTAAAAATCATAAGAAATTGAATAAACAATAATTCAAGAACACAACATTAATAATAGCAATAAGTAACGAGGTTTATTAGTTAGGTGTTGTCAGTAACCTCTCTAGACAAAACCTGCCAGTTCACGGACTCTCTGAAGCAACAAAGCCCTATAAGTTCTTCCAAACTTGGGGTCCCTCCCCTCATTCCTTCCTAATATCATAGCTGTCGGAGTGTTTCCTCACCCCACAATTCATTCTGTCTGTATAATAGTAATAGTGCATGCTACCACTCATTATATGCCTATATATATATATAAGGAGGATATTTATTGACCCTGTCGCTTGGGATCGCGGTGACCGAATGTCTCGTTACATCTGAGAGGCATAGTAGACAACATCCTAATATTTAAAATCCCTGTCCATTTATTCAAGGCCTACTATGTCAACAAGATAATCGAAGAAGAATTAGTAAATCTCCGGCACAAAACAGTAATCAGATAACTGTAGAAAGACCATGTCATGGATTGGTTAAACAACCAAGAAATGAACTTTTCCCGGAGGCGTATCTGCAGAGAGTAGACGAGTTAAGCCTGTGATAATGACCTCTTGAGAGGACCCTGTCTAATTTTATCCGTAAAACTTAAGGCCTACTGATCTTTCTGGTCCGTGTTTAGAATATGATCTGATCTCTGCCTGTCTCAAGGTATTCGTGGTCAAGTGCCGTTGATCATATAGCATCACTCTCACTCATGTGCTAAACGTAGACTTTGTCCAGACTTTTTTCTGGAGGGTGTTGAAACATTAAACCAAGAATCAGTCTCTGCTCATTTCATGTGGGCCTTGAATGACCAGTAGTCCTTATCTTACATGATGATGGGTCAAAGTATCTATCTCGCATTCTTGCAGCTCCTTGTTCTATTTTACCACTCTTTCCCTTTTACATCCTTGTAAAAGGAATATAACACACGCACAGAGCACAGTCAACAAAGACCTTAACACTGGAACATCAATATTAAGTCTCCTTTTAGGTCTAAAATGCCGTTGAGGGATCAAGTTGCAAAAGAAATACCAAATATGTGATGAGAGGATCAGTATTTTATTCTTGATCCCCTTAGCAGTAGTAGGCTTTACAACTTGGGAATCAGCTAAAGAAAAACAGAGGGGCATGTCGTTAAAAATGTTGTAGAAGTAGTAGAATCTCTCACAAGTCCTACCTCTCAAAAGAAGAATTTGGAATACTTCTCATTAGTCGTGGACAAAATAATGGTCGTCTTATTAGGAGATAATATATTAATACGCTTCAAAAGTAACTTTTTTTTTCTTATCTTTAATCATTCCATCACAGGGAATAATTAATCCATACTGTGTAAGTATTATATTAATGAAAATCGTCCCAGTTGGTTCATACGACCAATTCATTCAGACGGTTGAAAGTCAATCCATATACTGCTGCTGTATGGCATTGAAGTAAATCTTTTGCTAGTTCAATTCCTCTTTTTCTAAGACTACGTACAAATACAACAATACATATACGATTACTAGTTTCTAAAAGAGTTGCACCATGCCACCATGCAACTTTTTTAGAGAGCTATATATGCTAGTGCTTCTTCGATCTGTTCAAAATATCACAGTCCTTTTTTCTTGCTTCATATTTCTGGTATATTTCCGTGAGTATAGTTGATCAGTGTTACCGATCTAACTGAGTAGGTAAAGTCGTAAGGACAGTGCCTCAGTTCATTGGTGATAGTGGGAATCAATTTTACCATCCAACACTGACCAGAAAGTTCACTAGTTGCATGTCTTGATGAAAATAAAATGACAGCTTAGCCGCCCGTCCGGAAAATCGTTAGGCATCATTAATGGCTCCACATCGATCTCATCTCACACCGATGATCTATCACGTTAACGAATTTTGCGTCTCTCTAAGAATAGCAACAACTAAGCATTAGATTGGATTATATAAAAGTTTATAATAATACAATGCTTAATAATTAAATAATTACATTTCACCTTGTAATGAAATTAGGAGTGGAAAGCATGTAGGGGCCGGATAATATGGTTGTTAAGACTTTATAAATACTTAGTAATTTGACAAAAAAAAAGCTGTGTAGGAAGAAGAAGACACAACTACAAGTCTACAACTAATAATAAGTTAGATTGCTATGAAATCATCCTCAACCCTTCTCATCATCCTTACTAAATCAATCCTCGAGATCCATACGACAAATTCCTGGATTGCAATCGAACGTCTAGAGCGTAAGGACGATGCCATAACCATTTTATTCCTCAAGGACTATGTAAAATTGTAGTAATTCTGAAACCATTTTAAAAGAAGAAGAAATTAATAAGGAATCAAGGTATAGAGTGGGGTATATAGAATAGAGAGAGTGAGTATATTAATGGAGAAAGACAGAGAGGACAGAACCAGATCAAGAGAGCATTAGAGAGAGAGAGAAATATATAGCTGTCAATGACATTTCATCAATATTTCTCATCATATTTTTTAACAATCTAAAATACTACTACTACCAAACATATAAAATTTTGGCAATCTTCAAATAGACAGCAAATAAGGGTTAGCAGCTGTCGGATTCTTTCTCAAACTAAGAATCTCCACCATCAAATTCTTCTTCTTAATAATAATCAAATATTTTTTCATACAACACACTTTATTTCAAAAACAACTCATCATCCACAACAACAACTTCTTCTTTCTTTCTTTCTTTCTTTTTTTTTCTTTTCCCTTATCTTTCTCTCTAAATGAGAAACCATTGCTGTAAAAGGGAATATTAATTATTCATATCCATATGGAATGAATGAGAAGAAAAACACAAGAAGAAGAAAATGAAGAGAAGATGAAGAAGAAGCAGAAGAAGAAACTAATATATGATTCATTGATTCATCACATTCTTCATTAATTTATTTATTAATCCAAAACCCACAATTCCTTTCCTTTTCTTTTCTTTCCTTTCCTTAGTTTATTTCTTTCTTTCTTTCTTGTTCGTGATCGTCGTTAAGAACAATGGCATACCAGAGTTTTAGGTCACAATTTGGTGATACCACGTATACAAAAGTTTTTGTTGGTGGATTAGCTTGGGAAACACCTACAGATAAATTACATCAATATTTCGAACAATTTGGTGATATTCTTGAAGCCGTTGTTATTACCGATAAGATTACTGGAAGATCAAAAGGTTACGGATTCGTAAGTTTCTCGTAAAAAAATATGTGCACCTACATTGTTCTTGTTCTTGCATTGATTAGGTTTAAGAATGTTTAATTATCTGGGGTTTATAGGTAACATTTCGTGATCCTGAATCGGCAAGAAATGCTTGTCTTGATCCAAATCCGATGATTGATGGGAGGAGAGCTAATTGTAATATCGCTGCAATGGGTCGACCACGACCCTCACCACCACGAGGTAATCATAATGTAGATGATTTCTTCAATGATCTTTATGATTATTAGTTTTTTGAATATTTACGTAGAGAAATGTGTTAATTTATTTTTGTTTTAGGGAGAATTAGCGCAGGTGCCAGTCCATATCATCAAGGAGGTGGAACACAAGGAATTCGAATTCAAATACCGGGTGCAGCGCCGCCGCAGCCACCACCACCTCCTGTTATTTATCCTCCATATGGGTGAGTTTTAGATTTCCTTATCGAAAATAGAAAATATTTGTTACATTTTATTTTTATTTTTGTCATTTTCAGGAACATACCCTAAATAATTTGAATGATGATCATGAAGTTTTGATCTTTATATATATATATAGTATGAGATCAAATTAGATATCTCTCTTAAAATTTGTTAAAATTAGATACCTATAATCAATACACTTTTTTATTTTTGGTATTGTGGTCAACTTATGTTTGACCAAAAAGATAGATGTCAGTAATAATTGTTCTTCTCGAAATAAATGAATTGATCTGTAAGCCAAAAATTAATGTTTTTCTTATTTTTTGATAGACCAAATTCTAACTCTTCTATCTTCATCCAGGGTAATTCAGTGTAGCATTGATGTCTGTTGGCTCATTGCAGCTAGACCTTGCACTTTCATATGGGACCATATAATTGACAATTCATTTTCATGTGGCATTTAGTGCGGATACAAGAAGACCTCAGTATATGCACCCATTTTTATTTTTATTTTGAAGTATTTTTCGTTTTGGAAATGTTAGTTTCCACGAAGATACTTTTCCAAATTTTCTCCTGATAGAGATAAAAAGGATGGTCTATCTTCATCTTTTACCATCCCAATGATAGAGAATTTGGATGAGGACCATTGGATCCTCTATTCGGAAAAACATTTGGAAAAATCTTCGGGGAAATTAACATTTTCTTTTTTGTTTTAGTCAATTGATTTAAAAATGAGATTTTTCATACGCACTATACCATAACAATGTGAAAAATCAACTAATTGGATATCGTTGATAAAATTGTGTGCAATTCAAAAATTATGATCATTGTTTGATAACCTGAAGAAAAAATAATTTCCACAAGTCAGAAGGCAAAAAAGATTATAATTTTACTTTAGTTTCCATCGCATTTTATGATTTTTTTGACTTAATTACTTTTTAAAGTATATATAAACATCCCCTTACTATTTTATATTCATGTGAGAATTTTTGGCATACAACAATTGAGTGTCTTGGCCATCTTTTGTGGAATGGCAACTGACAATGTACGTCAGAGAATTAATACAATTCATTTTGAATGTCCACTCTTCATTTTCAGATACTATTATTCTCTTTATGGTACTGGGAATCATCCTTTTGGTTGGAAGAGTTTCCCATGTTACGAGTGTTCTTTACATTGTAGATATATTTTATCCTTTGGGACATTGTGTAGTGGAAGCAATAATGCAGTCTCTGCGGACATCGTTGAATGTCACATTTTTTTTTTTATTTTTTTTTTGAAGCATATGGCACATTTAATTAGTGTTAAGTGAGTTCTTTTGTTTCAATTTATATGCTCTTTCAATAATATTTTTTATTATTTCAGGTACACTGCTTATGCACCCGAATTTGGATATCATCATGTTAGTATCTCTGTCTCTCTTTCTATCACTGATATGTTACCTTTGTAACACTTACTTTCTAGCTTTGCTTAATTTGCATCAGATATTCCAAAAAGAAAGAAAACAAAGCAAATTGTGAACATCGATCCAACTCTTTTGGTGTTTATAATGCAAATTGTAGACAAAGTTCTCGTTATATCTAGTATCTACAAAATTAACATAATTTTTGATAATGTTGTCAATTAGTTGTCGTGAGTGCAAAAAAATATATATGTACGGTAAATATATAATGGTTCTATCTAAATTTGTTTTTTTCTTCTCTGGGCAGACTTTTGGCAGCCCACATATTCAAGCAGCACCATATTACCCACAAATGTATGGAGCATCATCATCATCAACAGTTGGATCTCCATACTATTATGGATATTCTTTGCAATCTCCAACTAGCAGGATACCTGCTTTTACTGCAACCCATGCGCCTCTTAACCGGATACCTTCTTATTTACACTATCCAGCGCAAGGGGACGCACATTTCACGGCAGCCTCTTTACAGTCACCAGTGACTCTAAATCCTGCACCACTACCTACCAGAGAACTTGCTTCTCCTGCAACTACAGGTACTTCTCCACCCTTCCCAAGATAACCAAAAATATGAAATATAAAGCAGAAAGGTGTCCGAAAAGAATCAACCTTTGGGTCATTTGAATGCAAGCAGAGTGCAACGAGGTCGATTAGTTTGAAGGTTGAAAAACAGCTAATACTTTTATTTTTGTGTTCGTTTTTGGTATCAGACTCACAGTATCAACATCGACCAACAACAACAACAGAAGCTGGAGTGATTAACAATTCTTCTTCCGAGAGTCCAGAGATCTAAAGATTACGCCCAACCAAACCTGCAAATAATGTACATTTTGTTTGTTTTGGTGCTTCAGTAAAACAACAACAAAAATTCATTTTGTATAATCTTTGACGAAATTTTCACTCTAAATCGTTTATGATTTTTTCGTTCCTTTCGTTTTTGATCAATTCTTTTTATTTTTATTCGTCCTTAAAATAAAATAAAAAAATAAACAGCATTTTTCATTCTAATCAAATGTATGAGCGCGAGGAAATTTCAGTTCCAATTAAACAATTTTCAGTTTCTTTCGTCCATAAATTCTTACCTACTTTATTGGTTTTATACTGTTCTGCAATTGGAGCTATAAATCCAAGTTGGGCTAAATTTCTATTTAACTGTTCAGAAAATTAGCATCATGAAAAAGAGTCCTAATTCGGCACGATTTATAAAAGGATATCATTACCAGAAGGATGGTACGGTCAGAATGTTCTAGGATTTTTTTATCTTATATAAAATAATATTATCCCGTTAATAATAATATCCTTTTTATAAATCATATAATTCAGGCGCCTAAAATCGTTTGGAGAATACTCGGTGATCAATCAAGGGTGGTATAATAAGAAATACCTTTTTCCAAACTTGGTGATCAATAAGGGTGGTATGAAGAAATACCTTACTAATAGTAAAAAGAAGATTATGTTACTCTTTATATACAAAATATAATTATCCATTAGTTTAAATCCTGACTAATTTTAGACCTACCTAATTTTGTTTTCACTTAGGTAAAGAGATAAGGGGTGTTTAAAAAGGATAAAACTACTAAATTATCCTTACTAATTAAAATTATATTTATACCCTTATTTTTAATTATTTCTATTTTCCTTAAAACCAATCAAAAATTATAATCTTTTTAAATCATTTTTTATTTGATTTTTTTTTAAAAAATTGGGTTCAAGAACAAACGGCTAATAAGGCACTCACGTGATGGTCGATTGTTCTTGATGTTCTTTGTCAATGAAGAACATCAATCAAGAATCGGCGGATGTTCATGCCCTCGTAAGCCGATTCTAGGTTGATTTTCTTCGTTGACGAAAAACATGACGAATCGGCATATACAGATGCTCATATCAACCTATATTTGAAAAAAATCACACTCTAGAATTGGTCGATATTAACATTCGTATCGACCGATTGTTAAAAAAAACTCAAAAATGACAGTTTTCTCATAACTTTTTGCCCAGACTCGGTGGATAAGGTTCTCCATGTGTTCCGATTATAAGAAAAAAAAAATTTAAAAACTTTTCTGTAAAATTTATTGCCCAGGATCGGTGGATGTTCATGCACTTATCCACTGATTCTAAACTTGCCATTTGCTTCGACTGTTTTGCTCATAACTTCTTCGTCCGATGTCAGAATGAACTCATTCTTTTTACGTTGAAATCGTATTTTTATTATATACTAGATAGAGATAAGAATTTCTTGATTCTTACAATTTTCATTTGATGTCGTACACTCTTACTTCCATCAATCTTTGCACAAATGGGTCGTTCTGACGTTCTGACGTTGTAGTACAAGACATCCAAGGAAGTAAGAAATCAAATGGAACTTGTAACAATGAAGGAATTTTTAGCTCTATATTGTAAATAATGAAAAAACGAGTTCAATGCAAAAAGAATGGGGTCGTTCTGACGTTGGACGAGAAAATTATGAGTAAAACAGTCAAAGAAAATGTCAAGTTTAAAATCGGTGGATGTGTGCATGAACATCCACCGATTTTGGTAAAAAAAATCCAGAAAAACTTTTGAATTTGAGTATTTTAGAATCGGAACACGTGGAGAACCTTATCCACCGATTCTGGGCAAAAAGTTTGAAAAAAAAAACTATCGTTTTTTAGTGTTTTTTTTTTAACAATCGGTCAATACGAATGTAAATATCGACCGCTTCTAGAGCGTGATTTTTTGAAATTGGTTGATATGAGCACCCATATATGCCGATTCCTCATGTTCTTCATCAATGAATAACATCAACCTAGAATCGTCTTATGATAGCATGAACATCCACCGATTTTTGGTTGATGTTCTTACAAAAAAAATGAATAATTTGTCGATTTTTTTTAATGTTTTGACTATTCATTAACAACAATTAATTTCACAATTAAAACGAATAATTCACAACTAACACGATTAATTAACATTAGATAAACATATTGATCATTAACAAAAATAGTTGGATAAAAAAGTTTTAATTTTATTTAATAATGACCCTATTTTAACTTTTAGTGATAAGGTTTGAGATAATTTTAGTATATCTAAATTAGCCAGGGTTTAGATACATTCAACCAAATTTATTTTTAGTTTAATAAATATAAACTTTGCCATGTTCGTATTACTATTATTATTACTCGAATGTCAAGCATGTGCATAGGCACATGCTTTGAATCAATGGCTAGCATTTTATCGAGTTGTGAAATATAACACGCCACGTTATAATTAGTGTAATTAGCTTAATATAAAATATAATGAGACATGGAATACTATGATATTTTTGTAATATTCAAATTTAATAAAAATTTTATTCACTTGTTATATTCTAAATCTAAAACCTAATTCTCATTCTTAGTTATTCTTCCCAGAATGATTAGTACCACGTCCCAAGCCAGGACCAGGAGACTTATTGCATGCGAACAAAAGTAAGGAAGCAAAAGAAAGCGAGGGTCACAATTGGCCCTATGTGCCAGGAATCTTCTAATTAGCTTAAGCGGGAATATGCTCTTTCCCTTATTCATCAGATGCTGACCAAGGATAGATGGTCGACGCCCGGTCCTGGAGAACTATGGATTAGGCATAAAGGAATGATTAGTTCCACCAATCTCAATGCACTGACCGTAGAAAACTCCTTCTCGTTGGACTAAAATAGAGGTCTGATTTGAACGACCAGGTACAACATCACATTTCACACCTAACGAAGGAACAACCCAACTATGAAGTACATCAGCAGATGTGACAATAATACGTATATAAGTTTTGGCTGGCACTACACTCTATTGTCCACTTCTAATAAACGTGATTGACCCAATTCTGAATCATCTTCTGGAATTATATAGCTGTCAAAAGTGAATGACTGCTCATCCGAACTGTTATAGTCCGAATACTCATGAGTCCGATACCATTGATGTCCAATAGCTTTGATTGTAATGGCTGGATCTACCATGACCTCGTCCATTGAGTATATGAGAGCAAACGATGGTATAACAATGAACATGAGGATGATAGACGGAAAGATGGTCCAAAGAATCTCGATTGTTGTTCCGTGCTAAAACCTAGACACAACCGTCATCATCTTGTTCTTACTTCTCCTTCATAAAGACCACCACCATGTTCATATACTTCACTATTGATATTAGGGGAAAGATCTGTTGACATGGTTAAAATGATATTATCTTGACATTTTAGTGTTATTTTTCTTATAAAACCCAATCAGAAATGAATTTGAAGCTAACGATTTGGTTAATGTTCTTTTTTGTAAACTTCTACATTCCTACAGAAAATGAGAGTATTCCGAGACGTATAAAACCACTATCTACCACTTTGAAAATCATCCGTTGAAGATTAACAATTAAAATTAAATTTTGTAGATGATGAGGTTTCGTATCTCTGAATGCGCTCATTTTTTGTAGAAATATATATTTTTATAAGAAAAAAACTTAACCACAAAATTAGCTTCAGATTCATTTCGTTTGGGTTTTACCATTTAACATCTTAGAAGATTTCACAAAACCCTTATCACTAAGTTTTTGGCTTTTCAGATTTTTATAAGAGAAATAACGCCAAAATGGCAAGATAATGTCATTCTAACCATGTCAACTTTTCCAATGTTCTCTTTATGTTATATACGTTGATTGATCAAACAAATTCCTCTAAGCGTAATTTGCTTTATCATTTATTTGTGTTCTATTGATTAAAAGTGTTTATCTGATTGGGTTATTGTACTAAAGTTCACAATCAATTAACTTATACAGACTTTAATTTTTCAATATTGTGGATCATACAATATATATATTTTTTTTCAATTCTGATTTTGACGATAGAAAAATTATTTTCAAAGGTTATGATTTCGATATTTGCAAAATTACTTATATGTCCTTGTTTTAGGGTGAAACAAATGTACGGTAAAATTGTACTTTCAAGTAGGTTCGAGAGATCAAGCTCGAACAGGACGAGCCTAAACCATAGATATAGCCGTTTACGTCCTGCTTCGATCATAAAGGTGGAGAAAATTGGGTAGGTTTTAGGGGAGGGAAGCAAAAAAGGTTGAAAAATATCAGTGTGATAAGTAGTGTGAAGAAGAAAGGATTATCTATGAGATGAATCGCTAATTCTGTATGTTTAGTCTCTTATGTATTATTATCTTGTTTCGAATAAATGAGAACTACCTATTTATAGTTTGAAGGAGACACGTTGATTTCTCTTAAGTGGTGGAAGTCAAGCAAAGGTGGAGAAGTGATGATTGTAGTGGGGTCGTATCCGGAAAGTAAGGAAGACCTGTCTGACCACTACTTCTCATCCTCTCAATTGCTCTGTAACCGTCCCACTACTTGTTACCTTCTTTTTCGTGGATGTGTTTCCACAATGCATGATTTTGTACACCGCCAATGAGATTCCCCCCATATGTTATATTTGATATTTCGTAGATAGTGGAGTCATAATCCACTATTATTTTGATTAAGTCAAGTCCACTCAAATAACTTGCTAAATCAGCGAGGCAAGTTACGCAACTCAATGAATTGATAATCAGACTTATAGTGTCGAGTCTGGTAATTTTAGTGGTCATGTACTATCTTAGGAGTAACATGACATATTTAATGGCTAAGTATTAGCTCAGAAGTGACTTAGCATAAGTCTGAAAGAAATTTGAAGTCAAATATTATAGAGGGCTTCTTAAGAAAGAAGACTTATTAGAAAACCATGTAAGATTTGGTATTAGACCAATATGAAAAGAATGCCATATTTATGAAGGAAATATATTGCTAGGCTAGTACTAGATACTTAACATAAATTGTAATGTCCTATCTCTTTTAGTAATATGCTAACGTCTCAGGAGTAAGGCCAATATACATAGCTTCTAGTAAGTTCCAATCATGCTAGGGCTAGAAAGTTAGTGCCAAGGACGTCTGAAGTTAGCACTTCTCAAAGAAGTTAACTAGGTCAATAATAGTTAGCACCAAGCTACTAGCGCCAATACGCTTGTAGACAAGGACGCGCTAAAGCCATGGACGCACTAGGATATGTACGCATTAAGCCTTGGACGCTAGGTATGGATGCGCTAGGCCAACACGCGCCATCCAAGGACTTGCTAGGATAGGGACACATCATCTAGGTATGCTAAGCTAGGGACGCTGCGGCCAAGATGCATCAACTAGGGACGTTCTTATGCACCAGGCCCGAAACGTGCTTACTAGAGACACGCCAGGCATGAGATGCATCAGGTAGGGACGCCCCAGGCTTGATGGTTCCGGTGCTCATGGACGAATCACCATGGGCGCTAAGTTACTGGCACATCAGTCTAGGGATGCGCTGGCCAAGGCTGCGGTAGCCAAGGATGCTAGGGTAAGACGCACTGGCCAAGGGAGTTGACACTTTTGGCGCTAGGTTAAGGTGTTAATGCCTTGGTTGTTACTAATTGAGATGATAGCACCATGAAGGATTGCTTGAGGACATGCCAAGCTAAGATATGTCTGGATAAGAGGAGTTAGCGCTTTTAGCGCTACGGTGGCGAACTAGCGCCAATGTGGTGCTAAGCCTAACAACTGGTGCTGGCCTGGCGTTAATGGAAGAAAAAGATATGGTTAGGCTAGTACGATATATAAATATTATACCATTAATTACAAAGCTCCACTAGTTGATGTTCCGTCACATTCGGATCGTGACAATCCAGTGCTTGAATTCTGAATCTCTTTACGTATTCAATTAGGTGCTCATTATTTCTCTGGAACATTCTTTCCAGGTCTGATAAAGTGATCTTCTTGGAGTCAAAGAAGTACTTCTTGTAGAAAGCATTAACTATGTCTTCCTAATCAGAGATGCGTTGGGAGCAATATTGTTATACCACGTGTAGGCTCTTCCAGTGATAGACTTCTTTTGAGACCTAACAATGATTATATTTATGTCCTCCGAGTGATTCGAGAAATCAAAAGACGTGCTTACGAGCATTTTCGGTTCCATCATATAATGAGAAAGTAGGAGATGAGTAACCTCCCGATAAAGGGATCCTTTGAATTCACGCGGGTAAGTAGGTTGGTGTCTATGGACCGAGAATGAGTTTTCTTTGCCATGTTTTCGTAGGGGTCTCTCCAAATCTTCAGAGGTGATAAAATCGGGTTGTTGGTACCTTTATGGTGGACGATCAGGAATGATATGAACTTCATCGTTCCTTTAAGTCTTTGACGTACCAGCATCATTGGTTGCTGTGAAGTTGGTCCTAGTTCGTTCCGTCAGGCGATGGCGTTGTTCCGGGGAGAGTTGCCCCGTTAGAGTTTTAAGGAAAGCAAGTACTTCCTTATGAGTAGTGGCCATGTCCACCTGTGTTCTGGAAAGAACTTCTTGTCTCTTCATCAGATCATCCATATTGGGTGGAGTTTGAGTATTCTCGATGGTTTCATCAGTCTTGTCACCAAGGGGAGGTTTAGTAGTAATATTAATGGTGGCATTGGTACGGGGAGGTTCGGTAGTGACAGGGGTGTTTTCAAAATTGCTGCCACCAATACTACCTGAACCGACTATAGGATTTGTAACTGCTTCAGACCTAAGATTTACCATTTTTAATAACTGAGAATTGGCTTTTATAATTGCGAGGTTGCAATTTTTTTAGAGTGAAAACAAATGTACGGTAAAATTTTACTTTCAAGTAGTTTCGAGAGATCAAGCTCGAACAAGACGAGTCTAAACCAAAGAAATAGCCGTTCACGTCCTGCTTCGATCACAAAGGTGGAAAAAATTGGGTAGGTCTTAAAGGAGGGAAGAAAAGAAGGTTGAGAAATATCAGTGTGCTAAGTAGTGTGAAGAATAAAGGATTATCTCTGAGATGAATCACTAGCTCTGTATATTTAGTCTCTTTTTTCTTGTTATCTTGTTTCGAATAGACGAGAACTATCTATTTATAGTTCGAAGGAGAAATTGATTTCTCGTAAGTGGTGGAAGTCAGGAAGAGGTGGAGAAGTGATGATTGTGGAGATTATAGTGGGGTTGTTTTTGGAAAGTATGGAAGACCTGTCTGACCACTACTCCTCATCCTCTCAACTGCTCTGTAACCGTCTCACTATTTTTTACCTTCTTGTTCGTGGATGTGTTGCCACAACCTACGATTTTCGTAGACCGCCAGACCAATACCCCAATGAGAATACCCCAATGTCACAGACCGGAATATTCCGCCTCCGGCGCTATGCGCTAGGCAGGACAGAACTCACCGATGCGCGGCTTAAAAGATAGTAACCGGAACTTAAAGCTTAACTTCTTGCTGTCATATGCAGGTATACTTGCCTTTCCAAGCATGCTTTGCAAGCATGATACTCGAAACGTAGTTTCTATATCATTACAACTCACCCTTATTCTACAAAGGGTACATGACCATTAGCCAATGGTGAATGCCTTTGACAAGCATCACATAATTACGATCATTGTCCAGCCTAACTCATGCCTTGGACTAGCACCTAGGCTATTTCAAGCCTAATTTTTCGCTTTATCGACTCTGGTTCAACCATACGCTGGAGTACGCACTAGTCTTGCTCTTTCCAATGGTGCAACAACCAGACATATTCCGTTCACACTGTATGGCTTGATACGAAGTATGATTATCCATCAAATGGAATGAAACTACCTCATCAAGTGCGGTAACAATCATCTCTTGCATAGCATTACCGAGCCAGATGATATGAGTTACCAAAGCGTAGCAAACATCTCCCAAATTAGAAAATATGAGCGACGAGATGTTCCACCTCAATGCATTGCATTGCGGCTGCCTATGTACCCAACCCGTACCTTGAAGGGATCAAGCAGGGATCAAGCATGATCGTAGTTCATCAAAAGTGTCAATTCGGAAGGAACAAACAACTTAAGCTTATTTAGGAAAATCCAACATCAATTCCCACTTCATCGCAAGGCCAAAAGCTAAGCAAAGCATAGACCGTATATGACGAAGGACTTTTACAAGGTATGCACTAGCTTGTGCATAACTATTGCTATTTACTATGCAAATATGTGTTCTCGAGTACGTAACACGATTGAATGATGCTTTCGCATAATTCAAGCCTTATGTGCTAAGCTACAAGCATATTGATGCTTAAGCATCAAGTATACTCCAACGTGTAGGCCACATCGCATATATATGTGCATTACCGGTCATGCACATTCAAGTTTTATCCTTTAAGATATAAGCATATTGATGTTTATGCATCAAGTATGCTCCAACGTATAAGCCACATCGCATATATATGTATATGTGCATTACCGCTCATGCACATTCAAGCTTTATAGGTTAACCTACAAGTATATTGATGCTTAAGCATCAAGTATTCTCCAATGTATAGGCTACATCGCATATATATGTGCATTACCGCTCATGCACATTCAAGCAAAGCTCCCTCGCTATATTTCTATTTTTTTTTCGTATTTTCACAAATAAATAAAAGAAATGGAAGTGACATCCATAGACTGTACTTTGGGCAAAAACACCAACTGGTTGGCGCCTCTAGACAAAAACGCCAACTGATTGGCGCCTCTAGGCAAATCCGCTAACTGGTTGGTGCCTCTAGGCAAATTCGCTAACTGTGTGAGGCCCCAAACATTTTTCTCGGGTCTAATTAAACCCAAGATTTATATGTTTAGTATTATGCTTATATCCTAAGATCCGATCCATAAAAAGTTGTGACTCAATCTGAAAAAAAATAAATTTATAACAAAAGCAAATTGTTTACATGACACCTAAACACCCACATGTCACTCATTTGTATATATCAAGGGTAAATTGATCATTTAACCAAAAACAGTAATAAAAATAGGGAGTTCACGTTTTTCTTGGAAGAAACAAAAAAAATTTCTCTTCTCTTTAGAAACACATATGAAACTTTCTTCCTTCCCTTTAATTAGGTGTTGAATTCAGGTTGGTGTTAGAATTCAAAGAATCAACAAGTAAATCAAATTCGTTAGTGGTGTAAAAGGTTCAAAGTATTATAGAGAAAAGCAACAATAACTTTTCTTCTTCCTTCAACACACAACAACAAATTGGTGGTGTTTGAAGACTGATTTCATCAAGGATTTGTTGACAAAATCATTACTTCAATTCGTGTCATGGGTAGTTGATAATCACCTTCAATTTTTGTGTTTATTAGCTCAATTTTGTTAATTATGAATTAGGGTTCTTGGTTGGAAAATGGGGGTTTTGATATGGCTTATAATATTGTTGTGAATTTTTATTTGGGTATGTATTAATCATCATAAATTGCTATTATATCGATTTGGTTTGCTGGAATTTCTCTTAACCAATTCATGCTTAGAACATCTTGCGTGCAACTTTAAACCCTAGAATGCCTGTTTTGGTTTTACTGATATCTTGAGATCCAATGGTTAGATTGTGCTGAAATTTTTATATGTGATATTTCATCTTGTGATTAAACTATGGTATAAATTTCATAAGAATCAGGTCACATTTACTACTGCAAAGATTTCATAATATATGGCTGCGTTTTGCGAGTCTAAATCCTGAATAGCCAACTGATTTTTACATATCTCATTATATATGTATTGGATAAAGCTCAAATTTTAGTATGATGTTTATATATATATATATTTAACCTACTGTAGAAATTTCATGTAGTTATGATCACTTTAGGTACCCCTAAGTGTGGGAGAATCGTTACTAAATTCTGTGTATTGATACTGAATGCATCGATGTTGAAATGTGAATAAATTTTAAATGAACTGTTAGAATGTGTTGAATTTTGAATATGATGTTGTTAAGTATGTTATATAGATTCTGTAATAATTCTAGGATGATCAGGTGAAATTTGATACCTCAACGATTTCATAATCCATGACTGCATTCTGCAGATTTTAAATCTGGAACAGATGACTGATCTTAGTGTTTCTTATTATCCCTATATCGGATGAAGATGAATTTTTAGTATGTTATATATTATTCTGTAAGTAACTTGATGTAAACTTTTCAAAGAAATCTGATCTTTTTAGGTACCCGAAACAGCTGTGTTACAGAGTCTCTAGGTACAAAATTTGGTTAGAACATGGATAGGTTTGATACCTCTAGTTTTGAAGTTAGTTTGAACAGAATTAGTTTATTTTTGGATATGATAAACCTATTTACATGATGATACTACTGTAGAAATTTCAAAGCAATTTGATCTCGGCAACTACCCCTAATAGGCAATGTTCTTCAGATTCGACTGTAGGATTGCATCCTGAACTGTGCAAATAGAATCTATCATTACTTGATATCTAACCGTCACTTTCAGTTCAAATTTTTATAACACGTCCCTTATGTAGTTGTGAACGTATGGTTACAATTTCATCATGTTCCTATAAGAATAAGACATGTTTTTGACAAGGACAGCAGACCATGTTCCCAGGACATATTCCTGAATTTTCATGTATATGGTTGAAGTCTTGTGTTAGTTTGAATGTGTTGAGAAAATTGAATGTTTTATATAATTGATATTATATATTGCACCTTGTAGAGATAAATTAAATGTGTTGGAGCTTATTATGAGCTTAATTTCTCATTTGATCTGGTTGCATATCACTGTACTTTCTTGAATGCATGACATAATGTAGTGATGTAATATTGTGTGAATGCAATTGCCACACCCAATTTTGTTGGTCTTAGGAGTTGAGTTAATCTTGCTGAGTTATTGTGTTAAACAAATTATGGGGCCATGTACCCATGGCAGTGTTACTGAGTGCTACTCTAGCTTGCAGTTCGATTTTTAAATCAATTTGTGTTCTTTACTGTTCCTGTATTGCAACTAACCTAACTCGAAGAATATGCTGGTCACTTCTTGGTGTTGGAGAAGTATTTTATGTTCATTCTTTTAACTGTGTTCTTTTTAAGTATCGCGTGTGCTCATCTCAATTTGTAATATGTTGGACTATATGTCTTGCATTTGACAAACAGTGCCGGATCTTGTCGTTATGGATAGTGGGTGGTTTTTAATTTGTTTTCACGATTGAGATGTATTTATGTTCATAGTCAGACCTTTTGCTTAAAGGTGCATACTACTTTCTAAACAGTTAATGATTCTTAATGAGCTTAATGTGTTCACCTAAGTCATTAGTTCGGTTAGATAGCTTGGAAGTCGTTATTGGTTCATAAGTGGTGGTTTTGTATTGTAAGTATATAATTTAGTTATAACTAATACCCACAAGTGGAGATCCCCATTAGTTTCAGCACAGTCATCTTCATTTCTTTGTCACATTTAAATTAATGTTTTGACATGTTAGTGAAACTGTCACTGTGCTTTAATATTTGATGACCATAACTTATTTATGTTATAATGTTGAAATGGTATGTCTACAAAAGTACTATGCAGCTTTAAAATTTGTAGTGACACTTTATCATTTAATCTCGATTCCGCATACAACTGAGAACTAGAATGTACACTCTCTAGCATTGTTATTATTGACGTAATGGATGATTTATATCAAGTACTCTTGTGTATGATCTATATTGTAGTCTATTATTGACTTTAAGTTGCAGGTACAAGTACAAACATAGATGATGGTATCTTGTTCATAAATGGATAATTGCCAAGGTGATTGTTGGTGATGAGATGTGCTAGGGATAGTTGTTGCTATGCAACTCATACTATCCATATTAACTAACTTACTGCTATATCTAGAGATAGTTACTGCCTTGGGTAAGCAGTTCATACTATCTTAGAGATTGTTACTGCTATGACAAGCAGTTCATACAATTCATACTATCTAAACCAAAGAATGACAAACTACGGTCGTCCTTGATCCCTTCGAGCAACGAAGAGGGTACGTAGGCAGCCGCTATGCGGTTCAGCACAACTGCTTAAGGTTTTTCATGTCGTCGGGAAAGGGTTGGTTGCTGCTTGGAAGTTCATACCATCTCGGAGACGATTGCAATCTTAGCAATTTATATCGCTGGTAAGAGGTAGTTGCAGTTAGCCTACTGGATGTTCATACTACCTGGAGAGATGATTGTAACCTCTTCGAGGGTGTTCATATCATCTAACAAGAAATGAAGGTTGATTGTTGGATACCAATTCATATCACCAAATGGGATTTGGAGACGGTTGTTGCCATTTAGAGGTAATTCATATCATCTGAGAAGAATGGTTGCTGTTTATGATGACAGTTCATACCATTGATCTGGAAATGATTCCTAACTCTCTTGAGTAGTTCATATCATTTGTAAGAGATGGTCTATTGAGCTTGACCCAGTATTCTGAGTTTTCAGGCCCAACTGGGGATCCCACTTACGGGTGGCTACCCGGAAGACTGTTAGCTGTAACGGTGGCTGGTATCCGGATACGTAACGTTGGATCACTGATGCATTCTCAATCATGCATCACAGCATATTAGTGCATTAGCACTATGATGCATTCTCGGATACGTAACATTGGTTCAGTGATGCATTCTCAATCATGCATCACGGCATAATAGTGCATTAGCACTATGATGCATTCTCGGATACGTAACATTGGTTCAGTGATGCATTCTCAATCATACATCACGGCATAATAGTGTATTAGCACTATGATGTATTCTCGGATACATAATATTGGTTCAGCGATGCATTCTCAATCATGCATCACGGCATAATACTGCATTAGCTCTATGATGCATTCTCGGATACGTAACATTAGTTCACTAATGCATTCTCAATCACGCATCACTGCATAATAGTGCATTAGCACTATGATGCTCTCGCGGATACGCAACATTAGTTCAGTGATGCATTTTCAATCATGCATCAGGCATAATTGTGCATTAGCACTATGATGCTCTCGCGGATACGCAACATTGGTTCAGTGATGCATTTTCAATCATGCATCACGGCATAATAGTGCATTAGCACTATGATGCTCTCGCGGATGCGCATTATTGGTTCAGTGATGCCTTCTCAATCATGCATCACGACATAATAGTGCATTAGCATTATGATGCATTCTCGGATACGCAACATTGGTTCAGTGATGCATTCTCAATCATGCATCACAGTATAATAGTGCATTAGCACTATGATTCTCTCGCGGATACGCATCATTGGTTAAGTGATGCATTCTCAATCATGCATCACGACACAGTAGTGCATTAGCACTATAATGCATTCTCGGATATGCAACGTTGGTTCAGTGATGCATTCTCAATCATGCATTATGGCATAATAGTGCATTAGCACTATAATGCATTCTCGGATATGCAGCGTTGGTTCAGTGATCATGCATCACGGCATAATAGTGGATTAGCACTATAATTTATTTTCGGATATGCAACGTTGGTTCAGTGATGCATTCTCAATCATGCATCACGGCGTAATAGTGCATTAGCACTATAATGCATTCTCGGATATGCACTGTTGGTTCAGTGATGCATTCTCAATCATGCTTCACGGTATAGTAGTGCATAAGCACTATAATGTATTCTAGGATATGCAACGTTGGTTCAGTGATGCATTCTCAATCATGCATCACGGCATAATAATGCATTAGCACTATGATGCTTTCGCGGATACGTAACACTGGTTCAGTGATTCATTCTCAACCATGTATCACGACATCATGGTACATTAGCACTATGATGCTCTCGCGGATACGCAACATTGGTTCAGTGATGTATTCTCTATCATGCATCACGGCATAATAGTGCATTAGCACTATGATGCTCTCACGGATACGCAACATTGGTTCAGTGATGCATTCTCAATCATGCATCACGGCATAATATTGCATTAGCACTATGATGCATTCTTGGATTCGGAACATTGGTTCAGTGATGCATCCTCAATCATGCATCACGGCATAATAGTGCATTAGCACTATAATGTATTCTCGGATATGCAACGTTGGTTCAGTGATGCATTCTCAATCTTGTATCACGGCATTATAATGCATTAGCACTATAATGCATTTTCAGATATGCAGCGTTGGTTTAGTGATGAATTCTCAATCATGCATCAAGGAATAATAGTGCATTAGCACTATGATGCATTCATATACACACATTGGTTCAGTGATGCATTCTCTATCATGCATCACATCATAATAGTGCAGTAATACTATGATGCTCTCGCGGATACGGATGAAGGCCATTTGTGCCTTTCCCAGGTAAGGGTCATTTTTAACTTTTAATCCATCCTTGAATATGTATCACGCGTAATAGGGACTTAACACTATAATTCGAGGTTAAGGCATTCACATCCTGATGCAATCCTAAGTGAGCTTTATAAGCTTAGGGTGAAGCTTAATCCCAGGTCATGACGCGTCCCTGAGTAAGCGTCATGCAGAAATTACGGGTTTTATATTCTTACCACCTTCAAAAAATTTCTTCCCCGAAATTCAACTCAACTCTAAAACTATTGTGGACAAGCTTCATCGATTTGGATTTCATGTGCCTCTGTCCCATACAAAGATACACAGAAATCCTGCAAAGGTCTAATGTTTGTTAATGGACACAAATTAGAACCTTCGGAATATGTGTTCCATTCCTTATATCACGGAATCCTAATAGGGTTCGTAGTTGTCATAAACGCCGATTAAGATCTTCTAAACATACGTCCCATACAATATGCTCGAGGATCAGAAAAGGTTTTACAACTGTACCAAGAGAAACAATTTGGATCCCTAAATATGTGTCCCATACCACATGCTCAAGAATGCAAAAGGATTTTCTCAACACGAGATCTCAAGTGGATGTCCCATATCATACACTTAAAAATCTCCAAAGTTCACAAGAGTTGAAAGGGTCATCGAATATGGCAAGCAATATTTTTCTTAGTACTATGAGGACCAAACTCAATTTCCAGAGCAGTCGGATGCAAGCCTACCGTTACAGCTAAAGGTCTTCCAGGTTTCCACTCGTAAGTGGGAGTTAGCAGGCATGACAACACACACCGTTCCAGCGACGGGTGGGGATGATCAGTCCCGTTGTCTACCACCGTTCCAACGACGGTCTTCCGGGTTACCAATGATATGGTAAAAGAGTCTAATAAGGCATGGCAAACTCACAGTACACTTGAGCGCATCCAAATACCAGCGAAGTAACTATCGTAGTAGTTACAATTTTTCTTAGCACATGCACTTGGCCTGATTGTCCAATACAAACTTACAAAGTAACTGGCCTAGGAGTCATAAACTCTTCTTTTTGCGTAACAGTTGGCCTACTCTTCAAACCTTTTTCCTTTTTCTTTTGGAGGAAAATTTTTGTAGTCGCATACAAACACTTACTTGACGAGTCCAAAACGCACAGTCCCTAGTGTTTTCTCAAAACTTGCTCTGATACCATTTGTCACAGACAAGAATATTCCGCCTCCGGTGTTATGCACTGGGCAGGCCAGAGTTCCCCGATGCGCGGCTTAAAAGATAGTAATCGGACCTTAAAGCTTAACTTCTCGTTGTCATAAGCAGGTATACTTGCCTTTCCAAGCATGCTTTGCAAGCATGATACTCGAAACATAGTTTCATATCATTCCAACTCACCCTTAATCTACAAAGGTTACATGTCCATTAGCCAATAATTGAATGCCTTTGGAAAGCATCACATAATTACGATCATTTTCCAGGCATAACTCATGCCTTGGACTAGCACTTAGGCTATTTCAAGCCTAATTTTTCGCTTTATCAACTCTGGTTCGACCATATGCTAGAGTACACACTAGTCTTGCTCTTTCCAATGGTGCAACAACCAGACATATTCCGTTCATACTATATGTCTTGATACGAGGTATGATCATCCATCAAATGGAATGAAACTACCTCATCAAGTGTGGTAACAATCATCTCTTGCATAGCATTACCAACCAGATGATATAAGTTACCAAATCGTCGCAAACATCTCCCAAATTAGATGATATGAACGACGAGATGCTGCACCAAAATGCATTGCATTGCGGCTGCCTACGTACCCAACCCGTACCTTGAAGGCATCAAGCCTAATCGTAGTTTATCAAAAGTGTCAATTCGGAAGGAACAAGCAACTTAAGCATATTAAGGCAAAGCCAACATCAATTCCCACTTCATCGCAAGGCCAAAGGCCAAGAAAAGCCTAGACCGTATAGTCCGAAGGAATTTTGCAAGGTATGCACTAGCTTGTGCATAATTATTGCTATTTACTATGCAAATATGCGTTCTCGAGTACGTAACACGATTGAATGATGCTTTCGCATAATTCAAGCTTTATAAGTTAAGCATCAAGTATGCTCCAACATGTAGGCCACATCGCATATATATGTGCATTACCTCTCATGCACATTCAAGTTTTATCATTTAATTTATAAGCATATTGATGTTTATACATCAAGTATGCTCCAACGTATAGGCCACATCGCATATATATGTATATGTGCATTAACGCTCATGGACATTCAAGCTTTATCGGTTAAGCTACAAGTATATTGATGCTTAAGCATCAAGTATGCTCAAACGTATAGGCTACATCACATATATATGTGCATTACCGCTCATGCACATTCAAGCAAAGCACCCTCCCTATATATGTTTTATTCGTATTTTCAAAAATAAATAAAAGAAAGGGGAAGTGACATCCATCGACTGCACATTGGGATAAAAAGCCAACTGGTTGGCGCCTCTAGGCAAAAACGCCAACTGATTGGCGCCTCTAGATAAATCTGCTAACTGGTTGGCGCCTCTTGGAAAATCCGCTAACTGGTTGGCATAGCTAAGGCTATTTCGCTTCCTGGTTAGCATAGCTAAGCATCATTGATATGTTTCGTAATAGTGGTAAATAAAGTTCGTTCAAGACTTGTGAAGATTTGTTTTTAAATCTAATTTCTAAGACTAAAAATAGCAAAACACAAATAAAATTGATATCAAAATTTAGAGAAAACTGAGGCTAGGATTCCACTATTTTCCAATTTTTAAAGTGATTAAATTCAATAATTATAATTATGCAATTCTAACATTTAATTTGATTCTAAAATATAGCAACAAGTAGATTTTCAAAATAACAATTTTATAACAAAAGCATGGAACATCTAAACCCTAGGCCAAAGCATGTACCATCTAACGAAATCACAATTGCTTAAGAAATCATTAAATCAATTTTTAACCAATGTAATTAGTCATAAATGAATTGTATAAATTAATTAAATAAATACTACCACATAATCTTTGGAAAATTAGATTCCTCCGTCGCCTTAGAGGTGGGGTTTAGCTCCTCATTGTGTTGGAAAAACCCTCAAAAATATATTCCATAGCTCAAAAAGTGCTAACAATGGTGAAATAATAGTAACACAAGAGATTTGACACGCTTATAAGCGTTACAGAGAAGTGTTCTCTGCGTTACAGAAGAAAGGAAAAAAACAAGAGAAAAGAACAGACTTCATGTGTTGTTGAAATAAGACTGCTTCAGCAACACTATCAGCTACACTTCTCTGACGCCTTATGTTCTTCCTCTACTCTCTCACAGTAGCAGCAGCAGAATTGTGTGTTTTGATTTCTATGGCTTCTCTGCGTATTCTAAGCTCTCCCCAATAGTCTCTGCCCCCCATGTGACTTCCCAACACCTCTATTCATACACTGCAACACATTAAATCACCAAAAATCTTCATTAACAGAGGATGATACTCTGGAATATTTTTTCATGCATTCCCGCGATCTGATTTGATACACTGCCTTGATTTCATATATCTTTTGATTATGAGCAACTCACTCTTGATAAGGACAATATCTTCTCTGTTTTAAAGCCCAAAAATCACGTATAATATCTTCAAATATTCAAACTCAGATTCACGTAAGAGAACAAAATAGTTTCCTGCCTAATTTTGAATTTGAAATAGGTGGGTGCCCATAATCCAAGGCATGGGTGCCTTTATAAATTCTGGAAGGGTGCCTTTAGTATTTTCTTGGTGCCTTTATAACTTTTTGAGCCAAAATTTCCCAAATGTTTATTTCTTCAAAAATACCTACAAATACAATAAAGTGACAATATTAGTACAAAATTGAGTTCCAACACTATAAAGATTGAGAATGAATTAGACACATAAATGTATATATCAAATACCCCCAAACTTCCTCGAGCAAATCTAATAAAAATAAATCCTAACTTACTTTCGCAGGCATCGTGATTGCACTTAACGTGTGCAACAAGCCTTTAAACCCATATGTGTCCCTAGTGGACGAGTTTTGTCTCGTGAGGGTTTACAAGAGGTGTACCCACAAAACCTTTACTCCAACTTCTAGCTACCTATGAACGATTGAGGATAGACAATAAACAAACTATTTAGTTGGCATACTAAATTTTTCGCCTATAAGAATCATTACCCTATATGAGTCCAATTGATGTACACGAGTTTTCACCCAGCGTACTAAAATTCATACAAGAATTCAAAACTCTACTTAAATAGTTGTTCATCCACGATACTCAGAATCTATCAAATTACAATCACATGGAAAGATTTAGAAGATGGATATAAACAAAATGAAGTTTGCACGTGTTGACTAAGATGAACGGTGTTTCCCATATCTATCTAAAGGTCAGTGCCAGGATAAATGGATTGAGATACGCTCCCACTAGTCTTATTCCTTAAACTAATATCGACTCAGCTGGTATGTACAAGGGTCCCAGCGGTCGATTTATTGAAAATATTTTAAATGTATTGACAACATGATTGGACCAAATGAATCCAAGCGCATGATCCTTATCATCATCGTACATGATAGCTCTCATGGATCCTGCGTTCCACGCTTGCTTAGGCGACGGAGACAGAGAGAACACACATATATTGTTATCAAAATGTCAATACTCGTTTTATTTAGTTATTTAGTTATTTTTATTTTTTTGAATAATGGTCTAACTAATACAATAATGGGGCTTGATCTCAAACACTTCATTCTGGCGGTGATAACAATTTGATACTGGTACCCCACCAAATCACTTAGAGAAACACAAAAATTGCAAAAATAAAAACAGAAGGTGATAAGGTCAAGATAGATTCCGAGATATGGTGAAAACTATCATGTTACTTGTAACACCTGAGATAGGAATCCTTTTACAAATTGACCATTTAGATGGGCACACCAATTCCTATAGAAAAGAACTAAGTTTCCATCTTCCTAGAATGGTTAGTGTCACCCTGAATTGTTCACAAGTTTCTAAAGTTTGGAGTTTTATTATTTCAACTAAAAGTTTCTCCCTTACCCCCAAACTTAAACCTAACATTGTCCTTAATGTTTCAAATTAAAGTGCAATACCAAAAATATAGGTAACTAGAGGAATAAAGAGGTAAGTCAGAAAGATAGTACCTGGGCGAAGCGTAACAATCCTTCTTTGGAGAATAAGACATAAAAATAAAAATAAAAACCTATAAAAACTTACTAATGTACAACAACATCCTTGATGGTCAATCAAGGTAAGCAGGGTCCTCCAGAGGGACCTCCTCAATATCACCTGCAGGAAAAGGCTTAAGGGTTTCAATCTCTGAACGTTAACCTTTGAAGAACTACTACCATCCAGTGTCTCAATACCAATAGCACCATGAGGATAAACAATGCGGACTATAAAAGGACCCGTCCACCGAGAGCGTAAGTTCCCGGGGAATAGATGCAAACGGGTATCATACAGAAGAACTTTTTGACCTGGAGAAAATGACTTTCTTAAAATATTTGTATCATGCACAAGTTTCATTTTGTTCTTATACTCCTTAGCACTATCGTATGCATCTCTACGAATCTCGTCCAACTCATTGAGCTGGAGCTTCCTGGGAGCTCCCGCCTTGTCAAGCGAAAAATTAAGTTACTTTACAGCCCAATATGCTCTATGCTCTATCTCGACAGGTAGGTGGCATGCCTTGCCAAAAACTAGACGATAAGGTGACATTCCAATGGGGGTCTTAAACGCAGTACAATAAGCCCATAAGGCATCAGTAAGCCTCAATGACCAGTCTTTCCGATTAGGATTAACTGTTTTCTCTAAAATACGTTTTATCTCCCTGTTGGAAACCTCTACTTGACCGCTAGTCTGTGGGTGATATGGGGTAGCTACTTTTTGGGTAATACCATATTTCTTCATCAAAATCCTAAATGGTCGATTACAGAAGTGCGACC
The DNA here is from genome assembly GCA_023531435.1 of Papaver californicum. NCBI lineage: Eukaryota > Viridiplantae > Streptophyta > Magnoliopsida > Ranunculales > Papaveraceae > Papaver > Papaver californicum. The sequence goes on from JAJJMC010014687.1 coordinate 3,285,708, forward strand.
CTCCATCACTAATTATAGACCATGGTGTACCAAAACGTGCAAATATGTTATTATTCAAAAACTGGACCACAACCCTGTGGTCATTTGTTCTACACGAAACCGCCTCAACCCACTTAGAAACATAGTCTACATCAACAAGGATGTAAAAATAACCAAAAGAATTAGGAAATAGGACCCATAAAATCAATGCCCCACACGTCAAAGACCTCAATAACTAGAATATGGTTCAAAGGCATCATATTTCTACGGGAAATGGTTCCTAACTTATGGCAACGCTCACAAGTAACACAGTAATGGTGGGTGTCTTTAAACAACGAAGGCCAATAGAATCCACACTGCAATATCTTAGCAGCGGTTTTCTTAGTACTAAAATGACCCCCACAAGCATGATCATGACAAAAGGAAATAATACTGGACTGGTCACTCTCAGGTATACATCTCCTAATAATCTGGTATGGACAATACTTAAACAGATAAGGATCATCCCAAAAGAAATGCTTAACCTCGGCTAAAAACCTAGAACGATCTTGTTTACCCCTATGTTGGGGCATTCGACCAGTAACAAGATAGTTCACTATATTCGCATACCAAGGTAATTGGGAAACAAGGAAAAGTTGTTCATCAGGAAAACTATCCCTCACAGGAGGAGATCATCAGGGAAATCAAAAACAAGCCTAGACAAGTGGTCCGCTACTACATTCTCTGCACCCTTTTTGTCTTTAATTTCTAGAAAAAATTATTGTAACAAAAGGATCCATCTAATCAATCTAGGTTTAGTATCCTTCTTGGACAAAATATACTTCAAAGTAGCATGATCAGTAAAGACTATGACCTTAGAACCTAAGAGGTAGGATCTAAACTTGTCTAAGGAAAAAACAATGGCTAACAATTCCTTTTCTGTGGTGGTGTAGTTCATTTGGGCATCATTCAGAGTTTTGCTAGCATAATAAATCACATGAAGTAATTTGTTTTCTCGTTGACCTAGCACAACACCAACAGCATAATCTGAAGCAGCATACATGATTTCAAAGGGTAGGTTCCAGTTAGGTGCCTGGACTATGGGGGCGGTAGTGAGTAAAGTCTTAAGCTTCTCAAAAGCCTCTAAACAAGCATCATCAAAGACAAACAAAATATCTTTTGCAAGCAAATTGCAAAGAGGTCTAGAAATCAAGCTAAAATCCTTAATGAATCGACGATAAAAACCTGCATGCCCTAAGAATGTCCTAATATCTCTTACGGTTTTGGGAACCTGTAAATTCTTAATAAGGTCAACTTTGGCTTTGTCTACCTCTATACCCTTAGAAGATACGATATGCCCTAAAACAATTCCTGATCGAACCATAAAATGACATTTCTCCCAATTAAGCATTAAATTCTTTTCCTTACATATAGTCAACACTAATGTCAAATGATGCAAGCACTCATCAAAATATGAAACAAACACTGAAAAATCATCTATAAAGACCTCTAAAAACCGTTCTACCATGTCATAAAATATACTCATCATGCTACGCTGAAAAATAGCGGGTGCATTATACAACTCGAAAGACATGCGTCTATACGCAAAGGTACCAAAGGGACAGGTAAAAGTAGTTTTTTCTTGGTCTTCTGGGGCAATAACAATCTGATTATAACCAGAGTAGCCATCTAACAAGCAATAATGACTATGTCCAGATAATCGCTCTAGAATTTGGTCGATGAAAGGAAGGGGAAAGTGGTCCTTCCTTATGATCTTGTTCAATTTTCTATAGTCAATACAAACACGCCACCCCGTGGTCACTCGGGTTGGGATTAACTCATTGTTTTCATTCTGGACTACAGTGATACCTGATTTCTTGGGAACAACCTGAACGTGGCTGACCCACTTACTGTATGAAATGGGGTAGATAATACCCGCATCTAACAACTTAAGCACCTCAGTTTGAACTACTTCTTTCATATTAGGGTTCAGTCGACGTTCCATCTCCCTCGAAGGTTTGGTGTCATCCTCTAAATGAATCTGATGCATACAAACAATAGGACTCATACCCTTAATGTATGTTAAGGTCCACCCTAAAGCTTCATTGTTATCTTGAAGTACGGTCACTAGCCTACTTTCCTGATCACTATCCAAGTCGGATGCTACAATTACATGTTAAGTCTCTGATGGGCCTAAAAACACATATTTCAGAGTATCTGGCAATGGTTTGAGGTCCAACTTAGGAGGCTCTCCTAAAGAAGGAATTAAGGTAGAATTAGAAACTGGTAGTGGTTCGAACTTAGATTTCCATATATTAGTATATAACACAGGGATAGAGTCTAACAGAGCATTCACTTGATCAATGGTGCTAACATCGTCAAAATCTAAGCCAAAATGGGTTAAACAATTTTCTAGTGTATCTTCAGATAAGATGTTTGGTAATGACTCCTGAACTAATTTTTCTATCATGTTTACCTCTTCAATGCACGTGTCATCTAACTCAGAGGGTTGCTTATTAATACGAAAAATATTCAGTTCAATAGTCATATTACCAAAAGACAAATTCATAATACCATTTCGACAGTTAATGATTGCATTAGATGTAGGTAAAAACGGGCGACCTAATATCACAGGTATCTGGTTTTATGGGTCAGGAACAGGTTGGGTATCTAGGATAACAAAATCCACAGGATAAATAAACCTATCGACCTCAATAAGAATATCTTTGACAATACCACGAGGAATTTAGCAGACCTATCAGCTAACTAAAGTGTTATATGGATAGGTTTTATATCACCAAGTCCTAGCTGGAGATACACATGATATGGAAATAAGTTCACACTAGTTCTTAAGTCAAGTAACGCTTTCTCCACATGGTACTTACCTATGGTGCAAGAAATGGTAGGGGAACCTGGGTCTTTGTACTTAGGAGTCGTGTTGTTCTGGATAATTGAACTCACATGACTAGCTATAAAGTTGTTTTTCTGTACAATAAGCTTTCGCTTTCGCGTACAAAGATCCTTAAGGAACTTGGCATATGTAGGAATCTGCATAATTTCATCTAATAAAGGAAGATTGATGTTGACTTGCTTAAAAATCTCCAATATATCATTAAAGTTGGATTCCTTCCTAGTTGGTACTAGGAGTTCTGGGAATGGGGATTTGGGCACAAAATCAGGTTCAGCGGGAACCGCATTGGACTCTTTAGAGACTTTATCAGTCTCTCAACTTTAGGCTCAGAAGGGTGAACTACAACATGTTCATTATCGGGTAAGGTTACCTTGTTGTCTACCACTCTACCACTCCTAAGGGTTTTAATTGAATTCACATGTTCAGAAGATAACTCATGAACTCCTCTAGGGTTGGGTTGTGGTTGACTAGGGAACTTGCCTTTTTCTCTTTCTGTCAAAGAATCAGCGATTTGACCAACATGGTTTTCTAAATTGGAAATTGCCTGACTGTTAGCCTGAACAATCTTTTGATTTTCTCGTAAACTTTGATTGACAAATTGCTGAAAATCTTTAGTGTTCTGCTAAAGATCTATAATACTATGAGTTGACAAGGTGAGAGACTCTTCTAAACTCATGATTTTTTTATCTGAAGGGCTCTGAAATTGTGCTTGACCAGAAGAATTCTTAGTATAACTAAAACCTGGTGGAACTTGAGGGTTACTATACTGACCTTTATTTTGGCCCTTAGACCAAGAAAAATTTGGATGGTTTCTCCAACCAGGGTTATAGGTTTCTGAATATGGATCAAACTTCTGACGGTTATCATATCTAGTGTTATTATAAAGAGCATGGGTTTTCTCTTCAACAGTCTGTCCTTCCCAATATGACTTGGGCTCTATTCCACGACTAGATTGACTTAATTCTAAGGCTTCTAACCTTTTTGATATAGCTGTAATTTTGGCATCTGATTCAAGAATTCTATCTACTATATTGACATTACCTCTTCTCAGTAAAAAATTTATCTGGGGTTCCTTACTACACTCTCATTGATGGGTCTTTTCGGCAATTCCATTCAAAAATGTCATTGCCTCATGAACAGTTTTACTTTGAAAACTCCCTGTACACAATGACTCAACCATGGTCGTTGTTGGATAATCTAGCCCTTCATAAAGGATCTGGACTAGTCTAAGATTTTCTAAACCGTGTTGGGGACATTGTGTTACTAATTCGTTGAACCTTTCCAAATACCTATACAAAGATTCTCCCTCTTGCTGCACAAATGTGAAAATTTCTTGCCTAAGAGATGATATTTTGTGCCTAGGGAAAAATTTAGATAAAAAGGCAGTGGTAAGTTGTTCATATGTCTCGATGGATTCAGATGACAAACTATATAACCAAGATTTGTCCTTGTCTCTCAAGGAAAAAGGAAATAACCTAAGTTTCAAAGCTTCATCAGACATGTTGTGAATTCTTAGGGTACTACATATTTCTTCAAAATCCCTAATGTGAAAGTAAGGGTTTTCATTTTCTTTTCCTAATAAGAGTGGGAGCATCTGTATGGTCCCAGGTTTAAACTCATAATTTGCTTGAGTTTCAGCTAACTTGATACATGATGGACGAGAAGTCCTAGTAGGATTCAACAAATCTTTCAAGGTTGCCATTTCTGGCACAACTGGAAAATTAGGAATAACTTCCTCACTAAGAGAAAAATTCTCAAAACTAAAGTTTCGGCTCTCAAAAGAAGGGTTTCCTAAATTCTCAATTTCAAAGGCACAGTTTGTATTTCCATCACTGATCAAACGACCAATAGAATCTCTTCTATAGGCACGCTCACTGGGCATGCAATAACTCATAATCGGAAGGGAATTCTAAACAAACACAAACAAGGTCGACTCAACCAAATCAAAACTATTGAATCTAGCAAACAAAAAGCATGATGACTCCACTTAGATTGTTTCTAAACTAGCTTTTACTCTTCCAAAAGGCAACTAGTTACAATTTTAGCGAATCTCTCAGAACGATCCGAATTAGATTAAGTTGAAGAGAAACAAGATAAGCTCTAAGGAGATTTGATAGCCCTGTCTCTTTGGCACTTTTCCCTGGGTTACAAGGCGGCTCTAATCAACTTAAAATAATCTTCTTGAACCTTGAGTTAGGATAATAAAGTAACCAATACAGTCCTTTTGAATGATTTTCCAATAAGCTCGATAGCCTATAGGTCTCTTTCTAGTCAATTTTTAGGCTTCATTTCACGTTAGGTAACGTGTTCCTAAAGCGGGCAGAAAGGATACAATGATGAAATCCGAACCCTTATCTTATATGGCAAGTTTCTGCCCTTTACTAGAAAATAAATCCCGTATTCAAGTCCTCAACATATATGCATACGAAGGAATACAGTAAACCCACTTGCATGGGATTCATGGGTTGATCGAGTCTTACCTCCTGTACCAGACGGGGGATGAATCAGTTGTAATTGACTCGGGCCACCAACTCCTGTGTTAGTGTACGAACCCGAGAGGCCGAGACAATATCGTAATTGTCGTCCTTCCTTGTTGCATTTTATATTTAAATACCCTTCCGTAATGTTTAAAAATTAATAATAAAGTCCAAAGTCCAAAGTTCAAAAGGGTCCAATAAAAGAAGAAAAATTACAAAAATTATAGCCAAAACCTAAAACAGTTTCTAAAAAAAAAAAACTAAAAAAAAAAAATAATCTAAAAATAAAAATAAAATCTTCTTCACTCCTTTTTGAATCCTCTTTTCTTTCCTTCTTTAGCTCTACTTTCTTTTTACGGCACTTTCTCCTTTTCTTTTTAGTTTCGTTTCAAATCTAAAAAAATAGAAAATACCAAAAGCGTAAAAAAGAACAATAATAATAAAAAAATTTAACTAAACTAATAAATCTAAAAAAAATCTAAAAACAATTCTAAAAACAAGTCCTCGGCAGCGGCGCCAAAAATTGATATGTTTCGTAATAGTGGTAAATAAAGTTCGTTCAAGACTCGTGAAGATTTATTTTTAAATCTAATTTCTAAGACTAAAAATAGCAAAACACAAATAAAATTGATATCAAAATTGAGAGAAGACTGAGGCTAGGATTCCACAATTTTCCAATTTTTAAAGTGATTAAATTCAATAATTATAATTATGCAATTCTAACATTTAATTTGATTCTAAAATATAGCAACAAGTAGATTTTCAAAATAACAATTTTATAACAAAAGCATGGAACATCTAAAACCTAGGCCAAAGCATGTACCATCTAATGAAATCACAATTGCTTAAAAAAATCATTAAATCAATTTTTAACCAATGTAATTAGTCATAAATGAATTGTATAAATTAATTAAATAAATACTACCACATAATCTTTGGAAAATTAGATTCCTCCGTCGCCTTAGAGGTGGGGTTTAGCTCCTCATTGTGTTGGAAAAACCCTCAAAAATATATTCCATATCTCAAAAAGTGCTAACAATGGTGAAATAATAGTAACACAGGAGATTTGACACGCTTATAAGCGTTACAGAGAAGTGTTCTCTGCGTTACAGAAGAAAGGAAAAAAACAAGAGAAAAGAACAGACTTCATGTGTTGTTGAAATAAGACTGCTTCAGCAACACTATCAGCTACACTTCTCTGACGCCTTATGTTCTTCCTCTACTCTCTCACAGTAGCAGCAACAGAATTGTGTGTTTTGATTTCTATGGCTTCTCTGCGTATTCTAAGCTCTCCCCAATAGTCTCTGCCCCCCATGTGACTTCCCAACACCTCTATTCATACACTACAACACATTAAATCATCAAAAATCTTCATTAACAGAGGATGATACTCGGGAATATTTTCTCATGCATCCCCGCGATCTGATTTGATACTCTGCCTTGATATCACATATCTTTTGATTATGAGCAGCTCACTCTTGATATGGACAATATCTTCTCTGTTATAAAGCCCAAAAATCACGTATAATATCTTCAAATATTCAAACTCAGATTCACATAAGAGAACAAAATAGTTTCCCGCCTAATTTTGAATTTGAAATAGGTGGGTGCCCATAATCCAAGGCGTGGGTGCCTTTATAAATTCTGGAAGGGTGCCTTTAGTATTTTCTGGGTGTCTTTAGTATTTTCTGGGTGCCTTTATAAATTTTTGAGCCAATTTTTCCCAAATGTTTATTTCTTCAAAAATACCTACAAATACAATAAAGTGACAATATTAGTACAAAATTGAGTTCCAACACTATAAAGATTGAGAATGCATTAGACACATAAATGTGTCTATCAATCATTGATTTCCAACCAACCCCTCCCCCCTATATATGTTTTACTTGCATTTATACAAGTGGATATACGGAGAATATATGACGTTCATCTACTGCACTTTCTAGTGATGCACTCTCTGGCATGCATCACGGCATAATAGTGCATTAGAACTATGATGCGCTCTCGGATACTCCACATAGGGTCAGTGATACATTCTCAATCATGCATCACGGCATAATAGGGCATTAGCACTATAATACATTCTCGGGTATGCAATGTTGGTTCAGTGATGCATTCTCAATCATGCATCACGGTATAATAGTGCATTAGCACTATGATGCATTCTCGGATACGTAACATTGGTTCAGCGATGCATTCTCAATCATGCATCATGGCATAATAGTGCATTAGCACTATGATGCTCTCGCGGATACACAACATTGGTTCAGTGATGCATTCGCAATCATGCATCACGGCATAATAGTGCATTAGCACTATGATGCTCTCGCGGATACCCAACATTGGTTCAGTGATGCATTCTCAATCATGCATCACAGTATAATAGTGCATTAGCACTATGATGCTCTCGCGGATACGCATCATTGGTTAAGTGATGCATTCTCAATCATGCATCACGACACAGTAGTGCATTAGCACTATAATGCATTCTCGGATATGCAACGTTGGTTCATTGATGCATTCCCAATCATGCATCATGGCATAATAGTGCATTATCACTATAATGCATTCTCGGATATGCATCGTTGGTTCAGTGATGCATTCCCAATCATGCATCACGGCATAATAGTGCATTATCACTATAATGCATTC
>JAJJMC010014687.1:3293715-3315767 GCA_023531435.1 Papaver californicum
CAATCATGCATCACGGCATAATAGTGCATTATCACTATAATGCATTCTCGGATATGCAACGTTGGTTTAGTGATGCATTCTCAATCATGGATCACGACATAATAGTTCATTAGCACTATAATGCATTCTCGGATATGCAACGTTGGTTCAGTGATGGATTCTCATTCATGCATCACGACATAATAGTGCATTAACACTATAATGCATTCTCAGATATGCAATGTTGGTTCAATGATGCATTCTCAATCATACATCACGGCATAATAGTGCATTAGCACTATAATACATTCTTGGATATGCAGCGTTGGTTCAGTGATGCATTCTCAATCATGCATCACGACATAATGGTGCATTAGCACTATAATGGATTCTCGGATATGCAACGTTGGTTCAGTGATGCATTCTCAATCATGCATCACGGTATAACAGTGCATTAGCACTATGATGCTCTCGCGGATACGATCAAGGTCATTTGTGCCTTTCCCGGGTAAGGGTCTTTTTTGTGTTGTGATGCGTCCTCAAATATGCATCACGCGTAATAGGGCCTTAACACTATAATTTGAGCAAGGCATTCACACCCTGATGCAATCTTAAGTGAGGTTTATAAGCCTAGAGTGAAGTTTCATCCCAGGTCATGACGTGTCCCTGAGTAAGAGTCATGCGAAAATTGCGGGTTTTACTTATTAGCTCATAAATGACTTAGCATAAGTCTGAAAGACATTTGAGGCCAAATATTGCAGAGGGCTTATTAAGCAAAAAGACTTGTTAGAAAACCATGTAAGATTTGGTATTATACCAATATTGAAAAGAATGCCATATTTCTGAAGGAAGCAGCTAGCAAGGCTAGTACTAGTTACTTAGCATAAATAGTAATGTGCTAGCTTTTTTAGTATAAAAGCTAATATGCTAACATCTCAGGAGAAAGACCAGTATACATAGCTTTTAGTAAGTGTCAATTAAGCTAGGGCTAGAAAGTTAGTGCCAAGGACGTCTGAAGTTAACACTTCTCAAAGAAGTTAGCTAGGTCAATATTAGTTAGCACCAAGTTGTTGGTGCCAATGCGCTTGTGGACAAGGATGCGCTAAAGCCATGGACGCACTAGGCCATGTACGCATTAAGACAAGGGGGCTAGGTGTGGATGCGCTAGGCCAAGACGCGCCATCCAAGGACTTGCTAGGCTACACATCAACTAGGAATACTAAGCTAGGGACGCTGCGGACAACACGCATTAACTAGAGACGTGCTTGTTGAAGACGCGCCAGGCATGGGACGTGCTTGCTAGAGATGCGCCAGTCATGGGATGCATCAGGTAGGGATGCGCCTGGCCAAGTATGCTAAGTTAAGACGCGCTGGCCAAGGGAGTTGGCACTTTCGGCACTAGGGTTAAGGTGCCAATGCCATGGTTGTTACTAGTTGAGATGCTAGCACCATGGAGGCTTGATTGAGGATGTTCTAAGCTAAGATATGCTTGGATAAAAGGAGTTAGCGCTTTTAGCGCTATGGTGGCGAACTAGTGCCAATGTGGTGCTAAGCCAAACAACTGGTGCTAGCCTGTTGCTAATAGGAGAAAAGGCTAGGGTTAGCCTAGCTCATAGTCTCAATGCGTCTTTTGAGGCATTGCTTCTAGTTTGTGACACGTCCAAGAGGAGTGGCGCATAATTTGTGGCTTATCTTTGAGTAAAGTACTAAAGTAATATATTTGAACTGAGCAATTTGAGAACAGCTCTTTGCGAACAAAGCGTTAAGCTAGAGTATATTTTGGAGTTTAAGCATTAGATATTCCTGAATTTGATAGATGTTACCGGAACATCGATGCGCCCTCGTGACAAGTTCAAGGAATTCAACTGTGGAATATATATGACTTGAGATTAGTTCGATATCGCATAAATATTATGATTATTGAGGAGGCTACAAAACCAGTTTAGAGTGTTTGTAGAGAATCTGTATTATTAATTCGTTTGCGAAATATAAGTAAAGATACAGTATTCCATGTTTTATTATAGAACTAAGCATATGGGTATAAATACGCACATATCCTTTATTCATGTTGCTTTGCATATGGAAATTTTACAATTTTAGCCTTTGTAAAAAACTCATCATCTACAATCCTCAATATATATTTTTTACATAGCCTAGATATAATATAGCGAATTTCAGAATTTGGAACTAAAATTTACAGCTTCAACCAAGAAGGGTTCTTTTTAAATAATAGAATAGATCGGCTTGGAACTGTAGCCAAGTGGTTAAGGCATGAGTCAACTCGTATTTTTATTGCTTGCTATTTACCCACCTCTAAAGAAAAGAAAATAACATAATAAAAGAAAAAGTGAAAGATTGACTGGATAACGATCATTTCCCATATCGTTTAGGTAACCCATGGTCCATTATCGAGACGAAACTAAAATGTTGTTTTTATTTTTTTCACTGAAATGTTGTTTTCATTATAAAAATAGTAGAAAAACTTGTTCAATTGATTTTTTTTCCTGAGAAACAAAACAGATGAGTCTCTTTTATCTTCATGGCTATATTTGGGCCTACCTGAATTATCTGGCCCTACCACTAAAAGTTAAAATACGGTTATTATGAAGTAAATGCCAAAACCCCTTATCCAACTATTTATGTGAATGCCTAATTTATCCATGATTAATTGGTGTTAATTAATTCAATTAGTAGTTGTTTAATCGTGTTAGCTGTGAATCAACTAGTGTTAAGTAATCATTAAAACTTGCAAAAGTCTCAGTTTTTTATATAAGTTAATCAACCTAGAAACGGTGGATAAGATGGACAACGTATTCCGGTTCTGGGTTGGTGTTCTTCAATCACGAAGAACACTGGAATCAGTTGATATATCCTTTCATAAAGGCCGATTCTTAAAATCGGTGGATGTGGGTGTTATTATGAAACGATTCCGGGACACTTTCATAAAAGACAAATATTACCACAGTTTGGAAAATTAGTGCATCGCATTACTTAATTTATCCCATGATTAATTGGTGTTAATTAATTCAATTTGTAGTTGTTTAATCGTGTTAGTTGTGAAATCAACTAGTGTTAAGTAATCATCAAAAATTGCAAAAATCAATCTAAGATATTTTGATTTTTTTTTTTAAAGTTAATCAACCCATAATCAGAGGATAAGATAGACAACGTATGCCGATTCATGGTTGGTGTTCTTCAATCACGAAGAACACTAGAATCGGTGGATATTTCATTTTACAAAGGCCGATTCTTAACATCGGTGGAGTGGGTGTTATTATGAAACGATCCCGAGACACTTGAATAAAAGATAAATTTCATTCATAGTTTAGGAAATTAGCGCATTGTGTTACATAGTTTAGGATATTATCGTATTGCATTACATAATCTAGTATGCGTATTCTTGAATCTCGCACATTAATACATCGTTAATGAACCTCCGAGCACGTTGGTTCAACACGGTTTATTCCCTCGCGTGCATGAACATTTTTTTGCCATTTCGAATTTGCCATATGCTATTGAATCGTTCGGCCTGAAATTAAATCAATTACACGTTAGTATGCGAACATCAAACGATGAGAGAAGGATAAACATGTTGAACTACTCACTTTCTCGTTATTAGAAGCTTGGGGATGATGCTCGTGAACCATTCTTCTAATTTTACGGAACTCTCGCAGTTCGCTTTTGATGTGGTAGAATCTAAATGCTAGGACTCTCCATTTGCGATGTTTAGTATTCCCGGTGTAGTCATAGAAGAATTCTTTGTCTCTCCTCCAAAACATCGAATAAATTTCGTACAAACGATCGCGGAAGACGGGAACGAACGACTTTTGACGAGATCCAAATCTTCTTCCGATTCCCAATCCATTTTTCCGGGTCTATTTGAGTAGTGGATGAAGTATGAATGAGTAGAAGGTGTAAGTTTAGGGAAAGTTGGGTCAGGGATAAAGGTCATTCTTATATATAGGAAGTCTCAACGGTTATTTTTTTTGAAAAACTCAAAATTTGGGTTAAATATTCTTTAAGAATCTTTCGATATGTAAGAAAAAATCAAACAATTCTGGCTTATCGAAAATGTCAAAAACTAGGCTTGATAGAATCGTTTCATACTGATATCCACATCCAACGATTCTAAGCTAAAAAACAACAAGAAAAATTGGCATTTTCTCTGCTTAGAATCCTTAGATATGGATGCCAACTTTGAACGATTCTAGGATAAAAAACCAATAGTTAGTCTGGTTTTTTCTCCGCATAGAATCGTTCGGTATGGATACCCACATCGAACGATTCTTCCCTAAAAAACCAACACAAAAATTGGCATTTTCTCTCCCTAGGATCGTTAGATTTGGATGCCCACATTGAACGATTCTAAGCTAAAAATCCAACAAAAAGTTTGGTTTTTTCTCTACTTAGAATCGTTCGATATGAACGTTGACATCAACCGGTTCTAAATCCCTAGAAAAAGTTCTTCATTTTCTGTTCAGAATCGTTTGATAGGTTTATCCATGTCGAACGACTCTATTAATAAAAACAACCAGTGTTCCAATGATAAATTAACCAAACATAATTATCCAAAGTAAAAAACATAAGTTTAAAAAACAAGAATGCATTCATTCAACCATATCACCGCCTTCCCCACGACCACCTCGGCCTTGTTTGGAAGGTCCTTGTCCACTGTTTAATTCACTCCGAGCAGCCTTTCTCACTCTTGATTTTTTTGTTCGCACTGGCTCCGCCGCCTCCCCAAATCTAGCATCTTCTTGTTCATCCTATAGAGCCCGGTATTCTTCAATCTTCTCTTGATTCTCCATAACATGTTCTCCTCTCCCGATACACATTTTTGCTTTGTTGATCATATATATGATTCGTCTTCTTTGTTTTCATTTCAAACAAAAACAAGTTACAGTAATTCTAAACCCTCTCAACATACCATCAGAGACCACAATACGTACCAGAACTTCAAGATCTCTATCCTGGTATTTGATCAAGGGACTCTCGTCTATTCCTATCACACGAGTGTGAGAAAAGTTGAGATACCACGGCATATATAGCGGGACGGTTTTAGCATGTGAGTTGGTAACCCTACCCATTATGCATAGTTTAGACGCCTTATTACCCAAAACAATTTGAGTTGGTAAAGGAAGATGGACAACCTAAATATTGTTCTAAAGGGAACGATATTTTTACGTGTCAAATCTGAATATGGTTGCATCAGGAATATCTTGCGCAAAACCACATTGCCTTGCCGCTTTGTTGGGTTGGACATTATATAGCCTCTGAGGTGAAAAAGAGGTCCATGGTAACATTGTTCCTGGCATCCAACCAACGTTCCTTCCGCAAATGCTTCCTTGTAAGGGTTAAAGACAACATCGTCGACAAGTTATCCAGCCGTCGCCTCCGTTCAAGGAGGTCCTTCTCCTGATTCTTCGTCTTGCCGTTGAAGGAGTATTTGCTCCCAAAAAAATCACGGTCCCAATTCCGTTGTACACCGGCCCTCTTAGAAAACTATGGGAAGTGCAAGTATATCCACACCTGTATCAACGTAGGAATATAGGTAAGAATAGGAATAGTAAGACAAACAAAGTTCCATAACTACACCCCTTGAATTACCTGGAGAAGAGCCACATTCCCTCCAACTTGGGTCCTGTCTACCCTAGTACACTTTCTCATCTCATTTAACAAGTATGCAAGGCAAGCAGTGGCCCAAGAGTATTCGGTGACTTTCTCCAATGGTTCCACTAACTGGACGTAGTTGGCATTCACCCGAGAACCGGAAACATCAGGGAAGATAACAGATCCCAAGATGTAGAGAATATATGCGGTGGCGATAGCAGTTATACGATGCGGGGTCATCTCATTTCATGCATCAAGATCCTTTGTTCCCGAGAACTCATCCCTTAGGTAGATGAGATGGAATATTCTCTATTTTTTCTCTTTCACCACCGTCATTTCCCTCGTGGTCTTGTCTGTATCACAACCAAACACCTTAGAGGTGAAATTGTAGATGTCCTTCCAACTAAATTCATTCACGTAGTTGGGACCCCTCACGGCTTTACCTCTCATGCTCAGACCCGTGATCAACTGCACATCATTTGGGGTTATTGCCATTTCCCCAAACGGAAGATGCAGAGTATCCGTTTCCGCGTAATATCTCTCGAGGAAAGCAGAAACAAGGGGCTTGTCATACAAAACCACATAATTCTTGACTCCATACACCAACCTTGTTTCTTCGACGATCTGTTTGACTTCGGGTGCTTCTCTATCCAGTGGTCATAACTCTATTTTGTTGATTGACGATTGGTGTTTAGGAAGACGCACAACATCGGTATGATCCTAAATAATATATCACGACAAATTAGAAAGTGCATTAAGCTTAAATAAAGTATACGATATATACAATAAGGTTAAGATACTTACCATGGTTACACATATTTTCGCAACCCAATTATGCTTGTACCCCTATAGCAACTCTCCTCCGTCATCCGGTAACCCATGAATGGGCTCATTAGGACCGCGACTTAACAACATCTCAGGCTTTGGAAAGTATGCCCCTTTCTTCTTCCTTCCTGACGCTGCATCTTTATCTCCTTGTTGTTCTTGTGGTAGTTCTTGTAGTTTTCGTGGTGGTCCCCCACCTCCTCGTTCTTCTCCATTATGGCTTTCGGTATCTTCCTTATCACTTTCTTCTTCACTTGGAACTCTATCAGATTTTGTATTAAAAGAAAAAGAAGATTCTTCTCTTCGGTGCTCCACTTCAGTCGGTTCATTGATGGAGACCGTTTTAGCTTTGGCCGCCGAACCCTGCAATGGTTAGCCGCCAAGTTCTTACCGTCCTTTCGACGAGGTCCTAAGCTCTCAGGAGAAGCAAGATCATGATTTTTCTTCGCTTTCTTTTCCCCTTTCTTATCCTTTCCATTATCCCTAAAAGTATGACAACATACAATAACCAACAATCAAATTCAAGTGGATTTAGGAATTCCAAGGGTAGAATCGGCCATCACGATACACATACATCCAACGATTCCTAGCATTATAGTTTTAGAATCGTTCTATGTTGGTTTTCATATCCGACGGTTCTAGGCTAAAAAACCAATAAAAAGACTGCGATTTTTCTTGACCAAGAATCGTTCAATAGAGTGTCCACAATGAACGGTTTTGAGAAATTTCAGCTTCCTCTAAATCTTAAATCGTTTGATAGGGATGTCCACATCCAACGATTATAATAAACGTTCATTTTCTTCTCGACTCAGAATCGTTCGATAGGGATGTCCACATCCAACGATTCTGGGTCGATATTTTTCCTAACTTTTCAGTTATATTGGAATAATTTGACGGGGGGAAATTGGAATCGTTCGATGTGGACATGAACATCGAACGATTCTGGTTTTCCCAGAAAATCAATAAATCAAATTTTTTAATTTTTGAGTGTTGGCGTGTGATTGGAACCTAATTTAAAGTAATGGGATGATAGAAAAGTACCTGATTCGAGCCGTTTGCTGTATCGAGCTAAGAGTTTCTTCGTCTTCCTCCTCCGTAACCGTTTTCTTCCTTGGTTGTTAATGTTTAATTGCTTGTGAAATTTGTGGATCACTTCCAATAGGTTGAGTCGATCCTCCAGTAAGATGCTTTATTCGTTTTGGCATTTCCGTTATATAAAAAAAAATCAAACGATTAATTGTTTTTTGAATCGTCGATTATCGAAGATCATTTGGTTTGAAATGGAGAAGAAGAGGAGGAAAAGAGAAGAATCGGTTGACGAAGAAGTGAAATGAAAAATAGGTAAGAGTAATTAGTTTTAGTAATTGGCTTTGCTTTTAGTTTGTAATATTAGGTTTTTTTATAGAGGGTAATTTAGTATTTTCGTCCAAATTTAGACACCCATTATCTATAAATATGCGGAATACCATAATTAGATAGGGTCAAAATAATTCATGTAGACCCAATATAGCCAGATTTATCTATAAAGAACCTGAAACTTGCCTCTGAATATTTTCTGACTTACAAGGAGTTTTTAGTCAAAAACACTAAAGGTGTGCCAAATTTAATAGCCCAAATATAGACCAAAGCTTTGTTTTTAAAGAAAATAAATTCCATATGAGATCTACATGTTTATACAGAAGAGCACCCTCCTAAATCCTATGGTGATGGAAGGTGCCACGTCAATATCTATGGATGGACTATTAAATTTAGTCTACCTCCAGTGGCTTCGGTTTTCAATAAGCCAAGAGCTCATCTCTAAGTCCAGAATAGGGAGATTCAGTGGTAGATTTTCCAAGACATTTCTAGTCCAATGGGGTCATCTCTTATGCACACCTTAAAGGTTAAAAACAAGTTGGCAAACGGCATTATTTCACGTCACAGTAAATTGTAGATAGCATTATAGGTTTTCTCGAGTTATGTAAGCTGACATAGTAGCTTTCTGAACATATTTCGAATGGGATTTTATGAAAATGTACAGAAATTCTGATGCATAAAACATGTAGTACATCATTACACTATTAATACACAGTAATACGCCCACTAAGCTAATTCATTTATTACAGGTTTTCACTTCATTAGCTTTAGTTCACTTAGACTAATTATTTGCTTCAATCAGAGAGCTTATTGCTCTCCTTGAAATTCTTCTCGTATAAAAGATTTAGCTTCTTCGACTAACCTCTTTACGACTTCACGAGCTGGTAAAATTTCCTTGATGAGGCCAACTCCTTGACCAGCATACATTACCATGCTCTCAATGTCACCTGTGGTCGTCATGTTAGGAACTGTGCCAGCGTAACGGCGTACCTCTTTATCCTAACTTGTGAAAAGGTAAGGCAGTTAAGAACTTGAAGTTCTACTCATCAAAAGACTATTTCAATTATTATGTTTAGCTCTCAAATTAGTTTTACCAATGCTGACAGTTTATTGTGAATAAACATAGAACTTCAGAAGATGAGAATTATAAAAATGATGTTCACTTATATGCTAAGATTGAACAATGTTTAATTAGATATAAGATTAGGAAAATAATGGACAATACTTACTATGCCATGTATTGTAGAATGGCCAATGGCTGGTTGGTTGACCTCATTTTCATGATCCGCAATAAGCTTTGAATCCCTGAAGAATAGAGTTTGGAGAACACGGTGTGCCGCACCAGGCCACCTTGCACGGCCGAACATGTCTGTGTACTCGGTATCATCTAATTCAATTAAATTCCTTTTGTAAGCTGGATGGGCAAAGCTCTCCTCAGTAGCTAGAAACCTGATAAAAACACAATGACATCTCATTAGATTTTGTGGGGAAAAAAGAAGAAGTCCATATCTTGTTAACGATGACCACACCGCTGACCTAGTGCCTAGGCAGACACCCTGAGCACCAAGGGCTAAAGCAGCAACGTAGCCGCGACCATTTACAATACCCCCTGCAGCAATTACAGGTATATTTCGCTCTCCGACAAGATCAACTACTCTTGGCAGAAGAGTAATCAGTCCATCCTGAACAAATGAAAAGACCAGAAGGAATTTCAACTTGAGTAATTGCTTGGTCATTAACCTGAAACTCCAGTCTAATGTTAAAACACCCGCTAGATTCACCTCAGCACATCATGAAACACAAAAAATATGAACTGAAAACTAAAAATCAAGACTCAAATCTTACATAATTTGATACTATACCATGCTGAATATTTTTATTTTACAATCCAATTACCCCTAGCCCAAGAAAGGATGGCATCTTTCATAACGTAACAGCACACAGGCATCCTCGACAATCCTAATGTACAAACTTCATAAAAGGCTTATGGTTTCGGAAGTTATTAAGCAACCTAACTGTTTAGAAGCTCTCTTTTGTCTACAGAAGTCATCACAAGCGAATGAAAAAAATGAAGGATGATCACGTGTATCTCAGAATTTTAGGTGATACACTATATATATGGCCCTGAACTATGCAGATGTTGTGCTTCTTAAATATTTCAAAAAATTCCGCAAGAAAAACATACTAATAGTCTCTCGACCGAACATCTATGTTATGCATCTAAGTCACAAGGTAAGCAGTACCTGCCCCATGACATGTCCTCCTGCTTCGAGTCCTTGGACAATAATTCCATCTACACCAGAACTGATGGCTTTCTCGGCATCTTTTACACTTCCAATCTGTTATTGGAAGCATATGCAAGGTGATGAGACACCAAGCGAGAAAATATTAATTGCTAAGAGTTTATCTAAGTAGCTGTTTCTCTCCCAAGGAAAGATCAATTTCAGTTCTCAGAAATGTACTTTCATAACAGCTAAATACGAAAATGCTATAAAACTCACTTGGTGAACCACCTTGACCCCTGCTTTGTGAGCTTCATCTACAAGCTCCTTTGGGAATTCACCCCAATAAACTTGAAGTAATGCAACTTTCTCATCCAGGATAGCCTTTATATTTTCCTCATGTGGGAACGCTAAAACCACACCGATTCCAAATGGTTTGTCAGTTAAGGTTCTTGTCTTCCTTATCAGTTCCCTAACGTAATCCGGACACTCCTATCACAAAGTAAACAAGAGACGATCAATAACATCATAATGCAAAAACTAAATACAAAATAAAATAGCATTCTTGTGATTGGATTTTGATTCTGAAATCTGAGGTATGCTAAAGCGTCCTAGATGAGAAAGTATTATATAATTCCCAAATTGTGATTGGATTGAACTTTGTTCAAAATATACCACTTAACTTGCTATGATTTTGAGGTTTTTTAATTCATTTGAAATTCAAGAGTATAATTGGGTTCTGAAGGATTCCTCGAAAAGTTAAGGATTAGTAATCCTTTTTAGAAATCGAATGGATTCGGTCTTATACATACGCGAGGAAGGTAATCAAACTTTCTTTTATCACTTAGAACCGTGCCCATTTGCATGTTAATTGATTCATATAAATTATAGACAAGCAAAATGAAAACTTGACCAAATAGAAATTTTATTTGTTTTTTAAAAGAAGAAGAGAAGAGTATAGGAATACAAACCCAATCAGGGGCTCTTAAAAAACCAATGGCACCAGCATTAGCAACAGCAGCAACAAGTTCAGGACCTGATATATCTGGTCCTAGTGGTGCTTGTACGATCCCATATTCAAAACCTAATATCCCTCTCCAACCCATCACTGATCTCACCTCTCTCTTCTCTGTTAGTGATTCCAAATGCAGTAGGTTTCTAAGCTGACGAAAGTACTGTCACACACTTATATTTAAATATTCCCCGACCCTCACAATAGCACCACGTCAGTGCTTACGAATCATAGCGATCGGGTCCATCATCATATAAGTAATGTAGAAGAAAAACTGTTTAGTCCAAAATGGGTATGATGGACTGGCAGGGGACGGAAGTACTGTATGTCGGGATTTACCCTGGCTGAAATGCCACCCATCTTACTTAGGTGGTAAATGATAACCTATTTTGTATACATTATTTGTATATTAATCCTATCTTCATAAAGATTACATAGTTTGTTTAAATTGAACTTTAATTATTACCAAAATTATTTTGTTGAAATAATTTTAAGGTCGTTATTGTTACGATAAAATTATATAAATAGAGCAAAATGATTTTATGTAATTAAGATTTCTGATTCCTAATAATCTGATTTTTTCTAAAATAATAAATTTTTATTGCATTGGTATATTAGTGCAACGAAATTGGTTCGAGTTAAAACAAAGATAATTGAATTACCTCAACCAAATATTAAGTTTTTGGATGAATCCAATTCCAAGATTTGAATTACCTCATAATTAACTTCTTAAGATTCCTATTATTCCAACCAACCGGGGTGTTAGTTGGAAAAAAAATAAGTTAGAATATCAAAAAGTAAATGGATAAAGATATGCAAGTATTTCAGCTGTCGCCGACTCAGGACCACCGCACTTGGTGAAAATCCCGATTTAAAGGGCTATCAAATCCATTATTCCTTCCTGGATTACTATATATCTACCATGTATGTTTTGCATTTTTCTCTGGCGAGAATTTCCATAATCTCTTCTATAATAGTGCCACACCTGGTTCCGAAAGGTATCACCTGGACAACCTCCTTGCCGAGTTTGGGTGACCTAAGTTTTGATGATAACTAAATCTTCTGCTGAATTCCAACTAGCCATAGAACTTGAGATATTTTTAGAATGGATTGAGTAGAGGACGTTAATTTTTTACAGGAGATAAAGAGAAAAATAGATTAATTTTTTGTTTGTTTTTTTGTGCAGAAGAAGTGAATATATATGGACATTTTTAAAAGAGCCGTTGATAAAATAAAATTTTCGGAAAACATATATGTTGAGATCCAATGACTATGAAGATATAGCCGTTAATAGCACAACCACAATCAAAGCTAAAAAAAAGCGAAAGGAAGTTAAACTCTACACTATTCAAATTTAAAGACACAACATTGAAGAGGCTAAAGTACAACCACCATAATGAAAACTATCTTTCGATACTACCTTTTCTTTTAAGATTGGTTCAAGTATGCACTTCCATATTCATATCCATTTCCACCAGGATTTCCATCTCCATCTTCTTCCCCATCTTTGTTGGAATCGACGTTTCTTCCTATACGTATTCATCCTAAACATGTTCACCTACATGTTCATAACCATCTGGAACGTGTTCATAATATTGAGTTCCACCATCTTCAGCATCATCAGGAACTTGTCCATCCATAATAATCAAATGCACCATCTTCAGTTTAACCAGAAACTACTATTCTTTTAAGTTCGTATCATCTATCTGATGAAGCTTGTTCTACGTATTCTATATCTGAACCATCATAACATGACGCCTCTGATGGTTATGTTTGACCTCCTCTACCATGACAAAATTAAATGTGCGCAACAAGATCAGTTCTTAGTTAAAGGTATAGTTCAGTGATTTTTTAGACTTGAAATAAAATATGACGATCATCGATACACTCTGGAATCAGAATAGGAACAATTGCATCCCATTCCCTATCCCCAGTTGTACTTTTGCATAAATATTTCTTCGCTTTTGTTAATTTCATATGTGGAGAATTCCTCAAATTACCAGTTGCATCCCGGACATTGATGTCATTCTTCATCCACTTCAAGTAATTTTCCTAACAATTTCATAGATAAATCTTCCTTCATACCCAGACGTTGCTTGAACTGTCTTGAAGTATAACCGGATTCCCAGTGAAACAATCATTCATCATTTTCTTATCATGCCACACTGGGTCTCGATTAAACCGTTGTCGTGTATGATGAATAATAGGCATACGAACATCCAATATCAATTGTTGAAGCAATATAACAAATTTCTTCTTCATAACTTGAAGTATCCAAATTCATTTCGTATGTATATCTCACATAGGCACGCATAAGACTCATATTGTACCTTTGTAACAACAAAATTCGGTTCAATCAACATTCAACACCGATAGAGTAGTAGTTCATAACCATTTCATTCAACATTGACAACCAATATATCACAAAACAAGTACTAGTCATGGATGTTTAACTACACATGTGTTCTAATGTTGTTATTGAGTTGTATACAATGTAACTAATCAACCTCATATCAAGAATTTCATAATTATCAAAAAAATTACTAACCATGTAGTAGAATGACTTACCTTTGGTGATTTTATAGATGGAATTCAAAATTGAAAGATGCAATAGAACCATATATGAGTATGGAACAAACCTTTTTAATTTCACACAACAATTCAGCTTAAAACATCTCCAAAATCATTATAAGAGAAAGAGAGAGAAAATAGAGGAAAAGTGTCAAACACATGTTCCCCCCGGAAGTATAAATTTCCAAGTCATATCAAGTTTCTATCGATATAAGTCAGACGGACCGAGACTGGGTGTTGGTTTATTGGTGGCCCTTGGCTTGGCTATGATATAGCCAGAGTCAGATGGAACGGTACACCATAGTACTTGGCACTAGAACTCTTCTTCCCCTACCAAAGGGTACTTGAATAGTGCTCCCTCCGTCTTTATTATAAACGCGGAATATTAGATTTTTCTATCCCCAGTATATATAGGCGGAACTCTAATTCGTAGATATCTTTTGACATATATTCTTATTTATGATGTATGGAAAATTGTATTGAGAATAAGATAAAAAAAAAATCAAAAAAAAAAATTATGAAAATCAAAAACTTTCTTATTCTAAGAGATTTTTATTTCTATGCCTTTATACAAGGGATGGAGGGAATATAATTTAATTAGAACTTTTTTCGCTATATACGTACATGAAATATGTTGGTGATTGCTCGGGTGGAATTTTCTCAGCAAAATCTCGATGGAAGAATTTTTTTTGTTTTTGCTCAACTGTGGCAAGAATATGTTGGAGAATATTCCTGTAACAGTAAGCAAACCAAACAGAAACTTGAAAAAAGAGTTAAGGGTTAGAACAGATAACACACTTCAGACAACCACACAAGCACAGAGAGATGGAGTCGCCTGTTCAACAGACTGCCCTTAACTCGATATTTGTCAGGTACACCTTTAGAAAGATGTTGCTATACCTTTAGAGATGACAAATCGAATCCAGGATAAAACCACCTGATACCAACCCAGTTAGCAAGACTCGTTAGCCAATTGTGAACTTAACAGTAGAAGAAAATGAAGAAATAAACTAGTGCGCAAAACAAAGCAAGAAGAGGGGAAAAGTCGTCATGTCAGTGGCTGCGACTGGGGTAAGTAAAAATCTGACTTTTGTTTTTCTTTTATAGAAGAAGAAGACTGTTGAATTTTCAAACGGTCAAAAATCAATTAATTAAACATATTTAATTCAAGATATTTAATTAAAAGATTTTGTTTATTAAACATGATTTAATTTTATAAATTCAAAAAGGTAAAATATTTAATGTACAAAATTAAAATATAAAAACCGTTGGATCTTTGATGGGTACACGGATGCACTAGCAGGCACACGCAAAGCACACGCCAAGGCTCACGCCATTGGTCACACCAATGGTCACACCAAGGCTCTCACCAATGGTCACACCAAGGCTCACACCAAGGCTCGCACCAATGGTCGCACCAAGGGTCGCGCCAAGGCTCACGCAAAAGCACATGCAAGCTCCGCAAGCCCGCGGCCCGTGGTGCTTTGGTGCGAAGCACCGCACATGTGTGCATTTGCCCACTAGTCCATTTCCTAAGTCCATATCCAATCCACTAGTTATTTTTCCTTATATATAACGTTTTTGGTAAAGAGGATAAACTTCCTCCTTGGTTTGCCCAATATGGGACAAACCAAAGGTTTCTCATTCACTAAGAAGTGAAAATGGATGGCACTATTTTTCCACCCCAAGTTTGGACTAGTGGCCCTAGATCCCACTAAGATATATTAAGTAACAAAATTCATTTTAAGTAAGAATTCTATTTTTAATTCTAACAATCCCCCACATGAATGAAGAAAGCGATAAATCAGAAAACCGGAAAACGAGAAATACCTCTTAAGCAATAGGTGTCCATAAGGAATTGAACTTCTGCTTAGTGAGAAGTGATGTGATTTGGGATTACCCAATAAAATAACCCAATCGCACGGCGTCTAACTAGTAGACAACGGCAAGTACGGGTCGAACCCACAGAGAGCGGGGAAATACTGCAATTAATATCTCTAATAAACTAACCAAGAGGAATATTTTTATGATTTTTATATTAATAAATAAAATAATAAACTACTAAACTAATAAAATGTGACCGAGTAGAGAGAGTCGGTAACCAGAGTTTTCAGTATCCACCACTATTTAATTCATGTATATTTAGAGTCGCAAATATCGCTGGGACGCCCTAATCATGATGCATCAAAAAGCCCTAGTCTCAAGCATACACCATAAAATTGCGCTAGCGAGAAAATTGTACGAAACTAATTAAAGGTCTACAAATAATACTTGGCTATTCTAAGTATACCCCATCAAAAGATTTAACTTAAGCAAGGAATATCAAATAAGTAGACAAATATATTTTTAGAATAACAACTGTATACCATAAACATGGAACATCAAAACCATAGGCCAAGCATGCACCATAAACGACAATACAATTGTTTAAAGTCATGAATTTAATCTAGTGCTCTGTTGGCTAAAACAGTAGAGCCCCCTTCAACTTCACTAATTGTTTTGTGAGTTCTTGAAATATCAAAAAGTGACGCCAATAATGAGTCCATTTAACCAAATTAATTGTAATATCGGGATATATGCGAACCATCTAATAAAACAATAAAAAGATATTATTAATATAAATTCGAGTGCTAATAAATATAGATTAAATGGTAAAAATGTATCAATTAAGTGCTTATCAAGAAGTACCGGAACTACTTGATGGTCAGTGAACGCGATGTCTTGAAATGCCATGGTTTGGTGTAATTCATCAATAGCTCCTTACGCGAGATATCTCTCAAGAGTGCTGTTAAGTTCACGCCGTTGTGTCCGTTTTGGCCCTGGACATATCCCGTTTCTCAAAATGCTCTAGAGAATCAGCTCAATTCTCATAGGAAGCGACCACTTCCTCATTCAGATAGGTGAGTTCTATCAAGAGTGTTAACTGCTACACCCCATTTCAATCTTAAATTGAAACTATAGAACTCATTAAGACTTTATTATAAGTCATCCTACATGCAGTCACACTATCACGTCTATACCATAGGGAAGGGACAGAGAAAATAATTCCCTGATAGTGTTTAATTTTTACCCGCCATAAATTAGTTGTCTCATTCAAAACCTTGATCTTGGGATCTCCAGTCAGCAAGGTTGAGTATCCTTCATGGCAAGTTTTAATTTATGAGCTTAAGCCCCATCCCCCTCGATGCATTACTAACTATCTCCTTGGACAAGCCTTTCGTCAAAGGATCCGCGATATTCTCCTTAGACCTCACAAAGTCAACAGAAATAACGCCAGTTGAGATTAGTTGTTTTAGAGAATTGTGTCTTCTCCTAATATGAATAGATTTTCCGTGATAGTTGTTGTTTTTAGCATTAGCTATTGCATCTTGACTATCAAAATGTATAGATATAGCTGGCATAGGCCTATGCCAGAGAGGAATGTCTTCTAAAAAACATTTTAGCCAAGCGGCTTCCTCTCCTGCTTTATCTAACGCAATAAACTCGGATTACATAGTGGATCGAGCGATACAGGTCTGTTTGGAACTCTTCCAAGACACTGATCCACAGCCTAGAGTGAATACGTATCCACTCGTAGACTTAGACTCCTCTGAGTCTGATATCCAGTTTGCATCACAGTATCCTTCAAGAACAGCAGGTGTCTTTCATAACTTAAACGGTAGTTTAAAGTATATTTAAGATACCTCAACACTCTGAAAAGTGCATCCCAATGTTCATGTCCTGGATTACAGGTATACCTACTTTGTCTACTCACAGCATAGGCAATGTCTGGTCTTGTGCAGATCATTAAATACATCATACTTCCTATGACTCGTGAATATTCAAGTTGCGAGACTCCATTGCCTTTGTTTTTCTTGAGTTTGCAAGAAGGGTCAAATGGAGTACTTGCAGGTTTACTATCAAACTGGTTAAATTTCTTAAGAACTGATTCAACATAATGAGATTGACTAAGACTGAATCCATTAGACTCTTTTCTAATTTTCATCCCTAGGATTACATCAGCAGGACCTAAGTCTTTCATGTCAAAGTTCTCATTCAACATGTTCTTAGTGGAATTAATGATTTCTAAGGTTGTGCCAAGAAGCATATCATCAACATACAAGCATACAATCACACAGGCATCATTTATAGATTTATTGTACACACATTTGTCAGCTTCATTTATTTTAAATCCACTAGAGAACATTACATGATCAAATTTTTCATGACATTGTTTCGGTGCTTGTTTCAAGCCATATAAAGACTTTTTAAGTCTACACACTTTGTTTCATAACCCTTCACTACAAAGCTTTCGGGTTGGTCCATATAAATTTCTTCATCTAATTCACCATTTAGGAACGCAGTTTTTACATCCATTTGATGTATTTCTAGGTTATGAATTGCAACGATTGCAATTAGCATCCTAATGGAAGTAATTCTAGTGACAGGTGAATAAGTGTCAAAGAAATCTACACCTTCTATTTGTTTATAGCCCTTAGCTACTAGTCTAGCTTTATACTTTTCCACAGTTCCATCTACCTTACGTTTTCTCTTGAAGATCCATTTACAGCCTATGGGTTTGCACCCTGGAGGTAAATCTACTATCTCCCAGGTTTCATTCTGAACAATAGAATCCATCTCACTAATAGTTGATTCTTTCCACCATGGAGCTTCAGACGAAGTCATGGCCTCTTTATAGGTTTGTGGATCAGTTTCAACTAAACAGGTTATGAAGTCTGGCCCAAAAGATTTTTATATTCTAAGTCTTTTGCCTCTTCTAGGTTCATAAACAGATTCATCTTCTTCTATCGGTAAAATATGGCTAGAAGAAGGGACATCTAGGGGATCATCACATATCATGTGAGATTCAGATTTCAACGGAAACACATTTTCAAAAAATGTAGCATCCCTAGATTCCATAATGGTGTTCACACCAAATTCTGAGTTTTCAGAACTCACAACCATAAACCTATAAGCAGTGGTGTGATCGGGATATCCTATGAAGACACAATCAACTGTTTTAGGTCCTATTTTAGTCCTCTTAGGTGGAGGAATAGAGACCTTGGCTAAACACCCCCACACTTTGAGGTATCCATAAGAGGGTTGTTTGCCTTTCCATAATTCATACAGTGATTTGACTGATCCTTTAAGGGGCACTCTGTTCAGGATATAGCAAGCTGAGAGGACGGCCTCCCCCCACAAGTTCGCCGGTAGTCCTGAACTGATTAACATGACATTCATCATCTCCTTAAGGGTTCGGTTTTTCCGTTCAGCCACTCTATTTGATTGTGGTGAATAAGGAGGAGTTACCTCATGAATAATGCCATGTTGTGCACAAAAGTCTCCTATAGGGATTACATATTCACCCTCACGGTCAGATCTAATGGTTTTAATTGTGGTGTTCAATTGGTTTTCTACTTCTAATTTATATAATTTAAATGCTTCTAAAGCATCATCTTTCCCTTTAAGCAAGTAAATATGACAGTATCTAGTACAGTCATCTATGAAAGTGACAAACCATTTTTTACCACCTCTAGTTTGGATTGATTTCATAACAACTAAGTATGAGTGAATTAACTCTAAGGGTTAGAATTTCTATGGACATTTTTCTTAAAGGGCTTCTTTGCATATTTTGATTCTACACAAACTTCACATTTATGTTCATATTCCAAATTTAATTTTGGAATGCAGCCATAGTTTGCCAATTTGTTCATTAATTTATAATTTACATGACCAAGTCTACCATGCCAGATATTCAATGAGACAACAACATAAGAAGAATCAATTTTATTAACTTCAACAGAGGTTACAGATAATTTGTATAGGCCTTCAGCCTTATAGCCCTTTCCCACAAAATCCTTACCCTTAGTGATAATCACTTTCCCAGACTCAAATACAATCTTAAAGCCCTTATCATCTAGCACACCTCTTGAAACGAGATTCTTGCAGATGTCTGGTACATGTCAAACTTCATTCAATGTGAGGATTTTCCCAGAGGAGAGCTTCAACGAAACTTTTCCTTTTCTTGCAACCTGTGCTGCAGATGAATTACCCATATAGATTTTTTCTCCTTCTCCTACCGTTTGATAGGAGGTGAACATGTTTTTACTTCCGCAGACATGTTTGGTAGCTCCAGAGTCTACCCACCAGTCTCTCACATTGGTAACTAAGTTAACCTCAGACACCGTGCCAGAAAACTCATTTTTACTATTTTCAACTAAATTTACATTTGATTTCTTAAAATTTGCATCTTTGCGTTTTCTACAATGAATTGCCATATGGCCAGACACACCACAAACATAACATGCTCCCTTAATTTTACCAATAACAGATTTTGGTTTTTGAATGGTACCTTTTCTTTGCAGGTCAGGCTTGCGCTTGTTGTGGTCCAGACTTAGATTACCAAATTTGTGTTCGATGACGTGAGCTTTGTTTGACATGTCTCTTGCAGAAAAAACATTCTTGTCCTTTGAACACATCAATTCTTCAACTTGGATTTTCTTGCCCAATTCTACCATGGAAATTTCATCAGTTTCATGCCTTAGTCTTCTCTTGTATTCAGCCCAGGAATTTGGCATTTTTTCAATAACAGCAGAAACTTGAAATGTTTCGTCAATAACCATTCCTTCAGCAATTATTTAATTAATAATTATTTGCAACTCCAGAAACTGATCAACCACTGATTTATCATTCATCATTTTATATTCCAGAATTATAAGGGTCGCGCCACCAAGAATTTTTTACTTCCTGCTGTTTCTGCTTCATATTTATCGTGTAGTGCAGTCCATAGATTATAAGCATTGAAATTATCCTTAGTGTTGTAAAAATCATATAGAGCATATTCTAGGCAGTTTAACATATGATTTTTGGCCATATAATTACTTCTCTTCCAACTTTCTAAGTCCTGTAATTTTTCAGGTTCATTCAGAGACTCATCAAACGGCTTCAGAACCATCTCATCTAGCATGTGAAAACTCAGGAAAAACAACATTTTAGACTGCCATCTCTTGAAGTCATTTCCAGAAAATTTCTGAGGTCTGTCAACATCAGTCTTCACCATTGTTACAGAAGTAAAATTTTGAAATTAAGCAAAATATCGAGTTAAGATTGTTGGAGAATATTCCTGTAACAGTAAGCAAACCAAACAGAAACTTGAAAAAAAAAGTTAAGGGTTAGAACAGATAACACACTTCAGACAACCACACAAGCACAGAGAGATGGAGTCGCATGTTCAACAGACTGCCCTTAACTCGATATTTGTCAGGTGCACGTTTAGAAAGATGTTGCTATACCTTTAGAGATGACAAATCGAATCCAGGATAAAACCACCTGATACCAACCCAGCTAGCAAGACTCGCTGGCCCGTTGTGAACTTAACAGTAGAAGAAGATGAAAAATAAACTAGTGCGCATACAAAGCAAGAAGAGGGGAAAAGTCGTCAGGTCAGTGGCTGCGACTGGGGTAAGTGAAAATCTGATTTTTGTTTTTCTTTAATAGAAGAAGAAGACTGTTGATTTTTCAAACGGTCAAAATTCATTTAATTCAACATATTTAATTCGAGATATTTAATTCAACATATTTAATTCGAGATATCTCGCACCAAGGCTCGCACCAAGGCTCACACCAAGGCTCACAAATGGTCGCACCAATGGTCGCGCCAATGCTCACACCAATGGTCGCACCAATGGTTGCGCCAAGGGTCACGCCAAGGGTCGCGCCAAGGCTCACGCAAAAGCACACGCAAGCTCCGCAAGCCCGCGGCCCGCTAGTCTATTTCCTAAGTCCATATCCAATCCACTAGTTCTTTTTACTTATATAGAACGTTTGTGGTAAAGAGGATAAAGTTCCACATTGGTTTTTCCAATATGGGACAAACCAAAGGTTTCTCATTCGCTAAGAAGTGAAAATGGATGGCTCTATTTTTTCACCCCAAATTCGGACTAGTGACCCTAGATCCTAACAAAAT
The DNA here is from genome assembly GCA_023531435.1 of Papaver californicum. Taxonomy (NCBI): domain Eukaryota; kingdom Viridiplantae; phylum Streptophyta; class Magnoliopsida; order Ranunculales; family Papaveraceae; genus Papaver; species Papaver californicum. The sequence continues at coordinate 3,315,236 of JAJJMC010014687.1, forward strand.
TCATTTTAAGTAAGAATTCCATTTCTAATTCTAACAGAATATTCTAATGACGTTTACAGAGACAGATTTTACTTTGCTTCTCTAGACTTTCAACTTCAGTTTGGGAGCTTTGAATCTTAAATCATTTGTATACATCATACACTTGGTGTTTGTTAGTTCAGCGTACCAAGACAAATATAAGCTTTGTGTTTGTCTAATTAATCTTTTTAGTTTGATTATTAATTTTTCTAGATCTTTTCTTTTATTTATAAAGATAATATAACTCATTTATTTTAAAACAATTAATTTATAAAAATAAATAAATAATACTTCCTCCGTTTCTAAAAAAAAGTTATAATCACTTTTTTAATTTGGTTAATTTTAAGTTAAAACGAAAAAGTGATAGTAACACTTTTTCAGAAACAGAGGTAGTAACAATTAGTATACAGAGATGGTCAGGATATTCTAATGTACACCAATTTGATCTCAGCCTTTAAGGCGACCCACGACCCAAGAGACTTCGGCTTGTTTTATTGAATTACTTTCAATGTTC
>JAJJMC010014687.1:3315777-3391983 GCA_023531435.1 Papaver californicum
CGACCCAAGAGACTTCGGCTTGTTTTATTGAATTACTTTCAATGTTCTTCATTCTTCACTACTTCATCCTATTCTCTTGATAGGGGTGCTGAATCATTGCAGTTGATTTATAAGCACTGCAACTGACTATTTAGGTGAAATGGGTGTGGATATAGTCATACGCTGCAACTAGCTGTGATTTTGTACGTCTTAAACAACTTTTAATGCTTCCAATTTGCTCTTTTTCACTACAACGGTAAAAAATCTAATATATAATCAACAATAATTATCTTCCTAATATAATCTTAATCTAGAATCACCGATAGAGCCGATCAAAAATAAGAATCGAACATAGAAATGGTGTAATGTGCATCTCAATCTAAAGCATACTCTAACATCCCAATGCCAAAAATCAGCTGTTCTCAAAATCGAACATAGAAATGGTGTAATGTGCATCTCAATCTAAAGCATACTCTAACATCCCAATGCCAAAAATCAGCTGTTCTCAAAAGCATACTCGAACATCCCAATGCCAAAAATCAGCTGTTCTCAATTCAGAGTGTTATTTAATCGATAAAGTCCTTCGTCTGAAATCACAGTTGGTATATGCCATGTTCCAAAAGAATGTACTGAATTCTTCCCACCTGCAACAAATAATGTTGTGCACAAATTAAAAATTATAGTGACAAGCTAACTACAATAAAAAACGTGATTGTATAAGAAGACAGGCGTTAAATGTCAGTTCTGAAATACCAACCTTCTCTTGTGGCTTCTTCACATCTTCGCCAGCAATTCAAGGAAAGATTTTCCTCCAAGGTTTTTGATAGGCGTACATACTTCTCTTCAGCCTCAGTAATGCATTGTGCCTGAAAAAATTGTTGTATAAAATTCTGAAAATTTGTATAGAACATTAAATAAGCTTCGGAGCTAGGCATGTTCATGCCCTTTTGGGATTTTCCTACTCTCCTGCTAGAGCCCTATAATGTTCTGATTTCATGTCACTGAAATGCTTCTACTAACATACGGTGTGATGTGTGGAATAGTTGATGGTATCAAAAATCTACTGAAAAGCAAGGTTTCTCCAAATACAAAAATATTTAACATGACAGGCAGGGAATCCAAACTGAATATGAAATTCATCGTAAGCCCACAGCTGCATATACCGCTAGACAATGGTCAATAGGCATGTTGACGGTTCACTTAAAAAACTTAGGATCGTCGAGAGCAACATTAATTTTTTTAACTCACCAACATGGATGGAGCCTTAGAAACTCCATATATTCCCACAAACATTCGCAGAATGTTGAAGCTGTTCTCTACCACATCATCCTACATAATAAGATGACATCATTAATTCATTATTCACTTAATGAAAGAGCAAACTGTAAACAACATACAAAAATGACAAATATTCTGCAAAGAAATTGACCCACCTCATAATCAAACCTATAAAAGTGTCAGAAAAATTCTGCATTGTCATTCACCAAGGAACAACTTTAACCTCGCCACGAGATAGAAATTCATGGTCAATAGAGCAAGAAACACCGGTTCAGATTATATAACAAAATAACCCTAGACAGTATTCATCAACAAATCCTCGTGCTCTACATCAAATTTTTATGCAGAAACAACACTATTGATGGATCAACATGGTAAAGTACTTACAGGTCATCAGATACCTCGACAAGGAATTCGGAGACTGATAGAAATTCCATATGTAAGTCATTAACCTTCACAATAATGCACGAAATAAATTAGGGAACTATGCGAGAACAAATTAAGCTGCAACAGCTTAATTTCGTCTTATGCATGTCAAATTAAAAATGCAAAACGTTGAATCCCTCTTTTTATGTATTTGTGTATGCAAAATTAGCAAGAAAATGAAACCATATCAGCAAATTTTTAGTAAACATGCTACTGACTCATATTTATTCGAAATAAAAGAAAATTCACACGATATGTACCAATCAAGTATTGTCCTCATTATACCTACATACAGTTCCAATAAATTTTGAGGATCTGTTGATATGATGTCTTGTATTCAGATTGAGTGTAACCTTTTAAATGGTTAGTGATACTGTCATCCAGAAATATGAAAAGTAATACTATCTATTATGATTTGAAGGCACAAAATCAAATTTTGAGTTCTAATAAGAACTCTGTAATAAGTGGTTAAAATTTTTAAGTTCTAATACCTTTGTTTGCCTTAGCTGATACAACAAAAGATTCAAAACTCGATAATCGAAGGATTTTAGATGAACTGCTCTCATCACGTCTTCAATCAAAACCTGAATGATAGATCTTTTATTCAGAATCAGGACAACAAGAACCTTATCAAAGTATATGCCTTTAGCCAGTAATATTTTTTATCCTTACTTGGAAAATGACAAACTAGAATGAAGTATTACCTAAAGCCTAAAAGGTAGAAGCTTATCAAGGCACAATAGAAAAGAGTAAGAAGTGTCATCAACAAGGATATGTTGATTTCTGGAAAGAATAGTATGGAGAAAATGGCTGAAAAAGTACAGCTTATGACTATGGTAAAAATTCGAATAAACATTTTGATTTGCAACAAAAGGTTATACTAAATAAAAGTGTAAATACAGGGAACAATAATGAAATTGGGAAAGAAGAAAGATAAAGAGGACAAGATACACGCCAAATGATAAAATTTAGAAAAACTGTGATTTACATTCACTCTTATCCATCTCTATGGTTTTTAAATCTTGATCCAGGACATACTCTATAGTCCAACGAATATGTCAGAATTACAATTGTGAAAATATGAAAACCTTAAAATGATCACGAGGAGTTATAGAGTATGATGGCGAAATTAAAACAAGCCTGATAAAACATCTATTTGTTATGACACAACCAACTTACCTTATACAGTTTAAAAAAAGAAATAATGAATAAGAGATCGGTCGCAATACATTGCTAAGCATTTCACTTGTCTCTAAATGTTAGATTCTCAGATCAATTATTCATAATCAGGTCCCTCTAAATAACTCACTGGGATAAATCAAAAAGGAAATAAATGACACATATTTTAGTAGAGCCTTACTTAATTAAGACAAAAGATCCACAGAGCCATGATACAAACATACATTAGAAACTTCCTTAGATCCATGGGTTGGATAACTACTTTAGCAAGAACATGGAGAAAAACATAAACCATTTAAATAGCTACCTGTTGCTTGCCCGCTAGTGAAGTACATAATTTCCTCTCTAGGAGCCAATATTCTTCTCCAGACCTGAGCTCTGCTCTAATTCTGAAAACAGTAAGCAGCGGTAAACAAGATGAGTTTGGAGATAAGCATAGGCAGAACTCACAATAGTTGTCAATAGATAAACAAGATGACGGACCGTGCTGTCATAAGGCCATGATCTTCTAGTACACTGACGAGAGGTCCAAATGGATCAGTTTTAATTACTTTTAGGAAATGATTTTTCATTCTATGATTCTGTTCCTACAATCATCAAAGTTCAAGGAATCAGTTAGAGCACATAGATCGGTTACCTATTTCTAAGGTTTAATACCAAGTGGAATCAATTTTCTAACTTACTGGCTTTTTAGTATCAGTTGTATCAGCAGTCGTCGATAAATGTAATATTTGTTCATTATAGCTATCAAGCTGTATCATGTTGGATAAGAAACAGTCAGAGAGCATCTTATTAAGAGATTAAAGTCCCTAACACATGAATTGAAACATGGTACGACATGGTACAGCGTTATCAACACTTGATAGTGTGTCTACATGGTGTTATCTAATATACATAGACTCTGAAATTAATTTATTTCTGCAACAAGCCGACAATACCTGATAAATATAACTTTCAGTATATGAAAGCATTGGAAGGTACTTGAACACCAATTCTGGTTTTTTCACATCCATCTCATGAAATACAAAGTAAAACCTACACTGCCAAATGGCCACAATTTTGCATAGCACCAAAATTATTAGAGACAAGAAATAAAATAAAGAAGGAAGGTTACAAACAAGACATCATAGTACTACTAAGAACCACTAACAAATGCTTAGTATAATACAAGATGCATTTACTAATGTGAAGCTTTAGACAATTTGAGACTCCATCTATTGTAAACTTCGACCGTTAAATGGCAATGAACTACTCACAAAATCCTCAAGAGTGGAATTTGCTCGCTGCATTGACTCTAGTCCAACCATCGCCATATCTTCAACATAACCTCCCAATGCATCAACGTTGGATTTGCTCCCACAGTACACTTCGGTAGAAAGATCACCACAATTTTGTTGATGACCTGTATTATAGTTCAAGCTCAAAATTTAGTCCACATACAAGGAGGCATATCAGTAGTACTATACTAACACCCTTTCATGTCCGCTACCTAATTGTGCATACCTTCTCCGGTGAGACACAATGCAGCTTCCTGGAGAACTGCAGGTGAAATCTGTTTTACAAGCAAATAAAAAGCATATATTATCATTCGTGCATAACAGAAACAAAATTGGGAAAACATCAATGAAGAATCACCTTAGGAAGATAATCAGATACCAAACTGAACTTCGACTCCATTGTGAGATTTCCACATTGCTTTGCCTTCAAAACTCAAACAACTGAATTAAGAGAAAGTCGTATAATTGAATAATTTAGGGGTTATACTTCCTAGCTAAATAAAAACATGAATTAATTCACAATAGATTCGATGGAAACTGGGAATATAAATGTTACCATGAACATTGTGAACTCAGCTAAGAAACGATCAGAGTCCTGGTGATTTGAAGAGAGATGATGTTCTTCGATGAAAGCGAGAATGCTCTGCAAGTTCACTAGTTTTCCAAGTTCTTCCATTTTTCTCGAATATAAATTTTAAAATTGAACCAAAAACCCTAATTAAAAATCTCTTTCGATTTCAGGTTGAACTCGAAATGAAACTATATTGCGGTCGGAATGTCAAAAAGATGGATCGCTAGACACAGTTTAGAGCTGACTTTGACTAAATTCAATCAGCTGATAAAGTTTGACTATGGAAAGCCCGTCTCGGAGCAAATCTTACGGTGAAATAAAAAAGTTATTTTAAATTTGGAACAAATGAGGACCGTCAAGTCTAATGACTTTTAAATAAGGATAATTTATATTTTTTTAAAGATATGTTCCAAGATTTTTTGGAATAATTTGAATTCCAAAAAATGGATATAATCTAAGTCGCGTTCAATGCGATTCAAAATTAAGTAAATCCGTTAGAAATCACAATTTATAATCGCGTTATGTGGCATTTTAAATGATGCCCACAAAATATAGTCATAAGATAGTAAAGTGTCAGTTCAGTATACTGTCAAAAATCAAATGAATCTTCGGATCTCGGGCTGCAGTGTATAACGTGTCAGATCATTACCCTTTCAAATCAAATTAATCGATTCTTTAATCTTCGCATTTCGTGTTTCATTGCAACAATCTAGCGTTCGACTCCTAATAAAAAGATCAATCCACTTACCTGTTTTATGATATTGTTTTTTTTCTATTAATTTTAGTTCAATCATTACCAAAGAAAAAAAATGTTTTCTTATATGTATGTTATTGACTAAGTTAAACGTACTTTTAAATGACGTTCAGAGGTCTTCCACCGTTAAATTTGTACTTCCAATATGTATTCCAAGTATTGATGTGTTATAGAATTTAGAATATGAAATTCTTCCACTATATTATCATAAATTTTTCTTCAAATGATTTGTCAATATATTGAATATGGTATGGTAAGACGTATTTCAGTTCTCCTGAATCTAGTGTGCATATATATGTTGATGTAGAGCAACTTTTGTTGGGACCCCATTTCTAATTGAGCTTGTAAGTAATAATACAGAAAAGAGATAAGGAATGATTTATACTCAATCAATCGGTCTCCGAAAGAGCAAAATTCGAATTATGGAAATCTATGTCAATTGCTTAAACATATGTGGTGTATAGATCTAAGATACGGCTAACATGTAGTATCAAAATATATGCGTAGATTTTCGTTTTTATCTTTCCAAATTTATTTTTTAAAATAAACAAATAACTTTTGTTGAACAAACAACAAATTATAAAAAAAACATTGAAATTGAACAAATAACATGTTACAAAACCCCTTGAAAAGAGGTGTAGATAACATATTGTTACAAACCGGAAAATTCTGCCTTCGACGCTATGTGTTGCACAGGCCAGAACTCCCCGGGGCCTTAAAACTTCACTTATTGCTAGGAAGATGTAGGTCGATTTTCCTTTCCAAGCATGCTTTCTAAGCATGATACTTGAAACGTAGTTTTCATACGCAGATTCATAACATCCGAAGTTACCCTTGTTCTGCAAAGGGTACAAGGCTATAACGTATGCCTTGGACTAGCACATACTTACGAGCATTGTACATAATTACTTTATGCTTTGGACTAGCACCTATGATATTTCATATCTAATTTTTATTTTCCTCAACTCTGCTTCGACTTATGTTCTGGGTGCATGCACTGATCTTGCTCTTGCCAAGGGTGCAGCAGCCAGGCATATGCCATTCTCGTACAGATTGATAGGAAGTATGAATATCCATCAAATGGCTTGCAACTACCTCATCAAGTGTGGCAATAATCATCTCTTTCCTAGCATTGCGAGCCAAATGATATGAGTAACCAAAGTGTCGCAATCACCTCAAAATTAGATGATATGAGCGACAAGGTGTTGGACTACAAATGCATGGCACTACGGTTGCCTACGTATCCAACATGTACCACGAAGGGATCAAGCATGACCATAGTTCATCCAAAGAGTCATTTCGAATGTGACAAACAACTTAATCCTAATAAGGCAACGCTAACATCGACGCTAAGGGTCAATCGTTTCGCAAGTATATGCTTAGGCATATAAAATCCTCGTCACCATCACCTTCCAAAAATGATTTAGCAAGGTCAAAGGCCAAGCAAACCCTAGTCTGTATAGGCCAAGGGACTTTTGTAAGACATGCACAAGATTGTGCATAAGCAATGCCACTTAGTATGCAAATATGCGTCATCGAGTAAGCAACACGGATGAATGATGCTTTTGTATCATTTATGTTTCTTCAGGTAAGCTACAAGCATATTGAGGCTTTCACATCAAATATGCACTAATGTATAGGCTACATCACATAAATGTGCATTACCGTTCATGCACATTCAACCAAGGCCCCCTCCCTATATATGTCTTAAGCATATTTCCATATGTTTAGAAAAAAAGGTAAGGGACATCCATTGACTGCCATATACCAACTTCCACCACTTTCATAACAAGCATAATAGTGCATTGGGACAATAATGCTTTCTTGGGTAATCATCCTCGAGTAAGCGTTATATCGTCAGTGATGCTTCCTCGAGTAAGCATCATGAATTTTCGATCAACATAGGGGCAGTGATGCTTCCTCAAGTAAGCATCGTTACTATTGTGTCTCTTGGTAAAGGCCAAGCATAATGCTTCCACTAGTAAGCAACTTTGAAGAATATTGCATCTCTGAGAAAAGGACAAGCCTAGCATCATAATGCCAAGTTGATTTTGCAACAAAGCCAAATAATGCATCCCCACCTTGATGCATCCCTGAGTAAGCTTCACAAGCTTGAGATAAAGCTTCATCCCATGCAATGATACATCTTAGGGTGAGCGTCATGCGAAAAATACAGATGTTATACATATGGTGGAGGATACCACCATTGTAGAGTACAAACATCAAATATGTCAAACTTAGTTATCAAATGCTCCATTATTGACTCGACGAATGTAAGAAACTTTCACATTTGACAAAATATGTAACATATGACAACACTAATAACAACGACCTACCAAGCCAAGGAACGTTACATATAGACCCATAGAAACCATCTACTATTTTTTTATAATCAGAACTAAGAATTACAATAGAAAGTTGAGAAAAGGATAACCAATACAAAACTTTATATGAGGCCACAATTTTGACATATAGAATATTCCTTGCCCATATTGTTGTGGCTACTATTGTGACAAAAAAAGTTAATAAGGTTGGTTAGAATAAAAGAATTACCTGCAACATGAGATTTAGATAAAAGATAGAAGCATCCACAATTATTTTAAAGGGATTAGAAGCAGTGTCATGATCATCCAAAACCTGACTTTGATGGTTAGTATCATAAACTGAATAGATATGTAGATGAATAGTTGAGGAGACTTCCCAACTGATGCTATGAGAACTATATAAATCCTTAATCTTATCAATAGTGGTCCTTGTATATTGTAGAGTCTTTTGAAGCAATAAAGTACAGTGCGCCTTCCAAATATGTCATAAAATAACCATCACAAGATTAAATTTTTTATGTTCTTTAAAATGTGAATGGTTCTGATCCATCCAACTCTGAAATCAGACATTAATACATTGTTGAGAATAAATGTTAGAATACCATGTTGGAAGCATGTGAGCCCAAATATCAGTATCACAAGAGCATTGCAAAAAAAAAAGTGAGTAGTTTATCCTTTTAAGAATGATAAAATGAATACGAAGTATCTTGTATATGCAAGTGTTGAGCAGGTTTACGAAGAACTAGAAGAATATGGTGAAAAAGTTTCTATAAAAAAAATAACATTTATACGGGACTTGTAAATGTTAAAGACTTAACCAATACTTATCGAAATACACAGTTGGATAAGGAGGATGAGGAGGATATGGCGTAGGTAAAATGGCTCTATCAGTAGATTAAAGAGTAAAATCATCGTCACTAGTAAGAGACCATCTTAATATATCATGACAATTAAGTGAAATATGAAGAAAATAAATAGAATTCACCTGAATATGAGAAAATCATTGTCAAAGAACAGCGATATCCCATGTAATAGAATGAAGAACAATAAAATAATTGATTATAGCATTTGACAGAGAAGGAAGTTGAATTGATGAATATTTATAACCAATGCAGGGTATCCGATTGTTAGTGAAATCTTGAACATGATAACCATAATCGATTTCCCAAACATGATTTTATTTTACTCAGTGTAAACCTCTCTGGATATTATGCCATGTTAGTGTTATGGTGATGTATTTCAGAAATAATAACAGTCGGAAAAATAAAACTAGACTTATTTTTAGAAATAAAGAAAGTGATACCTAGATACTTCTCATGTAAAGGCATAACATAGAAAAATATTTTATTTGGCGGCATCACTCAAATTAGAGCTAAAAATAATGCTAGACTTGTCAAAGTTAACAAGTTGGCCAGAAGCCACAAAAAATTGATTAATTATACTAAGAAAACCAAAAGCTCTAATGAACTAAATGCAATCGTAGACGACAAATAAATGGGAACCTGAGGAGCATGCATAGCTGGTTTAACTGGGAATCAACTTAGAAGAGACAACAGTTGAAATAATACGACTAAGGCCTTCCACACAAATTATGAACAAATAAGGATCACCTTGTTGCAGTCCACGAAATAGATAAAAACTAACTTTTGGAGAGCCGTTCAAAGTTAAAGAAATAGTTGTGGTACTGATGCATTGGTTAACCAGCGAACACCATTTATCATTAAACCCCAAATGTTGCATAATATGAATAAAAAAATATTATTTTATACGATCAAATGCTTTAGCTATATCATGTTTAATAGTTATGAACCAGGATAAACTTTAGATTTTTCATGTGCGATAATAATGTTATCCATGATATTGTAACCTGGAACATAAGTTGCTTGTCAGGGCGAAATAAATTTTGAAATAAAAGGTTTCAATAGAACGGCCATCAACTTAGAGATAATTTTGTACGTAATATTACATAAGCTGAAAGGTGATAATCAGTGGGTGTATAAGCATAACTGTATTTGGGAATTAAAGTTTGGTAAGTAAAATTGAGTTGAGGTAACAAAATACATGTTGAAAAGAAAAAAAATTGAACTATTAAAACAACATCATACCCAATAACATACCAACATTTCTTATAGAAACCTGTTTAATGATCATTTGGCCCAGGTACAACCCATGATTGAATTTGAAACACGATACCTTTAATTCCATCATCCATAGGAATAACAGTAAGTTGTTCATTATCATAAGAAGTGGTACAAGAAAAGATAAGATTAAAAAGAGACAAGTCCATCTGAGGATTAAATGTAGTCGAAATATCTTTGAAATGCCATCCACCATGATCATCTTGAATAGTATCAATTTGGTTGTTACGACGACAAAAATTTACCTTGACATGAAAATATTTAATATTCTTGTCTTGAAAAGGTAGAACATGTTCACGAGAATTTTGGTCTATCATTTCTAGCCTTTATATCGTATCATTTATCAATATCTTGTCCAGCTTTGTGAATGTCAGAAAAATTAGGTACCACAACTTGATGCAACAAAGATAATTAATTTTGGAGTTGTTAAGTATGATGATCAACTTCACCAAAAGTTTCATTATTCCACTTATTGAGAGGAACAAAAGTATTTGATAGCTTATGAGTAATATTTTCAGTTGCAAAACCTTTAATTTGAGACTGTCATTTAGACTAAATAAGAGGCTTGCAAGTATGATTCTGAAACCAGGACTCATAAAACACGAAATGGCATATAAATGCCACATAAGATTGTGCATGATATGGACCAATAGTTAACATGTTATGAATAATAGATCTGGAAACACTCAATGCCACTAAATGCCTTCCAAAGCACAATCCAATATGGTTCTAATAAAAGTAGCTTTATGTTACATATTGTACCAAGTATACGGAATTACCGTAAAAGGGATATCAGTTAACCCAAGAGAATCCTCCGTATAAGTTATAACTGAATGAGAGGTATGTTTAATTGTTAGATATGTTTTGATATGAGTATATCTTTGTTGGTTTCATTTCCAAATTTGACTATTAAATGTGTTGGATGTTTTTCCTTTACAAATAAATCTTTTAATCGCAATTAATTTTTTTTATTTATTATTACTAATAAGTTTGAATTCTTAAACCAGACACTTAGGAAAAGTTTTTTAAATTAATACAAACTGACGAATTTTAAAGATATTGTATTCAATTTTACCCCTTGAATCTGGGGTCAGTGTCTCAATCAACGGTTTTTACCCAACACAACTCTAACTATAAAAACTTTGTTGCAAGTTAGTTTAGTGTATCTCTCATCAATAAGCTAAAAATGAAGAAGAATACATGTCTTCTGGCATCAACATAACCACTGTTATTATTCATTATCAACACTACTTTCTTAAGATCTAAAATAGTAACAACAGTTGGAGCCTTAGTTCCTTGTTCTAAGACATTCAAGCATGTAAACCAGGGAGAACGTTCAGAACATGCAACATAATATGAAACATATCTATCTTACCTATTCATTCCCCAAATTGAAAACCATCTATTTATGCTAGCCTTGTATAATACAACTCCAAATGCTTTCACTTTAGGTTTGTCAATGGGTTAACCTCTTATGACTCGTGCCCGTAAAGCTCGTCACTATTTATCGATGATTTTAAGGTGTTGGGTGTGGGAAGTTAACCTGAACAAACTTGTATGTGAGAATCCAATCCTAACATTTGGTGGTGACAATAACCTTGTCTTGGCTAAATACAGTGGTCGTATCTCCTGGAAAACTCACACCGCCAACAAATAAGCAGTTGATCTCAAATTACTCTCATATGGTAACTTGGTTCTTGTCAATAGGAACGGTGGGGTTGTTTGGAAGAATTTTGATTACCCAACTGAGACATTCCTAAATGGCCAAGGATTGCACCATGATGGTTCAATTAATGTATTGAGTGGATCGTATAGTATGGTCATGGTCATTGATGCAAACCAGAGACAACTTCTCATTCTATTCTTCAATGGTGTAAAAAAGAATTCTAGAGAACGACCAATATTATTGGCTTACCATGTTATAGAGTTATGGTATTTCTCTTGGTTCGAAAAAGTAAAATTTTATTATGCTCCGCTACAATATGGTGTTGATGGAAGTGACGTTGCTAATGAATTACGGATGTTATGGTTAGGTAAAGAAAGGGATAAAACAGCTTGGGCAGAACCATAACAAATAGTACAATATTTCGGTTAACAAGATATGGTAACCTCTGTGTTTAGGGAAAATTAGAGAAATGCCCTAAAATGGGAGTCATCTTGGAGAAATGCTCAAGACTTTTAGAATTTAGGAAAATGCCCCAATCCGTCAATATTTCCGTTATATGTACGTGTGAAATAAAGACAAAAATACCCCAAAACGTTAAGATGATGCCGCGTAGCCAGTTCATTTGACGGTCGCGTGAGATTAAGATGTGTCACGTGCCTAAACACATGTCGGGTTTTGAGACATATGAGGTGTCACTGTTTACACGTTTTAATGGCACGCATGGGAAATTGATCCCTAATACTTGACCTAGAAGAGTTGCAGTAGCAGAAACATTAGGAAAAAATCATTTTTTTCATTTTAGTTACAGTCGAGAGAAGGAGAGATGAGAAGAAAGAAAGAGAGAAGATAGAAGACCAGGTAAGTATATTAAGAAATCAAACGAATCTGTGAGTGATTAAGACTCGTTCACTGTTGCAGAGATTAAAAGGTCGAGAAGGGGATGAAGAAATAGTTGCAGACAAGGATTTGTTGAAGACAGAGACGATTCGAGTGGAATTTTTCGTCGAAACAAGTAAGTAAATGGAACTCAATCCTTCATTTACCATGAATCACATGATGTTGCTTGTTAGTTTGTAAATGGATGAAATTAAAATTTTAAGGTTACATAAAATTTGGGGGTTTTATGCTTTTTCGGAAATTTAGGGTTTATATGAAATTAGGTATTTCTGTTTTGTTGAAATTTTGGGGTTTATATACAGAAATTGAAACATGTATTTTGAATTGTATAAAAATTGAAACTTTTTTCTCAAATTAGGTGATAGTTGACATGTTTTAACATGTTTTTATACTGAAATTGAACCTGTTTCTAAAATTGGTAGGTAAATTTTGGGGTTTTATCATGTTTATATTGAAATTGAATTTGTTTGCAAAATTTGGGTGTTTTAACATAGTTATGTATGTATATCATGGCTAAAATGGATAGAGATTTTAGGATTACTGTGCTAAATGGGTCAGATAAGTATAAACCTATGTATTTTGTTGGTGTTGCTACTGGTATTAGTGGTGATGGGTTTGTACAAATGGCAAAAGATATGATGATAAACTTGGGTATGAAACCTGAAATTGAATCTTATGTTGTTTGATAAGGAAAATTTTCAAGTGAGTGTTAAAAGGACTTTGTTAGAATGTGGAACCAAGGGAACCCAGATAAAGATGGTTTTGTTGAATTACAAATTTGTATGGTTGACGGTGATTTGCCCATTGGTGGTAATGTTGTTATAAATAGGGAAGTTGGTGGTGGTGCCAGTGGCAGTGGCAGTGTTAGTGGTTTTTCTAGTCTAGGTAGTCCTGTAGAAAAAAGGGTTAGTAAGAAGCCTAATGTTAGGAAGAGTCCAAGACTAGTTGCTAAATAGTCTAACACCGAGCATCACATGACTGAGAGAAGACCAACAAGATTAAACTTTGGTCATAAAGATGGGAATGAGTCTGAAGTCATTACTACACAAGCTAGTGTTGTATACAATGGTGATCAAACCTTCTGGGATGTTGCAGTTACACAATCTACAATATTTGAAGATGCTAATCCTGGTGAAGATCAAGTGAATCTGCAGAATGAGGCTGACGATCAGTGTCATCCGGATGATAGGCCAGAATTCCAACATGATGTTAGTGAAAATGAAGAGGAAGATGAAGATGAGGATGAGGATGAGGATGAAGATGGAGATGGTGAAAGTGTCAATTATGAAGAATTTTTGTCCAAATGTGTTGGAAATGAAGATGTTGGTGATGGTGCTGGTGATGTAGAATGGGATATGAGTGGAAATGTAGAAGGAAATGCTAATGCTAATGGGGGTCGTGATGAGAATTTGGATGGCAATGTAGAAGGAAATGTTAATGCTAGTAGGGGTGGTGATGAGAATTTGGCTGGAAATGTAGAAGGTTTTGCTAATGCTAACCGTCCTTCCTATGAGATGACTGAAGAGGAATATGCTCAATGGGAAGCAAACTTTGGTGTACATGCAGTAGGTTCCTCAGGTCTGACAATGGTCACTGAAGAAATTCCTGATGTTGAACCTGGTGTGTTGTGCAATAAAATGAGGTTTGAAGATATATATGCTTTCAGGAAGCATCTAAGACGGTATGCAGTACTTAACCATATGCAGTATGAGGTGACTAAGATATATATGTTAATCTTATGTTTCCTAAGAACTTTTGTACTGGTAAAATTCCTAAGACAATTTTATAAGGGTTATTTTGTGTTATTTCTTTTTTAAGCAATTATTTATGTTTTAATTAGACCTTCCAGTCATATTTCAATTTTTTCTTAACAAAAACATAAAACGATATACATAAAATGATATCATGACTTTCAAATTGAGAATGACACGAGGCAGCATCTGGTAACTCTAATAATAAACGGATGGATGCAAGGACAGATGATGGCGTGTAGCAATCTGGGAGAAAGGACACTGAAGTCATATAGCGAAAAGATCATTCCTTTTTGGTAATCACGTGAATGACACGTGACACATCTTAATCTCACGCGGCCATCAGATGAACTAGCTACATGACATCATCTTAGCTTTTTGGGGTATTTTTATCTTTATTTCGTACGTGACGACTCGCACGCGTACATATAACGAAAATATTGACGGATTAGGATATTTCCTCAAATTCTAAAAATCTTGAACATTTCTTTAAGATAACTTCCCATTTTAGGGTATTTCTCTAATTTTCCATGTGCTTATATCTACAACGAGATAGAAGGGAATCGTGATGCGTGGGAGGTTGATTGTCCAACATCTAAAGGGTTAATCGGGTGGAGCCAAAAATGTAACCTGAAAACTTTCTCCTTATATGTACGATTCTACTAGTAATAATAGGACCTCGTCAAGCACAAAATTGATTGATTGCCAAATAAAGGGTTTGTCTAGTTCTTTACGAAGACATCTTAGAAATGGGATATTGATGGATTTTGTTTACATGAAAATTGGTGAATGCAGGAAAAAATGTAATAAGGATTGAAAGTGTGGTTTCTTCTATAGAATGTTTGAGCAAGATTGTTTGCTCGTTACTTGTGGACTAACTACTGACACAGAATGCACGAGGTCCACATAAATGATTCAGAAGTTGATGGTTACATTAAGTTTTCAAAATAGGCTTTAGTCTATCTAATATGTAGTCCAATTGTCTGTATGTTATGCATCATCATAAATTTCAATGACTTCATATAATTTCATAAATTTGATCTTGTATTTGTGGACGTTTATAAAAAAAATATTCGCATATGAGTAATCTTTATATAGTGTTTTTTAATCATATTTATCCGGCTTATAGTATTTTGAAAGCTACAAAAGTATCGTTTTTCTATAATTTTTGGCCATAGTCAGAGTCACCAAGCCTTCAGAGCGTCCACAAGGGCACGAGTAAACCACGGACCAAAGATCAAATACTTTTTTTGATCCGTAAAATGGTAGACTAATGGCACGAGTCTATTTGTATTTTAGTCCGAAATTTATATTGTTCAAGACTAGAAATAGAAAAAAATTCGGACTAAACAGGGTTTACTCGGGGGAAGTCGTAGTGTAACGCCTAGGCTTAAGCGGAGTCGTAGTGTACCGCTTCATTCCATGTGTTATCCTAAGACAACGCTTAGAAACACGGACAGTATTCCAGGAATGCGCCTGATCAAGCGGCAACCTAGAATTACGCCTGACGAAACGGTGCTTTAGGATTTCGACCATCAACAGGCGCAACCCGAATGCCGCTCATATTAAGCGGTATCCTAGTTCACCGCCTACAACGAAGCTCTAGGACTCCGCTCAGATATAGGCGAGGCGCTAGGACGCCGCTCGCTTCTAGGCGCGCTCCTAGGAGTCCGCCTGGTTAATCCACCTGGTTAATTTTGGTTGATTTGTTACCGTTTTGTTACTGTTGTCAACGGATATAGTTTTTATTCTGATACACCTATAAAAATGAATTTATATCTATCATTCCCATTTCAAATCCACATCTTTTACATTTCATAGAAAATTTCTAATCTCTCGTTTTCATGTAATGTCGGGTTACAAAAAATTTAGGCTTAATGCAGAGAATTTTACCCTAGAAGAAGATTTATCCCTATGTCAAAACATAGTATTACATTATCCAGCAAGGGGTCATGAACGTCGGATGAATGGTTCAATGAGCATGCAATGCTTAGAACATATACATGCTAACTTTTATAACGAAACCGGTAATCCCAACAACCGGAACAGAGCATGCCTTTTTTTTCGATATATGGAAATCACAAGGGAAGTACTAGAATTTTCTTCTTTAACCGCTAAGGTGAATGAAAGAAGAATTAGGAATGAAACTGATAATAAAGTTGTTGCCAGATCTTTGGAGGAATTGAGAAGATGGAAACGTTCAGATTTTAGGTATCAACCTCATTTCGAGATCCTAAGGGTTATGGAAGAATACAATCCTTTTGTGTTCATTATTCTCTGAAGATGTGAAGAACGTCGTCCCGGGCGTCATACGACCCGTTGAAGGTTTGATAATAGGTTTGCTTAAGTGTTTAACTGTAATATATTGATTTATTACATTTCATCTCCTTTAATGTTACGAGATGTATGCCTTTTCGATTCAATGAAATGATTTTACGTTCAACTGTTTTACAAAATTAATTAACTAATGAAATGTGGCCATCTATTAAAATATATTGATAATACATGAGCTACCGATTACAACCAAACTCTAACAAAAGTTTGAAAAATTCTCAAAATAGGTGGATAAAGTTAGCAGTTACTTCCGGTTACACTTTGGACTTAATGAACTCGTAGCTTTCTACAAATTTGAACTCTTCTCCTTTTTCCTGATAGTAGTGCATTTTTGCGAGATCCTCCTACACAAGCACAGGAAAAAAAACATAATTCATCAAGTTTACTATGTTGTTATTGGAAGACCAAACAACTTAGGTTAAGTAAAAGATACTTACAAATTGTTGGATCGACAAGCCTAAATGGGTGGGGTTAAAGATTCGTTGTTGTATAGCTATATAATCATCTATCCCTATTCGGATAAGTTAGTATCTATCATGAATTTGTTCAAGAGATATTTGCTTAGGATTTCCATATTCTCGAGCATATTGGATGTAGATCCTCCCCCAAAAGGTTTCAGGTTCAAACCTTCCAGCTATGACATCTTCATATAGGGTTTCGTTATGCCATGTTTTGGTTATAGCCAAATCTTCAGTTGAATCAAATGTTGCCATGTTTGTAGGTAGAGTTATGAAGTGAATAACAAAGAGGAGATGATTAAATGAAATTTGTAGAGTGTATGAAATTAAGTGTGTGTGGTATTTGATAGAGAAAACAAATGTATTTACAGGATAAAGAGAGAGACTTAACGGCTAGTATTTTCAAAAACTTACTACGTAGCATGAATTATCTCTAAATACAGAATTGGTCATCAAATTTCTCTAAATAACTCAAACTCATTACTCCATTTTCAAATGAGACAACTCTTCGGCTAGCAAATGATTTTGTAATTTATTAAATAAATAAATAACATGAGCTAATAAGTAAATCTAAACTCACTTTCGCAGGCATCGGGGCTATATTAACTAGGTGTTCTTCCAGCGTCAGCGTTGTGCCCTAGCATGTGCAGCAAGACTTTAAACCCCTAGGTGCCCCTAGCGGCCGAGTTTTGTCTCGGGGGGGTTTACAAGATATTTACCTACAAAACCTATGCAGAGGATTTAAAAATACTTAATCATCACAAAAATCTGACTATAAGTGTTCGATCAAGTTATTTCGCAAACGAATATGAGTATCTTTGTCGAATACTTCACGTCGACGTTGGTCCATTCTCATTCTCGAAAGTTCATCAGTGTCGTGTCTAGAAATATTAACAGGTGCACTGTGGCTGCGTTGATCATACTCATGGGGCCATTCACCGGGTAAACGCTCATCCTCCACTATCATATTATGTAAAATGATGACAGTTTTCATTATATATGCTAATACGTCTGGATTCCACATTCTTGTTGGTTGCTGGATGATTGCAAATTGATTTTGCAGTACCCCGAAGCTTCGTTCTACATCTTTTTGGCAACCCTCCTGTATAGCAGAAAATTTCTGTTTCTTCTGAGAATGTGGATGTTTAATCGACATCACAATAGTAGATATCCCCGGGTATATTTCATCACCAAGATAATATCCCATATTGTACTTATGTCCGTTGACAACAAAGTTCACAGCCGGTGTTTTCCCGTTGATTAGCTTTTTGAAAATATACGAATGGTTCATCACATTTATATCATTGTTAGAACCAATGATAGACACATTTTTGTGTTTAAATTACACTCGATTATCTATTCTGATAGTGTTCATTTTTGTACTTATTATGGCTTTTTATGTCTTTGTAGGTATTTTCGAGAAATAAATATTTGTGGAAAATTCGGCTCAAAAAGTTGTTAAAGGCACCCATCATTGGTCTTACTAAAGGCACCCAGACAATGGATTGGGGAACCCTTCTTTAAATTCAAAAACTTGATTTTGGCGGGAAACTTTGGTTACGTGAAGAAATTTTGCTGCGATGATTTGCAACCGAGTTTTAAGTGTTTTGGAAGCTTCTATGAGTTACCCAAATAATTCAAACACCCTAAACAACAATAACAACGTCAAACAGAGAATTTTAGGCGGAAAAGATGGTCGGAAAATCAATCAGGAATCGGAAAACCGAGTTTTACTCTGTTTGGAATTCTCACGTAATCAGAAGTGGATTTGGATAAGTTTTTGGAGTCCTAATCGGTTCATAAATCTTATTAGGGTTTACTTACCCTATATATATCAAAGATAAGGGAGGAAATCAGGGGGGAGAGCAGCCGAAAGCCACCGAAAAAATCCAGGAAAAAAGCTTGCTGCTGGTGGTGAAGAACACGTGAAGAACATAAGGCTGAAGAGAACTATTGTTTGAACTGTCGCTGCACCTGTCGCTGTTACAGTCCTATTTCTGAAGCGCCTTCAGTCCGTTCTTTTATTCTGTTCCCTTTTCTTCCTCCTGTAATACTACGAACCATTCACTGTAACGTTTTTAAGCGTCTCAAAACTTCTGTGTTACTTCTTTTTAACCATTGTAAGCACTTTTCGAGCAATGAAACTATATTTTGAGTGCGTTTCCAATACAATGAGCTAATCACCATCACTGGGGCGACAAAGGAAGCTATTTTTCCAATAATTTAGTGGTATGTCTATTTTATCTATATTTTCTTTACAATTCTTTTATTATTAATTGCTTGATTAAAATTGAAAAAATGGTTTTTCTTAAATAGTTGTGTTCTCTTTTGATGAGTCATGCTGGGTTGAATGCTTTTGATGTCTCATGCTTACGATTTACAATTATTCTTTCAAAAACCTAACTTTGGCAATGATTTGATTAAAATGGATATAAGAATTGCACGATTTTATCACTTGAGTTATTGGTTAAAAGTGGAATCTTTAGTCTTGGTTCTTTCCATCAATTTTCAATCATCTTTACTTTAATCTGTTTTATTTTTATTTATTAAAAATTAAGTTTAAAAATCGAATTTTCACAAGTCTGAGAATCAAACCCTTTTTACCACTATATTAAAATCACATCAACTGTTGCATCTGAAACCCACTGGTAGGGAATACCTTGTCTTTTACAAACCACATTATCTTTAAGTTCAGGAAATATATGTTCCCGGACATATTCAAATTGGAACTTCCCTGAGTCATACGGAACACGACTACCAATACTGATACTAATTCCTGTCAGCATTACCCAATCAAGGGGAGTGAACCCAAGCTTAGCAAACGAGAAGCGAAAACTGTTGGTCGTATCCCAAAAGCGCTCAACAATATAGCCAATAAGCGCATGCGATGAATCTACCAAATCTATGGTCAGTAATCGGTCTCATCATCCCTTTTCAATTATATATTTGGCCCTAGGGGCATGTTTAATAATACCTTGGTAGATCAGAAGGACGGATTTGAGGGAACCACGATGTGAAAACTTGAATTGGGCGTCGCTTGAATACGTTATATTGGTGGATGCGTGACCCTCAGTATCTTCCACAAGTGTATAGTGTTCCAACCCGGGAACTTCTACCGTTTCTTCAATAATACGGTCTTCCTCTGAATCCTCGATGATTTTAGTCTTCTTGGCCCTCTTCTTTCGTCCAATGAATCTGGACGTCAAACTGCTCGACATCTGGCCAAACAGTTCATACAACATTGAAAATCATGAATAATCCTCACAATGCAGAAAGATAAAGATCTACAATAATCAAGAAATCAAGAAAAAACCTTATAATTTCATAATTACAAAAGTAATTATCTAATTACATAATCATAGGTACCAACATACAAAAATCAAACATTCTTGAACAAAATTCATCATTAACAAAATACTTCAATATCAATGCCCCAATTTACCAAATATCATCAAAATTCCACAATTATATACTTCCATAGACATAGGTTTTAAAACATAAACATTCCAAATTCCCAAATTTTCAAGACAATCTAGTCAATTCATAAAAAAATTAACCATCACCCAACTCATATTAAACAACAACTTAATCAATTCTATCTTCTTCAACAAATGATCATCAATTTTTGTACCCAATTTACAACATTTAAACCCTAAAAATTATCCCAATTCCATAATTACAATTTCTAGTAAAACCTAAATATCTCAATTTCATAACATGTTTAATCATTCAACATATATAACCAATTTAACTAACAAAACCTAATAATACAATGTACTCTAATTTAATCTACAAAACTTATATAATTTTTAAAAAACAAAAAGAATTACCTTGATTATGCTTGGAAGTTGAAAAAAACTTGAGCGGAGTCTCAAAATAGTAGGCGGGTCTTTGGACTTTCGTTTGGGAAGCTTTAGGGTTGAATAGGGGAGGTGGAAGAGGGTTTGGAAGAGGGTTCGTTTGAAAAACAAAGGTTCATGAGAAAGAAAATAGGGTTCGGATAAGAAGAAGAAAATGAAAATGGGGCGGGTTGCTAGCATCTCGCTTGGAATTCCAGGCGGGGCGCTAGCACACCGCCCGTCCCATGCAACTCACACGCTCGAGTCGCACAAGCGCAACTCATTCAGGCGGGCCGCTAGCATTTCGCCCCATCAGGCGAGGTTCTGGGTTACCGCCCGTCTCTCGAGCGTGGTCCTAGGATACCGTCCAATACCAGGCGTTACTTTAGGACTCCGCCCCATTTCGAGCATTACGCTGGAATATGATAGACACATTTTAGTGTCTAAATTGCACCTTAGTTTCTATTAAGTTAGTATTCGATTTTGCATATATTACGTGTTTTTATGCTTTTGTAGGTACATTTGAAGAATAAAGATTTGTGGAAAAATTGGCTCAAAAAGTGATAAAGGCACCCAAGGACAAGTGTTATTTGGCACCTAGAAGTGGATAAGGGGCACCCTCGAGTCAAATCGGGTCAAATCCGAGTCAACTCGGTCAACCCGAGTTGACCGAGTCAACTGCAGCACGGGATCGGACGGAATTGCTACTGGACACTTTGATTCACGTAATTGTTGGAATATTTTGCTCTCAAATTGATACACAAGATAGATGGGACCAATACAAGACTAAACACGTGAAGAATTAGAAGTTTACGCCGGAAACATAGCCCCAAATCCGAGTTTCGCCGGAAAAAGGGTATTATACTTTGATTCGGATTTGGATGAATTTGGGAGTGTTTTGAGGAGTTCTATTAGGTTTAGAAGACTCACAAGGATCTCTAGAGCCTATATATACCAAGAGAAGCCAAGAAGAACGGGGGGAGATAGCTTAGAATTGAAGTTTCGGAGTCGCCGGAATTGTGGCCGGAATTACTCACGATCCGGCCAACTGCTGCTGCACCGGTCACCGTCGGTGACCGTGTTCTTCATCCCATCGCTGCCGAAGAAGAAGACACAGCAACACTTCCAACTGTTGCTGTTCCGTTGCCTTAGCTTTCACATTTCTTCCCCCTTTTCTTTGCCTTAGCCTTTTGCAACGGCTGAACCTTGTTCTGTAACACTATAAACGCGCTGTTCAGCTGTTGCACTATTATTCAACCTTGTAATCAATATTTTGAGCAATGAAAAGATCTTTTGAACAAGTTTTCTTCACAATGAGCTAAATATATTTACTGGGATGATGGAGGAGGTTTTTCTTTCAATTTTATGTGGTAAGTCTATTTTTAATTAATTAATTATAATTCTTTACTTATTAAAATTGCATAGTTTCGTAATAGAAAAACGGTTTTCTTTCAGTAGTGGTGTTTTTGTTTGATGGGTCATGCTGGGTAGACAACCTCTGATGTCCCATGCTTATGATTTACCTCTACTTGTTTGCATCAAACCTATGTTGGCAATATTTGAGCTTAATTTATTTAAAAGAATTACCCGATTAATCACATAAATTGTTAGAAATAACTGATTCATGATTCCTGGTTTTCCCCATATTTTCTAAAAATCATCTCTAGTTTATTTTCCTGATTTTTATTAGTTTAGATTTAGTCTATTATTTTCTAAGATCATTACCTTCACAAGTTCGAGAAACGATCACCTTATTTACCACTTTCAAAACTACATCAGAATACATTCTCGAGCAAGCGTTATCCTAGGATTTCGCCCGTGTTTCCAAGCGCAACGCTGGGACACCGCCCAACACCAGACGCATTGCTAGAACACCGTCCGACTTTATCACCGCTGATCTTGGGCCGAACAAAGAGTAAAATTTTTACTTTTTGATCGTTTACTTTAGTCGCACCATTGTGGTTGTTCTCAATCAACTTGGCGTTGAATATGGTAATACTAATGGATGATACAAAAATAAAACACATATTTTAAAATTTGAAAAAAAATAACGGTATCCAAATTAGACATGTGTGCTAACAATTTGTAACTGGACGGAAATTGAAATCTTAAGTCGCAAATCCAAAAGAGCAAGATTTTGATAAAAAAAACATTTACTTAGATTCAAGCGAGTGTTTTAAAACAAGACTGGTTAACCAGTTAGAAACCTGGGCTGGATCAACCGGGCCTGTGAACCATTTTGAAAATATGGAATGAGACAACGGTAACCCAAAATTTCCCCAAAAATCCGCTTCGATTCAGTAAACCGTTGGTTGAGATCACGGTAGTTAATTTCGGCCGGTACGGTCGAAATATCACCGATTTTATCGGTATCGGCCCTCACCTGATACGAAACAGCCTATACCCATAAAACGGGTTTTGTCCGAAAGATATCGGTCGATATTGACCGATACGGTTTAACCGAAATGGACAGGTACGGCCGAAATTAGGGATTTTAATTTTTAAAAAAAATCCCAAAAAAAAAACGAATTTCCTTATCATTGTTCTAGGGTTTTCAATTGTTACTCATGTTTTTTATGGTATTTTAGAAAAATGAGTACTAGTTTTATATCTTAATGAGTCCAATATAGAAAAAACGTTTGATATAATAATTATAGGTATAAAATATATGGACCGATATTTACAGATATTTGAAACCAAAATATGCCCGATACAAAGGTGTACCAGTGTATCGCTCTCGACCGATACAAACCGAAATCCGATATTGACTACATTGACCCCAACCTTCACTATAAGAAAAACGGGCTTAAGCGTCTAAAATCTTGGCAAGAGCTCAGAAACTTAGTCGCTTAAATAGTTTAAGCGTCTAAAATTGCAACTGCCAGAAATTTTAGCGGCAATGAACATGTGTCCACTATTATTTAGCAACAAAAAATATACTTAATCGCTAGATCCTTTGTTCAAGTAATTTGTAGCAACTAAAATAGTGATCATGTAGCTATTTACTTTGAGGCACCGACTCGTAACAACAACAAAATAAAAATTAGTTGCTCAAACCTCTCTCAGCAACTAAGTTTGAGCCACAACCAAATATGTTTAATTGCTAGATCCGTTTTTCAAGTAATTTATAGCAGCTAAAAGTTGATCATGTAGCTATTCAGTTTGAGGCACCGACTCGTAACAACAAAATAAATTGGTTGCTCAAACCTCTCTCAGCAACTAAGTTTGAGCCACAACCAAATATGTTTAATTGCTAGATCCGTTTTTCAAGTAACTTGTAGCATCTAAAAAAGTGATCATGTAGCTATTCACTTTGATGCACATACTCGTAGCAACAGAAAATGAATTGGTTGCTCAAACCTCTCTCAACAACTAAGTTTAAGCTACCACCACACGTTCAAAAGATAATTATTTGGTAAAACCTTTCCCAGCAACTAAGTTTTAGCCGCCACCACCATTTCAAAAGAGAAATCAGTTTTTGAAGTAGACATTTGAGAACTTAGTAGTAATCTAACAATCTTATTAGGATTTTTTTAATAGAAACATGAAAACTTGTTTGAATCATTGTTTTGATTCAACAAATGTTTGGATACACAAATTGAAAACAAAAATTAACGTGAGTCAACTAAATTGATTATAATTTAATTATAACATTTTTTTGTTTCGATGTGTTTATCAAATCTATTTTTATCTTTTAATAACAATTTATCTACAAATTTACCATAACAAGTAGAAATTCGTTGTTAAAAAATACAAAGTTTTGATCTTATCTTTTGTACTCAGTCCGATTTATCTCAATTATCGTACCAAATAAAATCAAACAAGCAACCTAAAGTTGAATAAGAAATAAAATTGATTGAGCACATAAAACATGACAGACAAAAGTTTCTTTTTGTTTTTGATGAAACACAAACAAGAGTTTCAAATGTCTGATTTTATTCCTGAAGTTTACATGACAAAAGAAAAACAAAAAAACATGTAATCTGATATTGGCCAGGATAAAATATAGGAGAAGCCGAACAAGCAAGATGGGTTAGGTCTTGTTCTCAGATTTAGAGGTAGTTGGTGTAGAACTTCTTAAGGAAGTTAGGTACTTTTTGAACCTTGGTCCCAATATCCTGCACAAGTCCTTCGTTCCCCATCAAATACTTCCCAATGATATGATGACATTGTTTCACATGTTCCACAATGTTGTTCAGTTCTTCCATCCCCTTGAACATAAACATGTCTATTACCTACATTTCAATGAACAAAATAGAAGGAAAGTAAGTAGAGATCAAGGAGAGTTACGCTCTGCTGATAAATGAAGACCCAAATGATGAGTACCCAAACGTCAAATGTTAGAAATTGAGAGGTTAAATAGCACAGATCCTCCCAACTGCATGAAAAGAACAAACATCGCTTGAAAAAATGTTGAACCATGATGTTATATTATGATTCAGTCTATCACACCTTAAAGAAGTGGTACTCAAGCAGGAACATAACTCTGTTTGTATTGTGAACTTGTTTGATACCCACTCACAGAAAGTACACTAACATCAAAAAGGATACACCTGGCATATGCTCACAAGCATTGCAAAAATACCAAGCATTACAAGAAGTTGAGTAAGATCTATTTTCTTAACACAAAATTCCTGCATATATCGAGGAGGAAACACAAGTTATGCGAGTAAATGAAAGCAACAAGTTCTTTATCATGACCACCAAAAACTGTGAAGGTAAAGAAAATCACTATAGCTGTCGACTTATCATTATTGTATCTTATGGATCTTAAGAAAAAATATGATATACCCTACACAAATCCAATGGAGTCTCACCAGTGACAAGCTATGAATGAAAATGAGCACAAGATGATTTCTGACCCCTCAAACATTACTCGGTGCATAACCAAGCGTTCCAGCAATGACAAGCACGTCACCAGAAGAGGAGCCGACCCACCTGGAAGCGATTTCAATTAGTACTCGGACAAGTCACTAAACAATGTTGTTTAATTCATTGCAATTCTAATTATTAAAGCACTTGTAAAATCATACCTACAGTTGGGCTACTTGCTCAGTGATAGGTTCTACAATGATGCAAAACCAGCAACAATATCTTGTACATAACTATCCTCTAATTTTCTCAACACATTCAAACATAGCACAAGACTTCCACCATATACATGAAAATTCAGGAATATGTCCTGGGAACATAGTCTACTGTACACCTTATACTTTCGGGATTATAATGGAATTTTAACCATACATTCACAACAATATCAGGGACATGCTATAAAAATTTGAGCTAAAAGTGACGGTTAGATTATGAGATATGTCCATATTTGAGCAAAATTTTAACCATACATTCCCAGATATGCAATGCACAGATTTGATAAAGTGGGAACTAAAGAAAATAAATTATGAGCAATGCAGGTACACTACATGTACATAGTAGGAAACGAGAAAAGATGGTGAGGACCACCAAAAAATTGAATTATCATACAAATTAGAACCTTGCATTCAGTACTTCCATGTTCCACTTACCTTCTCTATCAAGCACACACACAAAAACATAATGTTCTTAATATCATTATTACTGGCTCATCTTCCATTTCTCTGATTCTCTCAATCTGCCTCATTTTCATATCTCAAATTAAGACAGTTGGCTTCCCAACTATGAAACTAAGAAATAAGTGACGCATAATCTAACAGCATTAAACAATGGACTAAGAAAAAGGATCAATTCTAACAGCATAATCTAGCCACATGTACATATCTCATTACCAGGTAAGTAACTATGGAATATGAAGCATTAGTGATAGTATTGTAAAAACGAACACCAATTATCCACTATCAAAACTTCCTAACTCGACAAAGAGCACCAATTATCGGATTACAAGTATAAACATCATGTCTACAGTGAACCATTTCATCCTATAGAAAGCCACCAACGCCTCATTACCCAATACTTTCTCTCCTAGACTTTTTTTATCAACCATGTTGCACACACCAAGGTGGTTAGATGTAATCACAGCATACATTATATATGTCCCCAATTGCAATCGAGCACCCAACAAAACTTACGGATATTATAATTATTGAAAGAGCAGGTACATACCCTATCAACTTGATTCCAAACGAGCATTTTACACAAGCTGGATCAGTGCAATATAACTGCACATCATTCGCCCATGAGTCTGACAAATTTGTAAAAGTTTCCTGCTTTGTCACATCATAAACTAATTAAACAAAGAAGTAGATGAACATAAGTTGACCCCTTCCGCATAATGAACAACAACTACACCAGAAATACAATAAAATTTATCCTTAGTTCCTTTGCTCCAAAATACTCACAAAATGTCACCAAATCAGTTATCTGCTTAGTGGAGCATGGAGCAACTACAACCTGGTTGAAAGAAGCAGCGGAATCCTCTCTTAATATTGTTATTCTCAAATCCATTGCTCGCAGCAGTTCATTCCTAGCAAGTAATCAGTTGACAAATTCAGAAGACAAGTAGGAGATCGACAAAAAATTGTTAATAGAAAAGATAACCATTGAGTCAATACCTTGTAGCATCAGACGGCACTCACTTTGTGACCCACTTCTTTGAATCTAATAATATTGGGATGTTGTAAAGATCTATGGTTCATAATCTGTCTTTGCACATTCTCATCAATCTGCAAACACAGATAACCCATATTAGAAAATTAAATTTTCAAAATTAGAATAGAAGAAGAAGAAACTTACTTGAGATTGACAGGAAGGAGAAGAAAACCAGGGCAAACAAAACACCCATTTTCATTGCTCAGTTTTTTCGTGAAGTTAGATTTTTCAGTATGAGACAATGTCAAGTTTGGGTTTTATCACAGAGATTGAGAGGGAAGAAGGAGGTAGCTGTGGTTATAAGGCCAAATAGCCAATCGAGGTGTTCAGAAAAGGATGAAGTTGCACTAGGTTACCAAATCTAATTCGTCGAAACTATCTTACCCAATCTGTTAGAAAATTCTCAGAGTAATTCTGTCAAAAGGTTATAAG
Organism: Papaver californicum; assembly: GCA_023531435.1. Classification (NCBI taxonomy): domain Eukaryota; kingdom Viridiplantae; phylum Streptophyta; class Magnoliopsida; order Ranunculales; family Papaveraceae; genus Papaver; species Papaver californicum. The sequence goes on from JAJJMC010014687.1 coordinate 3,343,663, forward strand.
AGATGAGTAACATCATAGATTTCTGAGAAATAGAAATAAATGAAACAAAAATTGGCATTTGCATCTTCAAAAATAGACATGATAAACAATTTTTTTCTTCCAACAAATACGATTACTAGCAGATTGAGCACCTTTTGGCTTGAAATGAATTACCTTTCCTTTTATCTTTGATTTATGAGAAAAATACAGTTTTATGTGGGTTTGTTTCAGAAAGAAAGTTTGATAATGAGTTTCGAATAACCTCCATAACAACTTGTCCACGGTATTGATAAGATTCAGAGATGGGTTTGGTTCAGTGTTGATTAAACACCCAGAGAAGTTTTGGTTTTTGGGTTTTTGATTTAGTTTCTGAAAGAGGGAGGTGAGGGGATAATTTTTTCACGCGAATCAAAACTGAGAGAAGATAGAAGCTGCGAGATTTAATATGTGGGATCTAGGTTAATAGAGAGTTGATTTCTAAAACGAGAGAGTAGGCGAGGGTTTCAGGATTCAATTTTTGGGAGGAAACATATAAACTAGGGCGCGATGATTGCCGCACAAAAAATTGCCCCAAAATGTTTGGGCGCCACTCGAAAATTGTGGCGGCAATTCTTCCACCGTTGGATAAGGTGGTAATCCGTATAGTTTTTGTGTTTTATAAATATAGCCGTGTGATTAAAAACTATCTTTTTCTATTGGGCGGGCATGTATCGTACGGATCGGACTTGTTGGTTTGGGTTTAATTAAGTGATTCAGTGAATAAATCGGTCAAATTGAGTGTGGTTAGTAGATATTGGATAAAATTGAATGAGGTTGATGGATATCGTGGTGTATCGATGAATACGAAAAGATCTATAAACAACGGTAAAATTGTATAAGGTCAAGGATATTAGTTGAATTTGATGGATAACGAGAAAGATTCGTGAATAATTACTGATTTTGTTTCTATGACGAGGGTCATTTGGTAAAATTGGTGGAAATCCATTAAAATCAACGGTAACTAGTAAAATCGAATAAGGTCGATGGATATTGTGTAAAATTGATGAAAAAAGCGTGTTAGAGACGTGTCAAGGATATGTATAAATATTTACATAAGTCGATGCCAAACGATGTCTCCTTAATTCGTTTGAAGTGGTCATTTGAGATTTTAATATTAATCCAACAATGTTAGTATGATTTGTTTAATGAAAACATGAAAACTCGTTAAAATCAATGTTTTGATTCACTATGAGCTTGTTAATGGTTAGTCCATGTAGTGTTGAAGATTAGTCATGTAGTGTACCTGCATTTGGGAAATTTCTTATAAAAAATGGGAAATTTGCTAACTAGTCCAAAAAACCCGGACCTTGTTAATGGTTAGTCCACCCGGAAAACACATTTAATCATTAGTCCAAAAACATGAAAATTACTTGACTACCCACTTGCCAAACGTGTGAATAAAAACACGGTATTTGTTCGTTTTTCCCCTGTATTCTTCGTTCTTCCCCTGTATTCTTCGTTCTCCTTGTCTTCCCGTTTCTTCTTCAGTGATCAAAAATCAACAGAAACCACATCTCGATTATTTCAGTTTCACCACTCAAAATTGCAATCTAGGGCACGGTTTGCCAAAACCACCTAAAACTGAAATCTAGGACACGTTAGAGAAACTGAAATCCAAAACCACCTGAAACTGAAATTTAGGGCATAAAAGCCGAATCGAAAATCAAATTATTCAAAAGTAAATCACAAAATCATTCCTTGTGATTGCGAATGGTGTAATATATAAATATGATTTTCCCGACTCTATGCTAAACTCCTTAATCCAGGGTGACGATCTTTTGTCGTGGGTTTTCCTTTTCTTCGTGAGATTGTTTTTCAACTTTTTCATGTACACCCATATGTCAGTGCGAGGAGTTTTAATTCCTTTAACCAAATACAAGTTATTGTTCCCACCAAGCAACTTGAGTGGAGGATGATAAGAACATGGCAATGTGATGTAACGGAACGTCTCATTTTTCAAATCGAAGGCCACAATCTCACATTGTTAGTGCAACCAGGTGCTCCACCAATGAAGTGCTCCATTGAAAAATCTGAAGAATTACTCCCAACCAGCAATGTGTTTGATTTCACTTCTAATTTTATTGTTTTCTTGATACCAATTTCATTGTTGTGTTTGATCTCACAGTACATATCAATATGCATTGTATAATGTGTATCTGTAAGTTGTTTTTACCAAGTAAATATTAATGTGTACCTGTTGTTTTGTATGATTCCAACAGTGCATATTGACATGTAGTTTATGGTTGAATATGCAGTATGTTTTTACTAAGTACATATTGATGCGTACCCATTGTTGTATATGATTCCAACAGTGAATATTTAGATATACTGTATAATGTGTATACATGTAAGTTGTTTTATGTTAGTAAATATTGAAATGTACTCATTGTTGTATATGAATTAACATTGATATGTACTCATTGTTGTGATTCGTTGATGCAGTCTATATCATTATGTACTGTATAAACCCAACAGTACATAACCTCAATGACAGATCGCCTATGTATGAACAACAAAAAAACATAAATAAAAGAACAGTGCAAGCAAATATGAACTTAGAATTAATTGAACACTTGACAAAACCTGATCGTTGAAAAGAATAACTTGAAGCTTTTCGTTCTGGACTCTTTCTAAATAAGTATAACATGCATTGAACATAAAACAACATTTAAAGCTAATGAAAATACACCGGAAGCTTAACAGACATAACTTGTATAGATGATGGTCTAGCCGATAATCTCTTCGTTCATCAGATATTTCAAGTTTGATTTCTAAAGAAGACAGAAGGAAAACGACACCACCATCATTTATCCCTTCAGTCAACAGACAGTTCTTCATGGCCATTTTTTAGATGGATTGTCTTCATAATTCATCAGACATGCTTCATTAAAATTCTTTCAGTTACGATTCTGCATTTTGACGAGTTTTCCTCTTCTTTGCTTTATCTTGTCTTTGTATCTCCCTCTTCTCTCTTCCCTTTGACGCTTCTTTGATATCAGTTCTTCCTTGGTCTTCACAACCTCAAATGCTTTTCTCTTCTCATTTTCCTTCTGCTTCTTCTTCGTCATCTGTACAATAAATGTAAACCAGATTAGAGACAAACTTGACTGACTTGAGTATACTGACTGAAAGCTAGTGAATAATGGTCCACGTACTAAATCTCGGTACGAGCTTTAGCAGAACCATCAAGGACACCCATAAGAAAACAATAAATAATGTTGTCTACGTCAACGGGGAACTAAATGATTGCTAGAAAAAATCAGAAAGAGAAATAGTAGCTCCAGATTATCTGATCATTTTCCTAAAGAGCCTAACCACCTAAACAGGTGGAGATTAAGATGAATCGTTTGAGTTGTGATCATAAGATTTCTGATTTCTCCATTTCAACGAGCTACATTCAAGATGCATGACAATCCGAAATGGGAAATCTACATATACTGTGATTTGTGACCAAATATTGGGAGTTAGCTGGATCAGCAAATAAGTTCATACCTTTTCCTTTCTCAACACCTGAAGCTGAGTGACAAGACCATGAACTTTGCGCTCCACGGGTTTTATGATCACAACAGGTAGTTTCCAAGCTTCTTCTTCTTACGGGGAAAATCCTTGGGTTTTGTTTCAAATGAGAGTGCAGCTTGTAGTGCTTTCGGGATTACCGTCGGATTAAACTTTCTTGGTTTCCGTTCAATTGGCTGTGCATAAGAAAAATATTAGTCAGATATGGAAAAATAAGAATTTATAAGCCGTGAACTAAAACCCTCTATGAGTTCGCTTTAGGAGGAAACCTTGTAGAGTGAATCCTTGTTAACAAGAATAGGGATATTATTCTGCCGCCGCAGCTCATCTACTGTTTTCATGCCTTCCCAGATACAATCACGAGGTTGCAAGGCCGTCGTCAACAGGTTGAAGAAACGAGGAACCTCAACTTGAGTCCACGCATGCAAGAAAAAAATATCGCTCATAAGAATCCTATTCTGAAATGTGCATCTAGCAATCCCTTCTCTAGCTTGACCTCCCTTCCTTCACGTTTTTTATTACCAAGCTCTTCTTTTGCAGCCTTCCAATAACAGTACAATTAGAAACACGAGAAACTAGCTTCACAGGAAATCTGGAACTCCTACTACAGCATAATAGGCAAGGAATACATGGTTCAACATAAGAGTGTCAACAACACGAGCATTTACTTAAAGAAGAAAGAGTTTTTATCTTCTTATTTCATTGCACATTAGCCAAGGTTCTGAGCTCTAATACAACAGACCTCTGAGGACCACATAAATGATCCAAGGATTGACTTACTCCAAGGATAATCACAAAATAGAAATGTAAAAATAAATAGAATGCAATTTGTTGTTCTAGAACTTAAAATCTAACATCATGTAAGAGCAGATACAGAGGAAACAAAATATGTTTCTACATTAACACACCAACCTTTTTAACCTTTTTAAAAATAAATGGAATGCAAGGTAGCAGCTTTACAAACCAGTTTACACAAAATAATCTCAAGAGTAATGCTACACTCTCACAACCATGTTTATACAAAATTTTAAAATCAAAAATAGAAAATCGCAGTATGTATACACATGTACTGAAGAAAATAAGAATCGAAAGCCTAGTAGATATTGATATGTACTGGTAAAAACCTAGTAGATGTTGTTATGTACTTAGTGAAAACCTAGTAGATATTACAGTACATATACACATGTACTCAAAAGTCATTCCACATTATACGACATAGAAAAATAACTCAAAATAAACTGAAAATGAATGATAATGAGGGGGCGCTGCCCCCTCAACCCCTAAACCGTTAATGACAAAAACAGAGCATCAAGAGACCAACATGATAGTCACTATTTGACAGTATAACCTCAATGACAGATCACCTATGTATGAACAACAAAAAAACATAAATAAAAAAACAGTACAAGCAAATATATACTGATGCAGCTGTAAACAAAAAATGAACATCAAATAAAAAAAGAAATCAAAATAGTCATTCCACATCATATAAAGCCACATATCAAATAACAATTAACCTGAAATTTTATAAAAATCCTAGTAGATATTGATATATACTGCGTAAAAAGATAGTAGATATTGATATGTACTGAGTTAAAATCTAGTAGATATTGATATCTACTGTGTAAAAAGCTAGTAAATATTGATATCTACTGATTAAAAACCAGTAGATATCACAGTACATAATGCCTATATTGTAAAAGAACTGACAAATATTGGATGTAGAGCATATCAATATTGATATCAATATTGTAAAATCAAAAATAGAAAATCGCAGTATACACATGTACTGAAGAAAATAAAAATCGAAAGCCTAGTAGATATTAATATGTACTGGTAAAAACCTAGTAGATGTTGATATGTACTTAGTGAAAACTAGTAGATATTACAGTACATATACACATGTACTCAAAAGCCATTCCACATTATACGACATAGAAAAAAAACTCAAAATAAACTGAAAATGAATGATAACGAGGGGGCGCTGTCCCCTCGACCCCCTTACAACAAAGATCCATAGTTTAATACTAATCATAGAAAGGCCAAAAAAACATAATATGAAGTTTTTTTACGTTCAAGAATCTTAAATAAAGAAACTGCAATTTCCTGTGATGCTGGAAGCTAAACACGACATAATACAGGAACAAATTTGCAGACCTTTATATGAGCACCAAAAGATGTGCCTGAACATGACTTCAATTGAATCAATATCTCATCTGACCACACTTGGATGGAACCTTCGAATCTGTGATTTATAAATAACTACATTATAAACTTAATGACCCCTAATTGCATACTGAACTAATTAGACGACCCGAAAAAATTACATACCTATATGAGGCAGCTGATAAATCTTGGATCTCCCTACCTGATAACTATCTTCTCCATACCTGCAATGGGTAAAAATCAGTTAAAAAATTCAATTATTATAAGATGATAACACATTTCAGAAATTCATTAGAATGTTTCTTTCTACTATGATCCACGAAAACCCTGAAACTCTTAAAACAACTTTAAACATTTTAGCAAACATCTATAGAGAAGAAAAGGTTGAATGTGCCTGATTAGATTCACTCCTAGTGGAAATGCTAAGATCTGGCATAAAAAGAAAGCAGAACCCATACCAATTGGAACAAAGAAAAACATCAAACAGAAAAATGCTGAATTAACAAAGAGGAACAATAAGAGAATTCTTCATCAACACAAACAAAAACATCAACTGGCAGATTTTTCATTTTTCCATTATACAAATAAGCTAAAACCAAATTAAAGGAATCAAATCCCAATTTGAAATCTTTAGCTAAATCTTTCAGTATAACCTTCCCATCATTTCCTTTAACAGTTCCACTTAAAAACAAGTTCTTGAAAAACACAGTTCTACCCGATAAAATACACAGATGAATTGGGATTTCACGAGAATCAGAAGCGACGATTGCAGCGTCACTGAATTCCGATGTTTCAAATACCGATTCGAGATTTTCCGATAAACGTGTTAAAGCTGTAACATAAGGAGGAGAATTCTCTTGTGAGAAAGTTCCTGCGTTTGACATACAACTACTTCCACCACTATTTGAATCTAAAAGAACTGAAACTGAATTCATTGGTGCAAATTCATGTAAAGTGTCTAAGATATCACTCAAAGGAAACTCCATGATTGCTAATAAAAATGGCTACTGAATAGAGAAGAAGTCTCCGCTGGAGTCAAGTGGAAGAAGACAGAGAAACTGAGAGGAAATTTCTTGACTTCAGTTATTCTTGCTCTAGAAATTTTGAGATTTGATTGAGAAAATGAAGAAAACCCCAATTAGAAACTCTGGAAGAAAAATGAAAAAAGCCTAAAAACAAATTTGATAATAAGAACAATAATGAGTAAAAACGACTTACCAATTACAAAAATCTGAGATTAAATTTGTGAATGATCAAGGTCGATATCCATCGCCAAAACTCCCCGAAACAGATATTGAGAAAGAAATTTAGAACAAAATGAAACATGGTTTGCTTCTACTATTGATATATATACAAAGGGTATTATGGGTATTTAGAAATAAAAAAGATTCCAACCACACGTATGGATGGATCATGTATTAGAATTTTTGACCAAAAATAAATTTTTGGATGAGGGATTAAACCGGATTTTAGAATAGGATTAGAGATTAAACAGGTCTCTAATATAGAATTATCTAGTAATTCCCGGTATAAAAAATGGTATCCAGTGTTGATTATAAATCAACCTTTAAGTTAGAACCTAATACCAAGATCATTGAACCGCATGTTATGCCGTTTTTTAAAATCATACCTAATATCTAACGATCCATACATAGCAAAAACCACTTTTGGTGAGTCTGCTGACTTTGTATAATTTATATCTTTTTTTTGTGAAAAGTCTACATAGATTTTCAATTTATATCTAATATCTATGGAAAAAAAAGTTAAAAAAACAACAACAACTAAATTTTATATTTTAATTTAGTCAAAAAACCTTTAAATTAGTTGACCCACTGGTTAGACCTAATTAAGCTAACCCAGTGAATTTACTGGTTTGATGTCTGGTCTGGGTATTAAAACATCGGCTCAAACCTTCATTAAATTTACAACTCACTAATCAGTCGTGTAATACATATAAAAGATACTATCATAGTATTTATTACATATGAAAATTTTATAACCATTTTATCCACTTATTAACGATTGATCTTCCAATTTCGTAACCAGAACTAGTTATTCATTTGGTTGTAAGATGCGGTTTATAATTGGGAATTCAACCTCGAATGCATTTTATCATCGACCCTTGAAAGAAATCTTAATTGCTCGTCAACAAGAAAAGTTCATTTAAAAGCGTAAAATTAGCCAAAGGGATTGTATTTCGGGTTGCCCCACCTTTCCACACTTAAAATAAATATATATCGATGCTTTATTCCAGAAAAATCTGGCAGGTTTAGGTGTTAGAGCATTGATTGTTAAGCTCTACTCAGGTTGTTAATTTTGTAATGTTTAACTGTCTAGAAGTATACTTCGTCTATGATAAGGTTAGAGTCATACGTTTGATCCTATCGACATTCAGTTACCGCCAAAGGTCGAATACTTGAAAACTGGGGAATAAACAATCATATCTATTAAAAACTTCGTCATCATAAAGGTCGGTAACGTGAAGATGGATATTCCTACTCGTGTTTTCTACTTCTTTATTTATCTCGAAATGTACTCAGTAGCATAACAATAAATGATCTTTTCATATATACTTAAAGGTGATTTGAGTATGGACTTTAGTGATAATAACCTTGACCATTGACTTGGTCAGAATGTCGAAGGAAAGGCAACACAAGTTTGCGGTTTGCAAATTTATGTGTTTTCTTGGAAACCATGCTTATCCTGTAATTAGTTACGGAAAAAAAAACGTGTTATATTCTAGTTGGTTTCGAAACCCCTTTATTTGGTTCCAAAACCGACTTCAGAAAATCGTGGCCTTTTTTAGAAATGTTTTATGAGTTCCCTTCTATATTACGGGTAACTTATTGATAGACACATTTTTGTGTCTGATTTGTGTCAATTTTTTATATTGATAGTGCTTGATTGTGTACTAATTGTGTTATTTTATGTGTTTGTAGGTATTTTTAGGAAATAAACATTTATGGAAAAATTGGTTCGGAAAAGTGTTAAAGGCAACCCTCATTTGGATAAGGGCACCTTCACTTTGGATCAGGGCACCATTTCTTCTTCTCTCTTCAAATTCAAAGATAGGCGGGAAAATTTCCTTTTCGATCTGAGAAGCTTCTGCGTGAATTTTTTGAGAAGATTTTCAAATTTTAAGACAAGATATCTTCTTGTCTTAATTAGCAGAGTTTATATATGGTTGGAAACTTGAAAATGAACCAAGAATCTCGGTTATTTAGCTAATACAAAAAGGAAAATATTTTGGGAAACTCGATGATTTTTCTACTTATTTTTGAATGATATTATTCATTCCATATTTAATATTATTTGAGATAAAAGGAAGGAACAAACAGAATCGAGATTTGGTAATCAGAACCGAGCTTTGATAAGTAAGTTATAGCGAAAAAAGGAATAATACTTTACTCCCGAGAATCTTTCTCCTTGAAGGAATGGATATCATGGAAGATTTAGGGAGATATTAGTTGGTGTATTATAAATAAGAGTCGAAGAGGGAGTTGAGAGCAGGATTTGAGGGGGAATTTTTTAAAAAAATATATATATATTTATGCTCGTGAAAGAAGAAGAAGAACAGACTACACTTAAGAAAAGTTGCAAAATGTGTTGTTAAAGCTTTTGATACTTACAGCACCTAGAAACTTTCATTTTTCTTTGTATGTCATAGTCAGTTTGCAACATTTATTTGAATTTGCAACACTTGGGGTTGTAATAGAGAGTTTGTAACGTTGTTGCAAATTCTCTTTTTTTTCTTTTTTTTTCATCTTTGTAAACACTTTTTGAGTCATGAATCAATATTTTGAGTGTGTTTTCACCATGAGGAGCTAAACCTCATCCATAGGACAGTGGAGGAAGCCAATTTTCACAATTGAATGGTAACTATATTTGATTTTTTGGACTTTTTGCATTGATTTTAATCGATTTATGATTTTCATTAATTAGTTGTGATTTTGGTTGATGGTGTATGCTGAGACTTAGAGCTTTTGATGCACCATGCTTATGATTTACAATTGATATTTTAGAAATCTACCTTTGGCAAAGAAATAGAGTCAATAAAGGAGTTATAATTGTTAGAATCTGTATAAATATCACTTGAATATGATTAATGGTGGAATATTGAGTTCCAGTTTCTCTCAATATTATTATAATATTTTACTTATTTGCTAGTTTAAATTAAATTTACGTTTAAATCAATCTTCACAAGTACAAGTGAACGAATCTTACTTACCACTTGAACGAATCTTACTTACCACTTCTACGAATCACATCAATTTTTGGCGCTGCCGACGCGGATTTGTTTTTAGGCTTGGTTTTGGTTTTTAGTAGTTTCATTTTAGATTTTTACTCTTTTGTTATATTTTACGTTTTCTTGGGTATTTTGTCTTTTTGTTGCAGGATTTGGATTAAAAAAAATAAAATTGGAGCCAAAAAAAGGTTCGGATTAAAGCTAAAGGAAAAGCGAAAAGAACGGAGAAAAAGATGAGAACCCGTATACCCATTGTTTCTGGGTAAAAACGATTTGAGGGTAAAATGGAAATAGTGAAGAAGGGTAATACTAGTCAGAGCAATGAGAGATCAAGTTATGCTAGTCGAAGCAAGTCACCCGATTAAACACCAAATCGCTTAAACATCAAACATTTGTACTGTATAAGTACTTTTAAGATTCTAGAGATCAATCTGTACGAAATCATCCTAAATCAAGAAATGACCGTTCTGTTTTCGTTCTAGTCACAAAGGAAAGAGAAGGGTTGATCTGTAGGGAGGGAAGCAGAGAGAGAATTGAGATCAATGAGTTTTAATGTCGATGGTTGTATGTGTTTGAACTGCTGTAAAGACCAATGATAGCTTTGTGATCCTTTGAGTTCTTATGAGATGAAACTCCTGTCCTTTGTTGATAGGTTGAAGAACCTATTTATAACATTGAAAGTTGACACATTGATCTCATAAGTGGTGGAAGTTGTACAGGAGTAGGAGAGTATAAAAGTTGAGATCGTGTGTTGATAACCAATTTCATTGTGTTAGTAGGACATGACAGTTGCGCGACCACTATTCTGTTTACCCCTTCAACTGCCGACACGAATTTTTACTTTCTTGTCATGGGTGTATCGTTACACCACACATGTTGTAGACCGCTAGACCAAAACCCTAGTGAATATCCCCAATGTGACATAATTGATGTCTCGAGCATGGTTGAGTCTACTTTGTAGATGATTTGTCAGTCGTCGACCTAGCTAGACTGTCAGTCTTAGCATGTTGATGAGTCTAGCATGTTGACTCATTGATGCACGAAACACTAGTGATGTGCTGAGACAAGCAGTGATGCTTAATAGATCGTAGACGTAGAGAGTCTGATTAATGTTGACACTGGTAGTTGTGTCGTATCATCATGTCATTAGAGGAGCAACGATACTCAATGATGCTTGTTGTTCGAGACTCAAGTCGCGTGAGCGCTTGGTCGTGCGAGCACCAAGTCGAGTAAGTGTTAGGTCGTGCGAGCACCAAGTCGAGTGAGTGCTAACAAATTGTAAATTAGTTTCGTCAGAGTAGGACAAAACTGAGGTTATTTTAAATACTGGCAGCGGGACCAATTGAATTAAACCTTAATATGACAGATGAATCATGACAGATGAACCACGCCAGATGAACAATGGTAGATGAGTAACTAATGGAGACCAACTAGAGAAGAGACAGAATCCCAGAGAAGGAGGACTGACCAAGGTGGTGGGACCGGTCAAAGGTAGGTCCAATTATGGATTAAACACGAATTTTGTAGTCAGTAGGACTATGCTTCGCGTACTATGTCGTCTATATATATCTCTGCAGAGCTATGTGTTTGAAGCAAGAGAGATTAAGCTTTGATAGAAAGAGCATAAGAGTTTCAATGGAAAGAGGAACCCCTAAAATAAAATAAAATAATAAATTTTTTGGAGAAAATATGAGAGTAGGGACCGGCCAAGGAAGGCCGGCCGACCAGCTGGTTGGTGTCGGTCCCACAATCTCCATATTCTTTCTTATTATTTTATTTATTTCTCTTCTTTGATCTTTAAATCTATGCTCTTCAATCTATGCTTTGAAGAGCATTATTTTTATTTACATCCGTGGGTGTTAGTTTTATAAAAATTTCAGACATGACGTCCTTCAGTAAAAATGTTGTAGATTCTTCATACGATGTCAGTTTTTGATGATCAGCCCCAATTCGGAATCCTGAAATCGCTGGATATGTCCCCAGGCAAACGGATTTAGGTTTTGAGCTCGTTTAGGTCGTCAAACGGAGCAAACAGTAACCCTCCAGATGAAATTCTGACAGTTTTCAGATTGTAGACCGTTATTCGGAATGAGATTCCCTTTTAGTATGGTGTAGTGGACAAATAGGTGGGCATATTACAACATTTTGTCCCATTAAACCCCCATTGTCACGTTTTTGTAAGGTAATATGATGATGTGTCAGAAATTGGGTATTAATCAAAATTAGGGTTTCGTTGTATTTCGAACAATATTGGGATTTTTGATACAACCAACATTAGGAATATGTTATTCAAACTTGAATAATCATTATCGGATCTTTGGTTTTTGCATTTGGCGTGACGGTGACTTACGAACACGTGGTGTTTCGTCCTAGAGCATCCGTGCGCAGCTTGTTATGCGTTATGATAAATCAATGTTATTCAAGTCTGAATGATGCACAGCCCACTTGAGCAATTTGCTATTAGAGTTTGAATATTGATGTAAAGTCACTCTAAATATATAAAGAGGAATTAAGTTGATCTATACTAGTAGGAAATCTATCTAAGAGCATTAACATCCACTCAGGAACAAAGAGGTGTTCTGGATGTTTATTCTGTATAGTGAAAGATCATCTGGGAAAGAGTTGTAATCAGCACCAGTGATACTTTGAGGACAATGATGCTCTATACTAGTGATTAATTCATCTAGGAGCTTCCCTATCATTGTAGAGGAGTAAGCATTGAGTTGCACAATACTAGTATTGTATGTAGAATATTGAAAGCTCAGTCGGGTGAGGCTCTAATATCATATGTATATTTTTAGAGATAGTACAGGATCAGTGTGAGATGCTTGTGGTGAGCCTTCAATATTTTAATTCTCTTGTGGAATATAAATATGAATTTTATGCTTTTGATGCCGGGTCAATAGCATAGACAAAATCATATATTATTTATATTGATTCTACTGATGGGTAGAGACAATTTTACTATTTTTTCCTTTGTTAAAAATCCACCATCTACACCCACATAAGAGACTTCGAAATGATTTGTGAAACAATGAGTTTCCAAATGTCTCCAAAGATGTGCTTATTCCTTCTCCTTTGATGATAAAGCCAAAGAGTGATATCATTTTATTCCTTCTAAAACAATTACCACCTGGAATAGTCTTGTAGAGGTTTTTGTCAAAAAATAATACTCACACCATAAGACTGTTGTTGTTCGTCAGTCTATTCAAACCTATAAGAAAAAATTAGGTGAAAACCTACACGATTATGTTGAAAGACTTAATGAATTGTTATACCACTGTCCACATCACGGATTTGAGAAAGCACGCATAGCCCAAATTTTATATGAGGGCATGGATAGTGAGATCGGTATGCAAGTAGAAACAATGAGTGGTAGAGACCCTTCAGGACCCATATAAATGTTTTTACCCGTTCATCGAGTTAGCTAAGAAAACTAATTAATGGGCTTCAATGAGAGAACGAGAAATATCTAGGAATCCTATCCATAGGGTTGTTGATGGTGGATTTTTGACAAAGGATAAAATTGTAATATTGCATATGCTCAGCTGTAGAAGCATGAAATAAATATGTACAAAATTTCTGACCCGACATCAGAATTATGGATATGTGTTTCTATCTTACATTCCGCAAGAGAATTAAGAATGCATATTCATCTCATAGCTACAATAGCTCTGTAACTCTTTATATATTTACGCGTTTTCATAATTTCAGGGCTTTACCTAGCTAAACCCTCGTTACTTCATGTGCATCAATATAAACTACTTGTATTAATCAGAATATTTGATTATATGAAATTGCGAACGTTCAGAATATAGGTTATGCCATATATGAATAAAAACGCTAATTAAATGCATACCATCTAATTGCAGAGTCGCATCAAGCATTATCTCAAGTTGTACACTTCCACAGCTGAATCTCTTTGTAGATGGTGAGTTTTTGTCAAGGGCTAGAATTGTAAAATTGCCCTCCGCTAAACAACAAGAACATAAATGTATGTATTTATGCGCATATGTTTAATATATAATATTGTATCTCTGCTCATATTCCACAAGCGAATTAAAAGTACATGTTCTCTCTAAACATTCTAAATTGGCGTTGTAGCCTTCTCAATATTCATAATATTCATGTCATATCGAACTAGTCTCAAGTTGCATAAATTTCATGGATGAATTCCTTGAACTTGCCTCGAATGCGCACCGATGTTCTAGCAACATCCATTAAATTCGGGAATATCTAATGCTTAAACCCTGAAATACATTATAGCTTAATACTTCATTTGTAGTGAATGCACCTCAAATTGCTTTTATGAGCTTAAAATATGATACTTTATCACTTTTCTTAAATATAAGCCATAAAATATGCGCTACTCCTCTTGGATGCGCCACAACTGAGAAGCAATGCCATAAAAGGCGCATTGAGCCTCTCAGCTAGGCTAACCCTAGCTTTTCTCATATTAGCGCCAAGTTAGCACTAGTTGTTTGGCTTAGCTCCGCATTGGCGCCAATTATCCACAATAACGCTAACTTTCTTGGCTGTAAACCCTAGCGCCTGAGAAGTGCTTACTAACCAAAAATGGTCTCACCTAATATATGTTAGCATAATAAGTCCTTAGCCAACGTATCACAACCTTGGCACCTAAACCTTAGCACCAAAATGCTAACCCTAACCCTAGCGGCCTAATACGCCACAAGGCCTATGCGCCCCCAAAACCGTGTCATTAGATCCTTGACACCCTTGGGTAGATCCTTGACGCCCTTGGCTCCTAGCGTGTCCCTAGTCAAAGCTCCAGTGTGCCCCTAGCCAATGCTCCAATGCGTCATATGATCCTGTGTGCCTCTGCCTAGCGCGTCCCCATCTTGGCCGCAACGTCCCTAGCTAAAGCCTAGCGCGTACCTTGCTAGCCAGCGCATCCAAGGACGCATTATCTCAGGCCAATACGTATCCAAGCTAGCGCTTCTCCATGCCAATGTGTTTCAAAGCCAATGCGTCCCATGCTAGCCTAGCGCGTCCCCATCCAAGGACGATGCGTTCCTAGCCATACTTAGCGACTTAGCCATAAACGCGTTGACTTTAAAGCTAACTATTCTATCCAATTAAAGTGGTAACTTCGAACCTACTTGAAACTAGCTTCCTAGCAATAATACAATTGATATTTATCAGAAGTTTTGCATATTGGTCTTACTCCTGAGACGTTAGTACATTAGCCTTTTATATTAAAAGAGCTAGCACATTACTATTTGCGCTAAGTAGCTAGTACTATCTTTGCTAGCTACTTCCCTCAGAAATACGCATTTCTTCTCAATATAGGTCCAACATCAAGTCTTATACAAATTCTAATAGGTCTCCTTGCTTAAGAAGCCCTCTACAACATTTGGCCTCAGATGCCGCTTAGACTTATGACAAAGTGGGCGGTTACACCATTCCCCCACAATCTCCATCACTCCATCTCCCCACTACCTCCGCTAATTTACAAGGAAAATATATGTGTTACTAATGACTATAAATAGGCTACTTAGCCCATTTTAGAAAGACAGAACAAGCTTATCATTCTCATAAGCTTTGTTATTTTCTCCAATAGTTCATCACTTCTACACACAATTCATCACACTCATTTCCTTCAACTTTCTTTGCTTCCCTCCCCTAAGATCAACCCATTTTATCTCCTTGTGACCCAAGCAGGACGGAACGGATACTGTCATGGTTTAGGATTGTCTTGTACGATTTTGATTTTTGAATCTAAAAAAAGTACTTCAACAGTACATTGTTTTTCCTAGAATCAATTTTTAGGTACTAACAAGGGTCAATAGAGTTTATAATGGGTCAAATATCCTTATCCATTTAGATGCCTTAAAGATGAATCAAGGGTCAAACCATGCTAGATATGAAAAACAAGCCCATGCTCTTTATAACGACTCTAGGTTTGAAAACTATCATAAATTGGACCCATATTCAGAAACCTATAACCCTGGTTGGAGAAACCATCCTAACTTTTCATGGTCCCAGGGTCGAATTAAGGTCAGACTAGTAATCTCCAAGATCCTTAGTTATCCCAAGAATCCACTAGAGACAACATACTCTCAAAACCCTTATAAGAAGAAAATGACTAGCTTAGAGGAATCTCTTAATATGTCAACAAAGAGTCAGCTTAGAGTTCAAGAGACAGCAGAGCATAATTTCCAATATAATGCCCAGACTCTTGCCAAGTTAGAACTCCAAGTAGCTCAGATAGCTAAGACACTAAGTGAGAGAGAAATAGTAAAATTTCCTAGTCAAACAGATCCTAATTCTTGAGAATACAAAACGTTCAATCATGTGAATTATGTTACAACCCTTAGGAGTCGAAAGATAGTTGACAATAAGGTATCCATGCCTGATAGTGGACATACTGTATTTTCACCTTCTACTTCTCAAGAAGAGTCAGTAGCTGAAGAGACTGAAACAATTTCTAAGGATTCCCAAGCGGTTCCTGATAGGACTACCTTTGTGCCTAGAGTCCCATATCCACAGTTGTTAGCTCCAACAAAGAAGGAATCGACTTTCAACGAGATAATAAAAATATTTAAGTAGGTGAATATCAACATTCCATTATTATAAGCAATTAGGCAAATGACTGCTTATGACAAGTTCCTTAAAGATCTTTGTACACGAAAGTGTAAGCTTAGTGTCCATAAGAAAACTTTTTTAACTGGTCAAGTAAGTTCAATCCTTCTGAACCAAACACCCCCTAAGTATAAAGACCCTGGTTGTCCAACCATATCTTGTGTGATCGGTAATCACGTGGCTGATAAGGAATTGCTTGACTTAGGATCTAGTGTTAACTTACTCTTGTATCATGTGTACACCCAACTTGGTCTTGGTAAGTTGAAACCAACCAAAATGACATTGTAGTTAGCAGATAGGTATGTCAAAGTCTCTCGTGGTGTCATAGAGGATGTTCTTATTGAGGTTGATAAGTTCACTTATTTAGTGGATTTTGTTGTTCTAGATACCCAGCTTGTTCAGTACCAAAATGCTCAAATACCGGTGATTTTAGATTGTCTATTTCTAGCCACATCTAATGCTGTCATCAACTGTAGAACCAGATGGTCGGTCTTCAGCGAAACAAAATTATTTCAAGTCTTTTCACTTAACAATTATAAAATAAGAGTATAAGAATAAAAAAGTTTGATCCACATAGAGGTATGAGTTGTCAAATTATTTCGATCACTTATGTAATTGGGGGGATATATGATGATTGTAAATAAATTAAACTAAATTAATAGCAAGAGACAATATAAGATTGTAAGCAATATAATAAGAATACTGGTTAGAGAATTCATCTTCCGTCATCAAACATGTTATCAACTAAATCAGACTCAATATTCGACTTTTCTCAATATCAATAATCCTAAAGCATCCTATCGCAGGTCTACTCCGGCAAAACTCTTTTTATCATCAAAGGCGCAAGAGCCACTCTTTGAATCATCTTCACTAGATAACTTGGTGCAAGAGCCACTTAAGTTTAACCCAATAAAAAAAATAGTATTTATGAGTTGAGGTTAATCTAAGCAATACGGCGCAAGAGCCACTCGGATTTAACTTAGGTCACGCTTCTACACAAAATCTCATAGCAACATCTCGTCGTTAGAAATTATGTTATGCTACCTGTAACAAGGTTTTTTCGACAATTCTCAAACCCTAGTTTAGCTATAGATATGATTTTTTTATTATTTAATTTGTAACTTAAACAAACAATAATTCAATCATACACGGCGTTATAATTAGTAGAACATAAATGATATTAAAGAAAATATGAATACTAAGAATGGAAGCTTTAATGAATATTCATGTTCTAGACTTCGGACTACATCTCTAACCAATGAGATTAAATTAGCTCATCATGGATTTCTTAAAACCCATGGAAAATAATAAAAAAGAAAATAAAAGCAAACCCTAGGTCGTAGAAGGTCTCCAACTTCAAAGCACCTCCTCTTCTCTTCTTGTGTATGATATCATAAAAAGATCCCTAAAAAAAAAAGTGAATTGTCTCTCATATAGGTTTCTCAAAAATAGAAATGCCCGTGTTTGAATCTCGGTCGAAATAGGTCGCCAAACTAGTGGAAAACTAGCCAAAGTCGTGAACCAAAGTCATAAAACAAGCGTCACTCAGCAAATGGGCTACGCACATATTAACAAGCCCAGCCCAACTTCAGTTTATAAGCTAAACACAATTCTTCCCTCGGTGAGCCATTCGA
Source organism: Papaver californicum (assembly GCA_023531435.1). NCBI lineage: Eukaryota > Viridiplantae > Streptophyta > Magnoliopsida > Ranunculales > Papaveraceae > Papaver > Papaver californicum. The sequence goes on from JAJJMC010014687.1 coordinate 3,361,846, forward strand.
GAAAAGATTTTTATCCCGACTTTTTCACTTCTCTCCTAGGTTTTCTCGGTGGCTATCTCATGGAGAAAATTAATTTTTTTTCCAACTTTTGGTTTCTTTCTTCAAATTTTCTCGATAACACAGGCTGCCGCGAGAAACTATTTTATCTGAGTTTCCAAAACTCATTAACCTTATTTTCTCACACTCTTATTCCTATTTGAACTCCAAACATAATCCCAACTGCCGAGAAACTCGTCCAAACCTTTATCTCCACTACTACAGCCAGCTATCTCAATTAACTCGAGCTCAACAGCAAAAACATCACCATTCACTCCGACTCTCACTGCCATGATCTAACAGTTGAGACTCCATCTTACCGTCAACTGCCAGCAACCAACAGACTATTCATGCTAACTCGAGTAATCACCACAGATCCTATGTTCGAATTCCATCACCATCACAGCATCCTACCAACATCTCCGATCATCAATCATCACAACAGCGTCATCCTTCTTTGATCTCTCGAGCCTCTCTCTGCCACTAACAACAAGCAACGACTACCAATGCCAATCATGAACTGAAACTTCATCTTCATGTCATAACTGCCATCAACTCATATCAACAACTCGAACCATAACCAAACAGTCACCATCACTGATTCTCACTGCCTTCAAAATCTTCATCATAATCACTGTGATCACTGCCATTAACTCCATGTTTCATTCTATTGTACGCAAACCAAGCTCACCATCATCTTCTTACTAACACAGACCCCATCATCAACTTCCATCATTTTCAATTTCAAAGGTCAGATAACAACCACCAACCTTTCATAGCCACAGAGAACCACTTTCACTCATACCCAATGTTCCTAGATGGTAATCCACTCGCTGCCAGGGCCGGCCTTGACAATTAGATGCCCTGAAGTGAGACACCAAAACGATTCCCTGTACATGTTTTTATACGGAAAAAATGTCCCTACAGACTTACAAATACAAGGCTTTAATAATCCTAGCCATTTTGAGGGCTACCCAAAATCAATTTGGGGCCACTATTTTAAACCCATTTCATAGATTTGGCTATGGGATAACCTAGTGGTATGTAAAAATACTTAATTACCCTCTCAGTAATCAAACAATTACCATTAACCCTTTCACTAATAAAAGTTAAAAAACCTAAACCTAAACCATTCTCACCTTCTTCTCTACCGATTATCACTCACTGTTTTTTCTTCTTCTTCTCTTGTTTTCAAACTACCGATTGTGGCACAATCCAATTCATCGTAAACTGATTAATCGTAAACCAATTCATCGTATAATCGTAAACCAATTCATCGTCGTAATACAATCTGAAAATGGCAAGAAAAAAGCAAACAACCCGTCAACCTGCTAATATTAACTGGCCGGATTTTGCCGAGAGAATAAGAAATAGGGAGATCGTTGAAGAACATAACGAAGAATACGAAGATGATGACCTATAAACGGGGACTGATACCGAAAATCAGACTCTCCAGAACTTTATAATGGCTCTAATAAGGTAAGGGTTTACCATTATTTGTGTTTATTTTGATTCAATCGAATGAATTCGTCACTAGAATATCTAGGGTTTTAGGTTATTTGTCATAATCGGTAGTTTCGTGTTTGTATTTAACTACCGATTATGTTAGTGTTCTTCATTCCTCATGAACATCATGCACAATCGGTAGTTATGTTTAGTCATTAACTACCGATTATATTCCTGGACCAAAATTTAGGCATAATCGGTAGTTTCGTGCATAGTTAAATTCCCGATTATAAAAGTTAGTGATTCATGAACATCCACCATAATTGGTAGTTATATTTAGTCATAAACTACCGATTACATTCCTGGACCAAAATTTAGGCATAATCGGTAGTTTCGTATAGGGTTAAACTTCCGATTATGAAAGTAAGTGATTCCTCAACATCGACCATAATCGGTAGTTATATTTAGTCAGTAACTACCGATTATATTCTTGGACCCAAATTTACACATAATCGGTAGTTAATTTTTTATGTAACTACCGATTGTATGTGTGTCCATAGACTTTTCTGTTCTATTTTTTATGCACAATCGATAGATAATGTAGAGCCCGAGCTACCGATTATGCACAATCGGTAGTTACTTTGTTTTTTTGACTACCGGTTATGAACAATCGGTTGAGTTTAATGTACTTTGTCTTCCGATTATGTAGTGATTAAACGATGTCTTGTTGGAAATAATTGTTCTTTCTTTTGTATCAAAGAAGGGAAAGGCGATCTAAGCATTCTCAGGATACAATTCTTTCGGGGCCTCTTGATGAAGGGGCTAAGAAAGTAACTGCTAGTGCAAGAAGACAAAAGAGTGCTAGCGGAATTGTTATCAACGAAGGAACTCAACTAAGTGTTCCAAGAAGTAGAAACGAAGAAGAAGGAGAACCAAGTGCTCCACAAGATAGATACCAAGATGAAGGAGGACCAAGTGGTACAAAAAAGTCAGCTAAGAAGAAAGGAGGACACAAGGTCTCCGACTCTTTGAAGATGAAGGGTATTCAAGAAGGCCAAATCCCTGGCCTCCCAAGAGATGGAGGATATATATTATTTAGGTACAAAGACTCTTGGACAAATGAAATTTACTCAACTGAGGTAATAATTATAAAACACCAATCTTAACATATTGTATTTTTATTCGTAGAAGTGTTAAATGTTATTCTAATTGCTTTTAATTCGTCGTGTATATTAGGACCATTCTGATGCGGTTCGTCTACTCAAACCTACGGCTGCACCAACAAAGATGAAAGATTGGTCGTTAGAAGGTGAGTGTGAACGGTTCCAGCAAATTATACTGCACTCGGGGTTATCAACGGCTGTCGAGAATTCAATGTTACATCATGACCGGGTGTCGATATCAGCATTTATGGAGAGGATGTATCCTGAGACCGATACCTTCCACATGCCGTGGGGAGAGATGAGGATCACCCCCGATGATGTGGTGCAGATTCTAAGTCTCACTGATCATGGTACGACGGTGAAGTTTGATTATGTGAAGCAATTAAGCTGGGAACAACTTTATTTTTACACTGAGAGGTGCCTTGGTTGGGATCGAGCGACATCCGATGAGAGTTCAAACGGTGATTTCCTTACAAAACCAGATAGTTCAGTATGGTTCAACTGATGAAAATGTTCAGAGGCACCAAGGCTAAAGAAGAGTTGAACCCAGAGTTTAGCGATGACCATGTCAATGCTGCAGCCATTGCATATCTTCTATGTGTTTTGGGATGTGTCATTTTCCCCAATGCTAGTGGCAATCGGGTCGACGCCAACCTTCTATAACTTTTGCATCCTCTCAACAAAGTTCGTGACTATTCGTGAGGCACCGCATGTCATGCGTTCTTGATGGAAGAGTTGGGAAAGGAATCCAGGGAACAGACTAGCCAAATTGCCGGGAACGTGAGCCTACTACATGTATTTTGGTTACTCTATTGACGGTTGATTGTTATTTATTTTTTCCTCTTTTAAGAATCAATTTTCCCATACTTGGTTTGATATGTACACTAGACATGGATCTATGACCACTTCCTGTCCCTCGAGTTGGCCAAAGAGAATCCGGTATGGGAGAACGGAACACCCCGAGGAACAAAATACATATTTGACAACAACCATTCAAGGTATAAGGAGCAGGAGTTGATATATTTGAGGAGGAAATTAGTCTCGATGGCGTCCAAAGATGTATGCTTTGATCCATAGAGGGAAGACCGAGCTAGTGGTCATATAGCGGGAAGGTTTGAGTTGTCGTTCTACTATGGGCCCTTGTGGCATCCCACTGGATATGTCATGTACAATGCCTCTAGGGTGATGCGTCAACTCGGTTATGTCCAAGAAAAACCTATGAGTCACATGCGCGACATGCTCAAATTGGACGTCGAGAAATCTACTTGTGGTAAGGACTCTATCACAGTAGTTTACTCCGATAACCCATCCGTTGAATATTGGAATAATAGGATGCGATATATGATCAACGAGGGGAGACGTGTCAACCCAAGGTGATGAGGCAGATCCACGGTATATGGTATGGTACTGACAACATTCTCTTCTTCATGTGATCCGTGAAGATAAAGGAAAGACCACCAAGGTGTCCGAATATACTTGCATAATCAAATACAAACCCTCTGGTTTTGAAAGTCTGGTACGTAATGTTATTTCCTTTTGATTTTAGTATTATGACTCAATATTTTAGATAATAATCGTTTGATTGTTATTGCCTTAAAACAGAAAAAAGGTTTGCATTTTTCTCAAAGAAGATAGTTGGGTGCATAAATGCGGGAGTGCCTCCATCAATTGAGAAGATGATGAAAGAGCATAAAGACATCCTTGACAACATTGATAATGAAGCCTATGCTAGAAAGTTTGGGGAGAAATCTAAAAATAAGCCTAAGAGGCTAACAACAAAGCACACTAAAATATCTCGCGGTTCATCGAGTGCTGATGCTGAAGCAAATGTCCCTGAGGGTGGAGCCAATGCCGCTGATGCTGAAAGATTGTTAACCCCTGGTGCTCGTCGTCCTCGTACCAAAACCAAAAGAATTAGAAACTATATTTTGGTTGTTTACTTTATGAATATGTCTCTGGTGTTTACTTTTGATAATTTTTTCGATTTCCAATTTGGGGCTACATGCATAATCGATATGTTAAAAAATTCTTAAACTACCGATTCTGCATGTTCAAAATGTTGGGATTTTGATAATTTTTTCGATTTCCAATTTGGGGCAATACATTATAATCGGTAGTTTAAAAAATTGTTAAACTACCGATTATGCATGTTCAAAATGTTGGAATTTTGATAATTTTTTCGATTTCCAATTTGAGGCAACACATTATAATCGGTCGTTTAAAAATTATTAGACTACCGATTATGAATGTTCAAAATGTTAAGATTTTGAAAAAAATTGCGATTTTCAATTTGGGGCAACTTTCATCATCGGTAGATTAAAAAAATTCTTAGACTACCGATTATGCATGTTGAAAATGTTGGAATTTTGTTAATTTTTTCGATTTTCAATTTGGGGCTACACATTATAATCGGTAGTTTAAAAAATTATCTACCGATTATGATACATCCATGGCATTAAATGCATGCAAAAAATAATTTTTTTTTGTTAACGATCACAAAACATTGCGTTAATATTTGTCTATACATTTATGTTCAAAATATATATTCAAAATCAAGTACTCACCATCCGAGTTCAAATCAATTGCGTCCTTTCTTGAGCTTGATAAATGATCCCAACGCTTCATGTTAGACTCGTATTGCTTCAACCACTCCTTACAATGGTTAGTTGGGAAGTAATCCGACTACCTACTCAATGGAGGTAATGGACAATCATCCGTTAAACTTAAACCGATGAAATGATTGATATTAACCAATGCCATAATGATTCATCTATCCTTGAACAACTCATCACACACCGTCCTTGTGGGTGTAAGTGTGACACTCACTCCTAATGAAGGAGGACAGAAATAATGTACCACGCAGTTCAATACATCCGCTAAAAGATACCCACATATCGGCATTACCATCTAATACCAGGATCCGATTGTCTCCAATCCGCTTCGGTATTTTACACGAGTATACAACTCTTTGATGTCTTGTTTTCTAACATGTTTATCTCCTTCTCTCATCATTTCAATATAACATTCTTTATCCTCCAATAATTGTGCGACCATTTTATTTCTTAAATGTCATTGGGTGATATTCTCGGTAACCGCCTCACTAAAGTCTTATTTTTTTTTTCGTAGCAACGTGAAAACCACAATTGCCATCCCCATCGACATCGTCGGTGGACAAAAAAAATGGTATAATGAGTAGAGGGAGTTGTTCCAAATACTCATCGTGTATAAGGTGGGTTTGACTAAGTTGGGAAGGAACCGTAGAGAACTTAGCTTTGACTTGTCGTGAGCTTGGTCCACCTTGATCCTTCCTTGGACGACCCCTTTTCCTTAGAGCCGGGAAATCTTCATACTCTGCTTCAGTATGTTCATGCCTAGAAAGGTCACGATGACTAGATAACCATTCCTTCAACTTTTTTCTTTGAATTGACCTCGGCTTTTCGGTATTTAGCATACCCATCGCCTTTCCTTTATTTGGTTCATGAACAACCTTTAAACATGGGTGAAGGGCTTCCTCTAAATAGTGCATCAATATTTGCTTTTGTGCCCCATTTGACGTAGAATAACGCTCGACTATTCGTGCAAATATTTTCGTCTCCACGAACGATACACCATCAACTGCCGGGGTGCTTGGAGCGAAAGTTAATTGCTTCAGAAAGGGATGAATATCATTAATGTCAATCACTTCAATATACCTTCCAAGCATGTGACGACAGGGAGTCCAATACCTATCATCGTCTTGCAGTTGCAAACCGTAGTCTCATCATCGTGATCTTTGTACAACTCCAATTGTTTTATCATGAAATTTATTGCACACCAAGAAACTTTGTAAACTATACCCTTAGAAGATTTTTATGTTTTAAATGTGCCAACAGGAATCTATGCCAACTTTTTTCCATTGAACCATAAATCTTAGTGAGGTCACGATTGGTGAACTCATGGATTGCTTCTTGGACCGACACAACCCCATTTTGACTACCGAGTAGTATGTTCTTTAATCGTCCATGTGACCCCTCTGCAATGCTTGTTGCCTCATTCTTGAAGTTACGATATTCATATGTCCATGCAAACACGAACTTATCCTTATGTGGTCCCAACCATTGTGTTTTGCAATACTTAACTGGTTTGGGATAGTTCTTGCCCCATTCATCCTCAAAGTTCTTCAAGTTGTATTCATAAACTTCTTCCGTCATCGACCAAACTATCTTATCCCATGCTTTTAGAAATAAAGACCACTTTATTCCATCCGCGACCCACTTTTCATCGTCTAACCTTTTCTCTTCTTCTCGTTCTTCCATGGTTAGTTTACTAATACATTCATCCTGTTCCTTCAACCTCTTGTTACCTTTGTTTCGTTTTTTATCTTGGATATGATGTCTGCAATTGGATTTGATGTTGCATTGAATGTGCCACGTACAAAGCAAATTATGGGATTCCGGAAACATTACCTTTATTGCATTCATCAAGGCTTGATCGTTATCCGTTACAGTAACCCTTGGAAAATGCTCGCCATTATAAATCGACCTTAATGTTTGCAACATCCAAATGAAACTCACATCGTTCTCAGCATCCATTAATCCCCAAGCCACCGTAAATGTGCATTTGTCCGAAGTGTGGCAAGCAATGTTCAACAACGACATGATGTACCTGTTTGTCTTGTAAGTAGCATCTATCAACAAAATTTGATGAAAGCATTGAGCCAATTGGATCATCTTCGGATGTGCCAAGAAAATACAAATCACTTTACCATCCCTTTCTTCCTTTCTCAACGTGATTGTGTTTCTCAGCTAACCACTCTGATTTTTGCATAACCATTCGACCATCCCACTCCGTCCTTTTGATCGTTGCTAGCGTCGACCAAATTGTAGACAACGAAGACAAGTTGTTGGGGTCGTCCGCCTTTATATTAGATAGGATTGCACTCGCTTTCATTACGGTCCTCATAGACTTCACCGTCCCCATTTCCTTTGGTTTTAACTTGGAAACCATTACGTGCCCAACAAGACTTTCCGGATCTTCGTGGTTGTGACGATCATTAGTAACTCTAAACATTTTCCATACTTTACCTTTCTTACCTTCGGGCTTATGGAAGATAATCTTAAATGGGCATCCAATCTTCTTTGAATTACCTCGGTATATCCTCTCCGTCTTCTTTACGTATTTACGATTCTTTCCCACGTGACTCTTTCGCTCGCCACCTCTCTCACAAATCATTTCAAATCGATCAACCTTCACGTGATTGTTCTGATCTACAACGCACATCTTCTCTTTTGCCTTGTTGATAAGCCATTCCTTTGCCTCCGCCTTACTTCCAAATGTCTTAATGCGCATATAACAAACCAAATATCATAAGCCTAACCATGTAACATACATTCTTAGAACAAGTTAAAAGTGGGTAGGTAGCGCACCAAATTATTTGCATAGTGTACGGAAGTATCAGCACCCTCGTATGAAAAAGGATTAACCCATTCAATAATCTACGTAAAATAGCAATGAGTTAGACAATGATAATCGGTAGTTAATTATGTTACCTTACTACCGATTACCAACAATCGGTAGATAATAATATCCTCATGCTACCGATTATCAACAATCGGTAGATAATATGTATTCCTAAACTACCGATTATAGAAAGAAATCAAGTCAAGTTTTGTACACAAAAACAAGTAAAATCGGAGGTTTAATTTGTTACACCACTACCGATTACAATACAATCGATAGATAACTATATGCCATATACTACCGATTACAAAGTTTGCAAAATAAAATTTTTATAGGTTTGGAGAAATTCATTTTTGGGGCGACTAATATAATCGGTAGATAATATGTATTCCTAAACTACCGATTATAGAAAGAAATCAAGTCAAGTTCTGTACACAAAAAAAAGTATAATCGGAGGTTTAGTTTGTTACACCACTACCGATTACAATACAATTGTTGGTAACTATATGCCATATATTATCGATTATAAAGTTTACAAAATATAAATTTGTAGGTTTGGAGAAATTCAGTTTTGGAGCGACTAACATAATCGGGAGATAATAAGTATTCCTAAACTACCGATTATGCAAACAGAAATTCAAAAAAAATTCAATTTGGGGATTTTGTATAATCGGTAGTAAGTAATCTTCACGAGACTACCGATTATTCCTAAATTTTGGTCCAGGAAGTATAATCGGTAGTTTATGGTACTCCATTATCTACCGATTATGGGACGTCCATGGCATTAAATGCATGCAAAAATAAATTTTCTTTGTTGCCGATCACATACAAACGCATAAAAATTGGGTTTTTGAGCTTCTTAACACAATACCTGATTGTTTGATGCATTATTGTCTTCATTTTGATGTGATTCATTGTCTAGGTTTTCTTCCACACTAAAATTTGGATCATTCAAAAAATAACCCAAATCGTCATATCTAAACGTCTTTGAACCTTCAATATTATGTTCTTCATGTTCAATCTCACCTTCTTCCTCATACTCATCCATGTTTGTTATTGATTTTAGGTAAAATCTGATTTCGTCAAACTTCTTCTTCTTCTTCTTCTTCCTCTCTAACACATTCTTTATTTCTATTCTAAAACTATAACTCAAATTCATCATCTAACACTAACTATAACCAACTTAATTAACTAATTAATTAAAATTAACACTAATTAAGCAAGGACAGATTAGTCATTAAAGAAAATATACGGATAATGGGTGATATTACTTCATATGACCTTATTTTGTTTTATTATTAGCCTCAAATTAGTTTTGGATAGCCCTTAAAATGACCAGGTTAATAATACAAGTACAACACAAATTATAATTTATAACTAAAAATCAGTCGCTTACAAAAATCTATGGTCTAAATTTATTTTGGAAAATCAAACATTAATGTTTGATTGAATGAAATCGATTGTAATTGCATAATAATCTAGAAATATTTGGCCCTCATCGAGACTGGAGATTTTTAATAGGTCGTATTAATTAACTATATGCCCTGGTGAAAAGAAGAGAAATGAACAAAATTAGGTTATTTTTTTGAGTAATCGTAATGATTAATGTCATTAGACTAGGGTGACGTGTAAAAGTAGTTAGTGATGGTAAATTAACTAGTTATAAGTACTTTTAGTTTTACTCACTGTGTACAAGAAACATATATATATGTTGTCTTTAAAAGTTTAAAACTCTTACGACTAAATCTATTTTGATGCCCCACCTTGGTTGCTGTCCAAAGTTGATCTTCATCAACTTTGGCCCAAGGCCGGGCCTGTTCGTTGCAACCACCCAAACTTAATAATCAACTGTATTTCTACCACGGTGATCATCAAGATCGATCACAGCTTCAATAACTTTATTAGATCTTGTTATTGTCTAATTCTTCTCTTTTCTTCATTATTTACGAGCCTGAACACTCCAAAACAACCCATTCGAAACATCAAATCATCACTTCAAAGTCACCCAAAATGGCCGAAGTAAAGTTGACCTAATTCCCTTAAGTTTGACTATTGAAAACGAAGATGACAGACCTTATCAAAACAACTAGTTCCTTTAACAATATTTGAATCTTGGCAGCGAGGGTGTCTTTAGTAATTTTGTGCATTCAGAAATTTCGCAACTTTGTCTCGCTTCAAATGCTCATAACTTCCTCATACGAAGTCGGAATGACTTCATTCTTTCGTCGTTGTTTTTGTTTCCTTGTTCTGTTCAACATGGTGAGAATAAATCGTATATTTGACCGAGCTCCACTGGGTATTCGGCAGTTCTTCCTTTAAAACACTCTATTTTCGCTTCTTTTTTGAGATCTAACCTAATGCAAGATATAAAATGAAAAAGTAATAATAATACAAGGCAATTCACATGAAATCTAGCAAATTCACATAAAAAATGATACTCAAAACATGTAAATTATGCACTTATCGAATTCCCCCACACTTGCCTTTTGCTAGTCCTCGAGCAAACTACAAATCTAAACTAACCTAACTAAACTAGAATATAAAGACTCCATTTCGTTAAGGATACGGTTACGCGTAGCATTGTAACAAGCCTTTAAACCCCTAAGTGTCCCTAGTGGACGAGTTGTAGTCTCGTGAGGGTTTACAAGAGATATACCCGCAAAACCTAAATTCCAACTTCCAAAAATTCCAGAGCACATGCATCCAAAGAGCTATGAAGACATAAAGTTTCTGCACACTAACAATAAGAAGTTAGAAGTATAAAGAGCGTTATTCTCATGCTTAACCCTTGAGTTAGGAGAAAACCACCATATGAAAGAATCCAGCCTCGACAGCGATCAAATAAGCATTGTGCCTCGACTTCTGCCTCACCAATAGGGTTTTTATGAAGTTGCACTCTGAAAACACACTTTATGGTTCTCATGTGTGCAGGCAAGAATGAAGATAGAAATCCTGCACACGTTGAATGGTGGGAAGGAAAAGTAACCTTCCGGATCATATTTTGTTGTCCCATAGAAACGTGAGACAAAAAGAACCTTTTTTTTGTTTTTTTAATGATCTTTAAGAAAGGAAATCAACCACTATGTGAGGATAGGAACACTATTTACCTTATCGCTCGATCTACAATTAGCACCATTCTCATAGCATCCCATAGAAACGTCTTCGGTCATCAACTGTTTATGATGAATTCTTGAACTTCATAGAACCTTGACAATTGTAACTCTTACCCTCAACTGCTTGTTGCTTGAAACTTCTTTATAAATTTCGTCTTCCCCACGACCTTATTGAATGAATACAAAAGCAAACAAACAAAAACTAAACAATTTTTTTCATATACATACATATATATATATATCTGTTTCGTTTTGATTTTTTTTTAAATCATAAGAAAAATAAAATACAAACTGTAAAATAAAATAAATAACAAAACTACTATGGTCGTGGGATAAGGACTTTACCATTTGGTTCTTCACAACTTGTATTTATATCGATATCATAGACTTCACTAACTCTCATAATTTGATTTCCTTCGCTCTTTTACATAAGTCTTCAACGTGTATATATAATTCTGCTCTTTGTATTGTTGCTTCACTTGAATATGAAATTCGTTCTTTCTTGTACCGTTGCTTGTAAAACTTGAACGTCTTCAACTTTCCTTCGAATTTGTGATGCTCCGCTTGTTGATGACAATGGTGTTTCTATGGACCTGTTTTTATACAGAGAGAACGGTGCTAACTGCAAACAAGATTACAAGAGATGTCGTAAGTTAGCAATTATGATGGCACTATCATGATTGAAGAAATAGCACTCAAGAGATCAAAAAGTAGTGCTGAAATTGGTGTGAAATTGAGTGCAAACTCGTGTATAACAATTAGATTCATATAAGGTAATGATTCCCATATCCGAAGAATTTAGTAGCCAACTAAATAGCATGTTTAGTGTCTACCCTCAATCTTTCACAAGTAGCTAGGGTTTGGAGTAAAAGGTTTTGTGGGTATATCTCTTGTAAACCCTCACGAGATAAAACTCGTCCACTAGGAATACTTAGGGATTTACAGGCTTATTCCACACGCTAAGTGCAATCGTGATGCCTGCGACAGTGACTTAGGATTTTTATTTTCTAGATTAGATTTGCTCGAGGACTAGCAAATAATAAGTTTGAGAGTATTTTATAGACACATTTTTGTGTCTGATTTGTCTCAATTATTTATATTGATAGTGCTCGAATGTATACTTATTGTGTTATTTTATGTGTTTGTAGGTATTTTGTTAAATAAATATTTTTGGAAAAATTGGCTCAAAAAAGTGTTACAAGCACCCGGAAAATTACTAAAAGCACCCCTTATTTAGATAAGGGCATTCCAGTGCTAAAGGCACCTTCACTTTGGATTAGGGCATCACTTATTCTTCTCTCTTCAAATTCAAAAATAGGTGGGAAAATTTCCTTTTCGATCTGAGAAGCTTCTGTGTGAATTTTTTTGAGAAGATTTTCAAGTTTTAAGACAAGATATCTTTTTGTATAATTAGCAGAGTTTATATATGGTTGGAAACTTGAAAGAGAACCAAGAATCTCTGTGATTAATCTAATACAGGGAGGAAAATATTTTGGGAAACTCGGTGATTTTTCTACTTATTTTCGAATAATATTATTCCTTCCATATTCGATATTATTTGAGAAAAAAGGAAAGAACAAACATAATCGAGATTTGGTAATCAGAACCAAGCTTTGATAAGTAAGTTACAATGAGAAGAGGAAGAATACTTTACTCTTGAGAATCTTTCTCCTTGAAGGAATGGATATTATGGAAGATTTGGAGAGATATTAGTTGGTGTATTATAAATAAGAGTCGAAGAGAGAGTTGAGAGGAGGATTGCAGGGAGCCAGGAACGAGAGAAAGAAATTCATAAAAAAAAATATTTTTGCTCATGAAAGAAGAAGAAGAACAGACTACACTCAAGAAAAGCCGCAAAATGTGTTGCTAAAGCTTTTGATATTTACAACGCCCATAAACTGTCGTTTTTCTTTCTACGTCACAGTCAGTTTGTAACATTTATTTTGAATTTGCAACACTTGGGTTGTAATGGAGTGTCTGTAATGCCTATACAATGTTTTAAATCTTAGGTTTTTTTTTCATCTTTGTAAACACTTTTTGAATCATGAATCAATATTTTGAGCGTGTTTTCACCATGAGGAGCTAAACCTCATCACTGGGACAACGGAGGAAGCCAATTTTCACGATTGAATGGTAACTATGTTTGATTCTTTAGACTTTTTGCATTGATTAGTCGATTTATGATTTTCATTAATTAGTTGTGATTTTGTTTGATGGTGTATGCTGAGACTTAGAGCTTTTGATGCGCTATGCTTATGATTTACAATTAATGTTTTAAAAATCTACCTTTGGCAAAGAAATATAGTCAATAAAAGAGATGCAATGTTAGAATCAATATAAATATCACTTGAATATGATTAATGATGGAATCCTGAGTTCTAGTTTCTCTCAATATTATTATAATCTGTTGTTTATTTGCTAGTTTAAATTAAATTTAAGTCTAAATCAATCTTCACAAATCCGAATGAACAAATCTTACTTATCACTTCTAGAAATCACATCAATCTTTGTGTTACTTATCTGCACGAGTTTAATTTCAAATTTAGGGATATTTTAGACGTGCAAAATAAGGACTTACTTTCCTCGTAATGCTTGATCAAACTTGTTAAGGCAAGTTTCTGAGAAGTGTAACTTGGGTAAGTTGGATACAGATAATGCTAGCTATTATGTTTAGTAATAAGCTAACTTAGGAAAGATTTAATTCTACTTAAATATATTTAGCATTCAAAATGCTTAGATATCTAGTAGTTATTATGGTAACAATGTCTCTGCAATTAATGCAATGTGTTATTTTATGGTAATTATAATCTTAGAAACTCTAGCTAGGTATTAATCGAAATGTGTAGTGCATCTCTGTTATTTTAAGAGATATATTACACCTTAGGATTTCTGATTAGATCAAATGAAAAGATAACAGTACGCTCGTATCTAGCATTCTGATTAGGTATTCGAACCCGAAATCATGCAGCTGAATATGTGGCAGTAAAGGGACTTTTCAGAAGAGCACAACATGTGAATCAAGTTGAATCTTGGCCTACTCTAGAAGCAGCATATTTGGCGAAAATACATGGATAGCATAATGTAATCTTTAAAGCTGATAATCGTTTCGTCTCTCAGGTTCTCGATGGTCAGTTAGCTTATCCCCCGTGACAGAGTTTTCCTCTCATATGTAACTTTTTACAAGTGTTTAGTAGTAAGTACCCTAATTGGTATTATAAATTTGTCCCTAGAGTATGTAATAAAGTTGTTGATCCACTCAAATCAAGTGAAATATTGGAGCTTAAAATAAAACAAAGGCAGGCTGATATGGCACAACTAAAACTATTTTGAACAACCCATATACGGAGAATCCACTCAGGTAAATAACCCAATAAGAATTCTTGTCCAAGAGATAAACACAGACAACTGATAATCACAATTAAATGATAAACAATATCTCAAAGAGAATCAATAACTTTCAATAAGCTTTTCATAAACAATGAGCTAAACAAAGATAAAAACAATAATACGAAGTCTAGGATTTTATAAAACCCTCATATTCGATAAAACATGAGGTCCAAAGACCCTTAAGAAAGTAAACGAAAAACAAACAAATCATTCACCCAATACGTCCTGTATCAGGCTCTCCCCGTATACAAGAAGACCTGGCCTCGAGTCAACATTAGTATAAGAAGGACTCTCTGGAAAATAGCCATACATGTCTGGCACATTAAAAGTATTATAGAATTTATATCACCTAACATTTCTACCACATATGCATTGTCATTGATCTTCCGTGAGATGCAAACTGGCACATACTTCTTATTCTTGAGTTTATCGTTAGTGCCTACAGGAAAAAGATTCATTCGAAGGTACGTACCATCATTAGTTCACCCACTTCAAAAGTCTAAAATCTGCATCGCTTATCAATTCTAGCCTTATAATCTTCATTGGACTTTTGTAAGTGTTTTGTCACTTCTTCATGAATTATCGACACCCTCTCAGTAAGTGTTCATCAACTAGGCACATCAAGGAAGAATGCTAAGTCCAAGGAGAGCTTGGGAACTTTGGTGTACACTACTTCAAATTGTGACTTTCCAGTAGAAGTATATTTTCATGCTATTATAAGCAAACTCCATTTGTGGAAGATATGACATCCCAATGCTCTGTTTTTTCTGCACAAAGACATCTTAGCATATCACCCAAATTTCTTTTAGTGTCTTCAGTCTGACCATCGGTTTGTGGGTGACATGTTCAACTGAAATTCATGTTTGTTCCTAAACACCTCCGCCAAAATCCCTGAAAGTGGCTGGTATATTTTCTATTTCTAACGTAAACTACGGTCTTTGAATTACCATGTAAACGAATGACCTCTCGAAAAAAAAAGTTTGGTTTTCGTCGGTTTTCCTTCAAGCATTAAAATGCGATATCTTGGAAAATCTATCTACTACTACCAGTGTGACTACCAAAACTCTAAGTCTTTGAATCACAACCATCAAAATCAGAAACATAGTAAAATCAAATCACTTAAAATGAAAATGTAACATGTTAACAATTTAAAGAAGGAATTAAAACATATATCAACACAATGATTTAACGTGGTTTGACAATCAAATGGTCTACATCGACGGGTGATAAAGATTTGGATCATTTTTATTCATGTTTGTATGTTACAGAAATATATCAAGTACATAATTAAAGTCAAGTTATCCTAAGAACAATTGAACTATAAAATTAACACAAGTCTCATACCTAAACTCTTTGCTCTGATCATATTCCTTATGTCCAATTTTCTCCAGTTTTTTTCCTCCCCCTCTCTATTCTTAGAGTTGGGTATTTATAGCAAATATCATGGGTCCCTCCAATTTAACTTTACACATGTTAGTTCTTATCCAGACTTTGGAACAGTAGTTATTCTGCAAGACTTATTTGTGTTTCCCGCAAGACTTAGTATGTGTACTTCTTATTTCACTTAGTGTCTCGCTTGATGTCCCGCATTTCCTCTGCGAATTTGTACTCAAGATGTTGTTTTTGGATTTGGATGAACGTTGCGGTCTTATTAGAATTATGGCATGTCTGACATGTGGCCATTGAAAGTGACTTATCGGCCAAACCCTACTTGGCTACGCCAGGAGCAACCGTCCATGGACATTATGGTGAAACCCTTTCTGAAGTCATGCTTTAGTTTCTTTTGTTCCGTAACCTGTACAGCTGAGATGTGTCTCTCGAAAAAAAAGTTTGGTTTTCGTCGGTTTTCCTTCAAGCATTAAAATGCGATTTCTTGGAAAATCTATCTACTACTACCAGTGTGACTACCAAAAATCTAAGTCTTTGAATCACAACCATCAAAATCAGAAACATAGTAAAATCAAATCACTTAAAATGAAAATGTAACATGTTAACAATTTAAAGAAGGAATTAAAACATATATCAACACAATGATTTAACGTGGTTTGACAATCAAATGGTCTACATCCACGGGTGATAAAGATTTGGATCATTTTTATTCATGTTTGTATGTTACAGAATTATATCAAGTACATAATTAAAGTCAAGTTATCCTAGAACAATTGAACTATAAAATTAACACAAGTCTCATACCTAAACTCTTTGCTCTGATCATATTCCTTATGTCCAATTTTCTCCAGTTTTTTTCCGCCCCCTCTCTATTCTTAGAGTTGAGTATTTATAGCAAATATCATGGGTCCCTCCAATTTAACTTTACACCTGTTATTTCTTATCCAGACTTTGGAACAGTAGTTATTCTGCAAGACTTATTCGTGTTTCCCGCAAGACTTAGTATGTGTACTTCTTATTTCAGTTAGTGTCTCGCTTGATGTCCCGCATTTCCTCTGCGAATTTGTACTCAAGTTGTTGTTTTTGGATTTGGATGAACGTTGCGGTCTTATTAGAATTATGGCATGTCTGACATGTGGCCATTGAAAGTGACTTATCGGCTAAACCCTACTTGGCTACGCCAGGAGCAACCGTCCATGGACATTATGGTGATCCCTTTCTGAAGTCATGCTTTAGTTTCTTTTGTTCTGTAACCTGTACAGCTGAGATGTGTCTCTCATGCATCGATGTTTGTCAGTTCCCTTTATGATGTCAGGCTTTCTCGCAACTTGTGTGTCAGTCATGCAACGAAGCTATCTGTTTCATGCAGTGTGTCATGCTTTCCCGCAGCTTGAGTGTCGATCATGCAACAGTGCTGTCTATTTCAGTACTTATCATAGCTTTGTTTTCGTGCTTCTCGTTCCATCATATTTTGATACTCTTTCCATAGTATTTGAACACGTGTAGTTAGGGAATTAATACCCTAACAATTTCCCCTTTTTTTTCTTTTGAATTTTGGCATATGGTAATAATTTGAAAAAGGAAAAATAGTTATTACTCTTCCGATTTTCACGCCAGCAATAAATTTTCTTCCCATATTTAGCTTTACTCTTCCTGATTTTCACGCCACTAATAAATTTTCTTCCCACGTTTCTGTCAGTTGGCGGTTTCAAGGAAATCATATCTCTGATAAAGTTTCTCTCTCTTTCACTTTTCGACGGTTTCGTCAGTTTTAGTCTTCTCTTATTTAGTGTTAGTCACATCTCTCATCTCACTCTTTATCTTCTTTGTCTTCTTCTTCTTAAAGTTTTTGTGCTTTTCATTCTTCTGAACTTTTCAAAGATTCCTCAGTGCTTTTTCATTCTTCTGAACTTAGTGATTAGGTATTTTTTGCATCGGGATCAAGTCTTTTTTTCCTTCAATCATCTGATTTTCCTTCTGTCTTTTACTTCGTTACAGGTAATTCTCTTAACTTTTTTCTTAATGTATTTGTTTACTTATCAATTTCTTTAACTGAATCTTTTAGAGTAGACATTGATGATGATGATGTTGATGATGTTCTTGTTTATCTATTTATTATCTGTTGGAGTGAATGATGATGATGATGTTATTTTTGTTTTGATGTCTGGTTGTTCTATTGAATCATGATCCTTTTCTTTCATTGATCAGAAAATTGTTTACTGCCTGTACTTTGATTCATTGAACATCTTGTTGTTCTTTTGTTCTGTAATATTTCTGTTTTGTTCTTGCTTCTGATCATGATGTACTTATCTTCTATTATTTTTGAATGTAGATAAAGATTTATCATGACTAGGAAAGCTGATAATAAAACTGCTGGTTGTGCTTCTCATCAAGATGATCATCCTTTAGAAAGGAAATCATCTCGTTATTTTGTGAAGAAGAATATGGTGGATGAATCTGGTACTTCAGGAGTTCAACCTTCTGACTTAGTAAGATTTGCATATGTATCTGTTGCGGCTAACAGACCAACTTATAAAAATAAACATTTAAATGAAAATTTGGGCCTCAGATCAATGAACATTGAAGAGTTTAAGAAGAAGCACAATCTTCAGCAATTTAAAGTTTCCTTCTGTGATCCTGCTGAAGGAGATAATTACGTTGGAGATGATAGAGAAGTTTGAGTACAGCAACAACAGGCTGTTAATACCCGCGGGAGTGTTGGATGCGGGCTTGAAACTTCCTCTGTACCAGAACGGGAATTCTTTTCAATTTGAGGTTCTCGCAATTCGTAACAAGTCCAAGCACAGTTTAGTCCGATCTGCTACCCAATATAACGGGAATTGGTGGTGGATGTTGAATGAATGTAGTATGCATAGCAGGGGAAAAACCAACTTCACATGTTACGTTCCCGACCCTGCGGAACGTAAACACTACACAGTAGATAACTTCCATGCTACATATGCGGACAATATAGCTGTGAAGAATTAAAAGAAATGGAGTGTCGGTCCGGGCAGCAGAGGTAGTGAAGGATTCCGTTTGCTTTGGGATATTGATAACTCCAAGTTGAACGTCGTTCCTGGGACGCGGGATCCTTTACGGGAAAAGATCTGCAATGATCATGATTTCAGGTGGTACCGCACTCCCCTGATCATTGAAGGTCCCTGGGTTTATGGGTTCGTTCAAGAAAGCGTGGTTCACAACCTTCAATCGCGTCTTCATCCTTACTTCCCTTGGCGGTTGAATTTCGAAGGCTTTGCTTTTTCGCTTGTCAATGTGGTACGTAAAATTCTCTCTATATTTTTATATCATGCTTTAAACATTGTTTAATTTTTTTTCCTCTTTTTGTAGCCACAAGTTGAAGGAGGCTCGAAAGTTGATTTGGGTGTTAAGCGCAAAGCCGCAACTCCAACAAGAAAGGTATTGATTTATCCAAATGAATTCTTATGATCCTTATGATTTTTATTTAATGAGTTCTTGCGGTATATTGACAGGGTCGAAAGAAAGCTAAGGGTACACCTCGTGCTTCCACCGATAGGGAGGAAGGAGAAATCTGTAATTCCCCTCATGGTCAGCCAATATTGAGAGCTAAGGATAGCTCTGTACCTGAAAGAAATGAAGAAGAACAAAATGTCCCGCTTCATGTGACAAATTTTGTGCCCACAGAGCCGATTGTTTCTGCGGTGGAAGCTACGAACGTTGCGGACAGTTGTCCGATTCAAGCCGCTGATCCTGAACTTTCCTTCCTTTTTCCACTTTCTCCCTTGTTTGGAGATGATCTTCTCGAACCTTCTACAAATGAAGATGATTCAACTGATAAAGAGGATCTCCCCATTCAGGGTGAACCGGGAAGTGTTGAAGTTGAAGAGGGTGGGCCGGCAAATGCCGTGACTGTGGAGGGTGAACCAGCAGCCGTTACAGTGGAAGCGGCTTCTTCCGAGGGTAATGTTGCAAGCACAGCTGCGGTGCAAATGAGTGAAGAAATCCCGCACAGGGATAAAAGCAAAGGGATAGTGGGAAATAAAAATCTCATGGACAAGGAAGAAGAGGCCTTCCGTTGGTTCATGTCGAATGAGCTGCTCTCTGTTCCGTACGATTTCCATCCGGTGGGAACAGATAGCCCTGCAGCTGCTAACTTGCGGGAATACATGCGGTCTGCACCTATGACACAGTGAAAGAATCCTGGTTAAGAGGCCAAGGCCATCCCGTCGACCCCTCTTTCTACATAAATCAGCGTTTATCTCTTGCGGAGACAGTTGCACTTGCAGATGGTGAAGCGTATTCTTTCCCGCAACAAGATCTCTTGCAGGTATTTTTATTATTTTTAATAATCTTAAATTTCGTTTTATTTTCATTTTTGTTTATAACTTTAATCCTGTAAATCGGAGCTTGCCCGGGGTCAAAACGCCGCCTATACGGCTTATAAGTTTTATAAAGGACGATCCATGAAAATGGAGACTCAGTTTAGAACTGTGGAAGAAGAAGCTGCGGGTTTAAAGCGGGAAAATGATGTGCTTCGTCAGCAATTACTTGATCTTCAAAATCAAGGTTTAATACTTTTCCTCTCGTCATTTTTCTTACTTTATTTATATGTTTTTTGAATTATTTTATGTGATCAGCGGGGGATTCAAACCTTGTGTCTAAACTGCAACGTAGAGACATGCGTCTGAAATAACACGTGTTGAAAATTAATAATAAAAATATGGAGATCAAGGGAAGATTTAATAACCTAGTAGATAGGATGAATGAAGCCAAGTCAAAGTATGATGAATCAGAATCAAAGCACCGGCTTTTATATGGAGATTTCATCCGCAAGAAGAAAGAATACAATGCTACTTTGATATGGACCAAGGATTGTCTTCTTGAAGCGTGGGAACAATTAGAAAAGTTGGAAGAAGAAAATCGTAAACTCTGTGTGGAGCGTCAGAATGTCCTTTCGGGATTTTCTCATTCCGGGTCACATCACAACTTCCACCTTTCTTCTTATATCGCGCAAATAATTAAAGATAGAGACAACTCGGCTTCAGATGCTTTTGCCAAAGGGAACGCACTTGCGGATGCTCAAGCTAAACTCCGCAGCTTATCTGATACCGTTCTTCATCGTGAGAGTGACATTTTCCGCTTGCATAGAGAGTTGGAAAGTGTACAAGCGAATCAAATCAGTTGCGGGATAATGACTCAGCTTTCTTCTTATATCGCGCAAATAATTAAAGATAGAGACAACTCGGCTTCAGATGCTTTTGCCAAAGGGAATGCACTTGCGGATGCTCAAGCTAAAATCCGCAGCTTATCTGATACCGTTCTTCATCATGAGAGTGACATTTTCCGCTTGCATAGAGAGTTGGAAAGTGTACAAGCGAATCAAATCAGTTGCGGGATAATGACTCATTGAAACAAGCGGAATTAAATCAGTGTCGTCAAGATCTTCAGCAACTCACTGCCAATTATCATAAGCTTTCAGAAAAATATGATTTTCTTGATGTTTCCAAAAGACGCAATGGCCCATGAACTAGAAGAGTTTGAATCCCTCGCAAGAGGTATCTTATTTTTTCTGCATACTTGAAATTGAATATCATTTCCGTATTGATTAACCTATTATTTTTGTTACAGATTTTGAAGGAAAATTTAAAGATGCGGCCGCAAGAGCTGCTAAGGCTGAAGGAGAGCTTGATGCTGCTAAGGCTGAAGGAGAGCTTGATGCTGCCAATGCTAAGATGGAAGAAACCAAAGGGCAGC
Organism: Papaver californicum; assembly: GCA_023531435.1. Taxonomy (NCBI): domain Eukaryota; kingdom Viridiplantae; phylum Streptophyta; class Magnoliopsida; order Ranunculales; family Papaveraceae; genus Papaver; species Papaver californicum. Next base: position 3,383,552 of record JAJJMC010014687.1, read on the forward strand.
TGGAGCTTGTTACTTCCAAGGCTGAAGCGCAAAATCAGCTGGAACTTTTATCCTCCAAAACAAAAGAGGCGGAGGACAAATGACAGCTGGAGACTTTGAAGGATGAAAGCTTAGCTCGTGACTTGGCTTCGGAGCGAGGGAAAATACTTTTTTGGAAAGGGAGTGTCCAAAAGTATGAAGCCGAGGCAGATAAATGCAAGAAGGAACTTGAAGCCGCAAAAGCTTATATTTCTTGGTTGAGGATTGAATCCCGGAGTTGCAAAAGCGATCAACAACACTCTTGATAAAGTTAAGGCTGATGGATTTACCAAAGTCTATAGCCGCAAGGAAATCCCTCAAAATCCTCCTTATAATGCAAAACCTCCCGCTCCTTAGTTTTTTCCTTCTTTCAAATTGTATTTGCACTTTCATTTTGTCTCACATTATTGTTTCTGCAAAATAATTTTTAAATATATATTGATTGTTAGTGCATTGATTGAGTGTGTATTGATTAACCGCAAGACAATTTTGTACCTTGAGTTACTTTGAGGGTTGAAGCGCATGTAACTTCTCTCTGTCCAGGAGGAAATTAGGATGCGGTCCCTAGACTCCTGAAGTGGAGAGTACCTGATACAATAATTAATGTCATGTTAGGCATCTCTGTGGCGAAAGATCCAATAGTCATACACTCATAGACATTTATATGGACTTTCTAGAGAGATTACATTTGTTCTGCTTTACCTAGTATGAAGCGCAAATTATTGTATGATTGCATTGATAGTTAAGGGTAATATGGTTTGAGATATTGTGCGTTCCAAGGATGTTGTAAGATTTCTCCATTCATATTCCGCAAATAGTACGAGCCCTGTCCCGCAATATCTTGTATAACGTAAGGTCCTCCCCATGTAGGTGCAAACTTTCTTGCTTTTTTATCCCTTTGGTATTCCAGGATTTGTCGTAGAACATATTGTCCTTCCACAAAGTTCCGTAACTTTACTTTCTTATTGTATTCTCTTGCCAATCTTCTTTAATAAACCTCTCTTCTTTCTTCTAAATCATCCAATTTTTCAAGCATCAAGTCTGTATTTAAATTTTTTTCCCACGATTATGTCCTTGTTTTGGGTAAAATAATTTGCGTTGATATAACTGCTTTCGTTCTAATTAAGAAGAAATGGTGATTCTCCAGTGGCTTTTCTTCTTGTTGTGCGATATGCCCATAAAGTATTATGAAGTTGTTCGCACCATCGTTTATGATGTCCATCTAGAGTCTTTTTTAGATTCATGACAATAGTTTTATTCGTAGCTTCAGATTGTCCGTTACTTTGAGGATATTGTGAAGTGGAATTGTTCTTTTGGATATTAAATGCTTCGAAAAGCATATCAATATTTTTCCCTTGTAATTGTTGTCCATTGTCTGAGACTACGGCTACCGGAATTCGAAATCTGAAATTATATCTTCGAATAAAAACTTGAAAACATCTGTACCTCTAATGTGAGCAAGAGCTTTGGCTTCAACCCATTTAGTGAAATAATTTGTTGCTACAATCAAGTATTTTCTCTTTTGTGTGCCTTCCACTAAGGGCCCAACAATATATACTCCCATTTTGCAAACGTCCAGGGGCTAAGTACGGAATTGAGCTCCGTTGCAGGTGCTTTGATTCTTTTTGCATAACGTTGACATTCTTCGCACCTTTTTACCAGATTCTCCGCATCTTTATGCATAAATGGCCAGTGATACCCTTGCATTTTTGCTTTTAATGCGAGTGATCGTCTTCCACTATGATTTACCGCATCTCCATAATGAATATCTGTGAGAATACGTTGTCCTTCTTCTTGTGATAAACATCGAAGTAACGGTCCCAAAAAAGACATGCGGTACAAAATTTTATCCCGCAATTGATAGTTTGCATATTTTGATTGCATTTTTCTTGCCTTTTTGGTATCTGCGGGTAACATCCCATCTTGTAAGTACTGATGTATTGGGAGCCTCCAATCTTCTTCGGATAATTCATTTTCTGGTTTTTGTGGAAAGTTTGCGTCATCTTTAATGGCTGCATCTTCAATATCTTCACCTACTTCTTCTTCCATGTTTTCAACTGCCCACAACTTAATTGACGGCTCATAGATGCGCCCGATTTTGAATGATGATGTATTCTGATCTTTTATCATTGAAGAAATGAATACTAATGCATCGGCATGACGATTCTTATCTCTGGATAAATGTCAAAAAATTATATTTGGAATTTGAAATGCTAATTTTTGAAGAAGATTATTGTATTCTATCAAGTCTTCATCAAGCGCTTGATATTTCAATTCAACCTGCCGAATTATCAATTGTGAATCACTTGTAAGCCATACATCACTTATTCCTAACTCAATGATGAGCCGAAGGGAATGAACCATAGCCTCATATTCCACTATATTATTTGTATGTTCACCAAACTCAAGACGAAATGCATGTACCATCCGATCTCCTATAGGGGTCGTAATCACAATTCCGATTCCCGCACCTTCTTTATTTCGTGCCCCATCAACAAATACTTCTCATCTGCGGGAGTTTACAGAACTCAGAATATCTTAGGAATCATCATCTTCTATTCCAGGCAAACCTTGGATTTCAAAATCATCATCTAGTGGTAAATCCGCAAGGAAATCTGCCAAGACTTGTGATTTTTGTGCAGTTTGTATTTCAAATAAGATATGGAATTGTTCCAGTTGTGCATTCCACTTTGTTATTCTCCCTACTTTTCCCGTATTCTTTACTACAGAATCTAACGGAGCTTTACTTGGTACCCGCATATAATGTGTTAGGAAATATGTGCGCAATTTCTGTGTAGCAAAAACCAGTGCTAATATCAATTGCTCGATTTTGGTGTAATTCCTTTCTGCAAGATTAAGAGTTTTACTGATGTAGTACACTGGTTTCTCTACTTTCTCATTTGTTCGTACCAACACCGCACTTACAACATCTTCTGTTGCGGCTATGTACAATGCCAGCACTTCTTAAGGCTTTGGATTTTGTAGTGTGGGTAATGTGGCAAGATAAGCTTTGATGTTTTGAAAGGCTTGCTCATAATTTTCATTTCATACAAATTTGATTTTCTTCTTCAGTGTGTCAAAAAATGGTTTATATTTTTCTGATGATCTGGCAATGAATCTGCTAAGTGCGGCTAAACATCCATTTAATATTTGTACTTCCTTTACATTCCTTGGAGATGGCATATTAACAATCTCTTGTATTTTTGCAGGATCAACTTCGATCCCCTTTTCTGTAACCAAGTAACCCAAGAACTTTCCGGATGTAACTCCAAAAATACATTTGTCCGGATTGACTTTCATTTTATATTTTCGTAGAGCTTCAAATATTTCCCTCAAATCTTGTAAATGATCCTTTGAGAGTTTACTTTTTATTAGCATATCATCTACATAGACTTCCAAGGTGCGGCTTATCCATGGTTTAAAGATTGCATCTACCAGTCGCTGATAGGTTGCTCTCGCATTCCTTAACCTAAATGGCATTCTAGTATAGCAGTACAGACCGTGCGGGGTAAAAAATGTAGTATGTTCCCGATCCTCTTCAGCTAAAGCAATTTGATTATACCCCGATTGTCCATCCATGAAAGATAAAGCCTCATGCCCTTCAACTGCATCTACTAGTTGATCAATGCTAGGGAGCAGATAACTATCTTTGGGGCATGCCTTGTTCAAATTGGTGAAATCTATACAAATCCTTACTCCTCCATTCTTCTTTGGTACAATTACTATGTTGGATATCCAAGTGGGGTAACGCACCTCTCGAATAAATCCCGCATCCATGAGTTTCTTTAGTTCATTTTCTACCGGTAGATGATACTCAGGTGCCACTTTGCGTATACGCTGCCGAAATGGTATAGTACCCGGATGTATATGTAACTCATGACGGACAATACTTGGATCAATGCCTGGCATATCCTCCATTTTCCATGCAAAAATATCCACATAATTTTTAAGTAGAATAACCAAATCATGTTCTCTTTCTGAGTCCATTAATGTTCCAATCTTGATTATTTTCGGAGCTTCTTCTGTTCCTATGTTGATATCCTTGGTTTCTTCAATTGCTGAAAAAGTGGATTTGGGAGCCCCTAAAAGTGTGGGAGCTCCCTTTAATTGTTATTCTGGATACTGCCCCTTTCTTTAGTTTTTGGCATGTTTGCTTCTGACGAAGTGTTTTCATTTGTTTCATTTACTGACCCTCTTCCCGCAGTATCAATCAAATATTGGTTTATTGCTTCTTCTTTGGCTTTTATCTTTCGTTCTTTCTTTCTATTTTGTTGCTTCTGAACTGGTTCCTCATTCATGTGAGTTTCTGCGAGGATGCAATATCTTGCAACATTCTGATCCCCTTTTATTTCCATCTCCCCTTGCGGTGTCGGGAATCACAAGTATTGGTGATATGTTGAGGTCACTCCTTTTAATTGGTGGACCCAATGTCTACCAATGATGGCATTTATGGAGACGGTGCCTCTACTAAACTGAATTTAGTCAAAATTCTTATTGGTCCTGCCATAACATCAAGTAAAATTTCCCCTTTTGGTTTTGATGTTATCCCATTAAACCCATAAATAGTGTATTAAGAAGGTGTAAGTTGATCGTCCTTTAATCCCATTTTTTGGAATGTGTCATAAAATAACACATTAAGGAAGCTTCCCCACATCCATGAGGATCTTTCCACCCAGACACTGGTAAAGTAAGCACCAGTGGATCATTGTGTGTTTCGATTTCTTGATCAACTTCGTCCACTGAAAAAGTTAATGGGGAAGCCATCCCTTCCTCCCATGTTTCTGTGACTCTCCCCGCAACTTTGAAGACTTCATGTCTGTGAACCCTTCTACGCAGCTTCTTATCAATGGCTGCGTTCATAGATGATTGACTTGACTCGGTATAGGAAATCATATTGATGGTGGGTTATTCTGTGGAATATTTAGAGTTTTTCCTATATTGAGCCTTGGTGGAGGATTGGGAAAATAAAGAAATTCTTTCAGCTCTCCTATATCAATTAATTTTTGGACTTGCATTTTCAAATTCTTGCATCTGCTTGTGGGATGGCCATGAATGCAATGATATTCACAATAATCTTTTGAACCCTGTGTGTATGATGATTGCTTTCCTTTTGTCCATGACCATTCAAAATCTCGTCTGTTTTTGATGGCGTTCAGAATTTGTGCATATGAGGTGTTGAGTTTGGTAAGAACTCGATCCTCAAATTGATTGTTGAATTTTTCTTTCTTCATCCGCCCTTCCTCGTTTAAATTCAATATATGGATTTTCGCCCGTAACCCACTTTCCGGAACTTGTTGATGGTTCCACAAAATTTGTCTTATTGGCAATCCTCTGATGTTGGGAAATTATTCTTGGATGTTGTTTTTGAATATCCTGCAACCTTGCATATTTTTCAATAATTTCCCTGAGATCCCCTTCGATTTTCAGATTTTTTCCATGAATATCTAAAAAGAGTGGGCTCATGCGGTTGGCTATCCCCCATTTGTAGCAGTTAATAGAAATTTTCGGATTTACATTTCCTATTGCTTGACAAATCGTATTCCATCGATCTGTGTAGTATCGGATAGTCTCCTCTGTCCAAGATGCAAGGGCAAATAACTTGTCCATCCCAGCGTCTGCGGGTTTATTATACATGTAAGTTTCCAAAAATTTACGAGTCAATTGTGCGTACGAATGTATTGACCTTTCTGGTAAATTATCATACCATGTTAATGCTGACCCTTTCAAACTTGAAGGAAAATATCTACACATGATAGTATCACTCTGTTCCTAACGGGTCATATTGCGACTGTATTATTTTAAGTGAGCCGCTGGATCCTTCGTCCCATCATAACATTCAAAGATGGGAAGATTGCACCTATGCGGGATAGACGCATGTGCAAGGTGTGAGGCCAATGGTGTTTTACTGGCCTCTTTTAGCACTTCTTCAAGTCGTCCTTCCTCTTGTTTATTTTTCAAAGTTTTGATTTCTTCTCTCATTTGTTCCATGTCCTCAAAATATTTTTGCCATCTGTTGTTTTGCGGCTCTGAATCATCGATATATAGTCTATCAGGTTCATACCGCTGATTTATCTTGTTTTGTTTTGAGTGAAAATATGTGTCATGTGCGGTTTCCACTACCATCACTCGTTGATCGTTATTGATCCTTGCTTTACTCTTTGCAGAATTTTTTGAGCTTACTTCTTGCCCCAGTATCCCGGTAGCGGATGCTTCCGCATCTTGTTGGATTTTAGCATCTGATTTTCTTGGGTTAAGAGAGCAATTGTTTCTGCATAAGTTTTTTGTGCCTTACACATTTCAATCATTTCTTCAAACAGTTGATTAATAGGGTCAACCCTATTCTGTGATGCTCTTCATGTGGTTGGTTAATTGACTTATTAACTGGAATGTTTGCCTGAGCATCCAAGGGTTGTGGTCCTTGGGACTCCTCTATTATTTCTCTTTCTGGAAGAGTCTCTATTGTTTGATTCCCCAAATTTCTCATGTCAACCTCTTGTTCTTGTACGGTTCTATTTATAACTGTCTTCATTTACGTAATTTCTTTTGGAATATTATAATATCTGCTTTGTTCAATCTTATGTTGTCGTAGAAGTTTCTTTGTCGATGTTCTAACATTCAAATAATTAGATGTGTGTTTCATAAAATTTTAACATCCGCAATATATATAAAATAATTTGACTGATAGAAAACATCTAGCTAAAATCTGAAATATCACATAAAAGCTAGACAACTTTCCAATTTAATTCAGGTTTTAAGTGTTCATCAAATCATTTTTTATAAACAAATCAGAAGCAATTTCAGAAATTTAATTCAAAACTTATTTTACTGTTTACAAGAATCAAAACTAAGTAGCTGTAATACAATTTTAATTCATACAATCAATTGAATCTGTGACACAGAAATTTAATGGTTTCAAGCTAAATTCTTTTACAAAATCATTAAAGAGCATAATATTATGGTGGGAGTTTATATACAAAGTTTTCAAACCCATGATTAAGAGAACATATAAGGTAACCAGGAATATTAAAATAAAAGGTATCAATTAAAGAAGTGTTATGTAAGATTATAACAATTGAATCTGTATGAACATCAGTTGAAAGAATTCCTGACTAAAAATGTTGTCATAGGAGATTTTATAGGATAACAAAATTTAAAGTTTCAAAAAAATAAAAATTTGTACATGTAGAATAAATTATTTTATTATCCCTGTTTCTAGCGCCAAATTGTGACTACCAAAAATCTAAGTTTTTGGATCACAACCATCAAAGTCAGAAACATAGTAAAATGAAATCACTTAAAATGAAAACGTAACATGTTAACAATTTGAAGAAGGAATTAAAACATATATAAACATAATGATTTAACGTGGTTCGACAATCAAATTGTCTACATCCACGGGTGATAAAGATTTGGATCATTTTTATTCATGTTTGTATGTTACAGAAAGGTATCAAGTACATAATTAAAGTCAAGTTATCCTAAGAACAATTGAACTATAAAATTAACACAAGTATCATACCTAAACTCTTTGCTCTGATCATATTCCTTATGTCCAATTTTCTCCAGTTTTTTTCCATCCCCTCTCTATTCTTAGAGTTGGGTATTTATAGCAAATATCATGGGTCCCTCCAATTCAACTTTACACTTGTTAGTTCTTATCCAGACTTTGGAACAGTTGTTATTCTACAAGACTTATTTGTGTTTCCCGTAAGACTTAGTATGCATGCTTCTTATTTTCCTTAGTGTCTCGCTTGATGTCCCACACTTCCTCTTCGAATTTGTACTCAAGTTGTTGTTTTTGGATTTGGATGAACGTTGCGGTCTTATTAGAATTACGGTATGTTTGACATGTGGCCATTGAAAGTGACTTGTCATGCTTTAGTTTCTTTTGTTCCGCAACCTGTACAGCTGAGACGTGTTTCTCATGCATCGATGTTTGTCAGTTCCCTTTATGATGTCAGGCTTTCCCGCAACTTGTGTGTCAGTCATGCAACGAAGCTATCTGTTTCGTGCAGTGTGCCATGCTTTCCCGCAGCTTGAGTGTCGATCATGCAACAGTGCTGTCTATTTCAGTACTTATCATAAAGATTTGTTTCGGTGCTTCTCGTTCCATCATATTTTGATAATCTTTCCATAATATTTGAACACGTTTAGTTAGGGATTTAATAACCTCACAACCAGTGTTGAATCCTTACCTCACTGTGTACGTGGCAGTTCCAAAACAAAGTCCATTGATAAATCTTCCCAAATATTATGGAACCGATAACGGCATATATAATCCGATATTTTAAGCATGCCCTTTGCTTGTTTGACATGTGTACATATCCCCTCTCTATGATTTTGCCCACATCTTCTCGGAGTTGAGGCCAAAAAGTAAGACCATACACTACGCCAAATCTATGGTGTTTTTTTTT
>JAJJMC010014687.1:3391993-3412110 GCA_023531435.1 Papaver californicum
TTTTTTTTTTAGTTTTGTTTTTAAGTGAAATCCCTAATTTCGGCTATCGGTCAACTCATTTCAGGTTATCTCGGCCAAATATTGTATCGGCGATATAACATGTTTCGTCTCGAATGAGTGCCGAAACCGATATTATCGGCAAGATTTCGACCATCTCTACCAAAATCGACTACACTGTTCTCAACAAAACCCCTCAAAAAAATAGTGCAGGAAAATTCTGCTCCTTTTCCATCTGATATGGAACAACCGAAAATTGGAAACTATTTAGAACAATTGACAAGCGAAGAATCCACTCCGGTAAATAACCCAACAAAAACTCTGCTTTATATATATAAACACAAACAAATGATAAAACACTCTCACACAGTTAGCCGACAACTTTTAATAAGTTTTTTTTATAAAACAATTAGCTAAACCAAGCTAAAAACAGTAATATACAAAGTCTGGGCTTTATAACGCCCCCACACCCGGTAAAATAGAACATAAAAGACAAATACATCCTTGGCCTAATACATCCCAATCATAGTTTCCACAAATCTTAATTCGAGATGTGTTAACTATAGTTTATAAATTTGCAATAAAATGAAGTTTTCTTTTCCAATCAATAGAAGAAAGGCCAGACAGACAAACAAATGAACATCACCAAAACTATTTTGCCATTTTGATTTTTTTTTTCATTTTTGTTGGAAGGATGCATTTTCACGTGGTTGATGACATCTGTTTTCTCTTCACTTTAATAACGATTTTTTCAAATTTTTATGTTGTTTACTCGGTTTTGTTTTAGACATTTTAAATAAGAAAGATCTAAGGTATCCGAATTTCTTTGGATCTATAAAGTTTTAAGTAAAATATTCATTTTTATTTGGAGTATCTCTCAATCAACTAGAAGACAATCACTTTCAATTGTCTGAGTTAATTCTGGGTCATACCACCATTTATCATGATTTTTTGTACAAAAATTGGATATCTTTGCAGTTTATGACTTTTCTTCTTCACGACGTATCTACAATTGATGTCGTCATGTATATTTGGATTTTGATTATTATCTTATATTTTAGTATTATTGATAATCTTGTAAACATCCATATAACCACTATTTTAATTTAGATAAATTAAAATATGATTTTCATAAAAAATAAAATAAAATAAAATAATAACAATAATAATAATATATTATTATATTATTATTATAAATTGATATTTATTTACTAAGATGTTCTTGTATTTAAGATTATGGTTTCTAAATATTTGGTTACCAAATCTCCTATCCTCCTTTCTGCTTTTTATAGTTTTATGATAAAAAAAATTTCTTCTCTATGAAACCCCTTTGTTCTAAAACCACCGTAAAAAAAACATGCCCATCATTAGTAAGGTAAAAATCGCAGGATCTAGTCGGACCGTTTTGACAACCGTTCCAAACAAAACTCAATAGATAACCACAAAAAGGGGTATAACACTTCTTTCTCCTTTAGTTTCAGTAGAGCAGAGCGAAAGAAAACCCTAAACTATAATGGCGGAAAAAGCCATTCTCGAATATTTAAACTCCAATGGAGAAATCGTAGATTCTGGAGAGTTCTCAACATCTGTTGGATTAGATCATAATGAGATCGTTAACGCCATCAAGAGTCTTCATGGTTTCCAACTTGTTGTTGCTAAGGTACTTACTTCGTCAATTCTTACAGACCCTAACTTTTTTTTGTAATTTTCAACGCTGTTTTCAGTAATAACGGTTTTTGTTTTGTTGGATTTGATTGTTACCAAACAGGAAACTAAGAAGGAGAATTGGGTTCTCAGTGAAGAAGGTGAATCATATTGTGAATTAGGTTCACCTGAAGTTCAAATCTTCTTAGCTGTACCACCAGGTCCAGAAGGAATTTCCCTTTTAGAACTTAAGGTTTGATTTGTTCATTACCATGTTAGAATCTTATGTATTTTGGGTGTCCTGGAGAAAATTGGTTTATTGGGTTAGTATTTGTGATTTCTTAGTAGATGTGTTGTTTAGTTTTGTAACTGATATTGGGTTTTGTAAATGTAGAAAAAAGTTGGTCCTGAGTTCTTCAAAATTGGTAGTGCAGCTGCCCTAAAAAACAAATGGCTCGAAATCGGGAAGGAGAAGGTGTCAAGAAAGGTAATCTCAGTTTTGAAATCACGGGATTCATATAGTTGTGGTTTTGACAATAAGGCAATACTGAAGGAATTGGTTGTCAGTAACATTTTGTTAGTCTATTGTTGATTTTTTTTTTTGGATATAGATGTTGTGGTTTTGGCATTTGTTGTGGGATTCTGAGGACTTAATAATAGTAAAGGTCTTAACATCTTATCAGATTATGGAAGAATCTGTAAGGAGTTTTGTTTGTGCTGTGGAATTGGGTTCCGAAACTGGTGCTTGCTTGAATTTTGTTTTCTGTTAATAGTGTTAAATGTTTAAAACCTATAATTGTTATAGTTCACTAAGATTAGAGAAGATACTTAGTTATATAGGTAAAACAATTAAACTTTACTCATATACTCCCTCCACCACTAGATAAGTGAGTGTTTCCCCATTTACACAATTTTTAAGGAAACGAGGAAAAATAATGATTTTAAAGTTTTTTTTTCCATCCATAGTTCTATACCTTTATGTTTAAAAATCTAAGAAAATTTGGAAGCAGCATATCTACTATACCAGAGGATGGTAATTTGTAAATTTTTATATTTCCTTGGAATTTTTTTAAAAGACCTATGCAACAAGTATAAACATGCCTATCAAATTATATACATTCATTTGAGTAAAAATTTAAGAACACTAATTATTTAAAAGGGCTGTTTTAGAAGTATTATCATATATAAAGGAAGAGTATCACTTAATTTGGGACAAAAATAAAAGGAAAAGGATCACTTATATAGGGACAAGGAGTAGTAAATAGTGCACATGCACATTGTATGAACACATTTCTTCAACTCTCATTTTCTGAGTCTGGTATCTTATCGAGTTTCAGGTACTAACAAACTGATTTTAGTTCTACAAACCACAAATTGTTGAAGTGTTAGATCATTTTTCATGGCATCTACACGTTATTATTTTAGTTGTATAACGTACTGTATGGTTGATACGGCTGAGTCAAAATGCTCATTTCCATGTAAGAATTAGGGGTTTATGCGCGCATGAAAGTAGTTTGGTTTCTCGTTAGTGCTCTGTATATGAATGTATGGATTGCACTTGCTATGCTTTACATGATTGATTAAATACTTACAAAAGGCTAGTGCTTATGTTCACTTTCTGGATATAGGTTGATAAAGTGAATGATCAACTCAAAGAATTGCTTCTAAAAATTAAAGAGGGCCAGGTATGTTTTTGCCGTCATTGAATTTTATCTGTTATACAGACTGTTTGTATTTCCTTCCTTCAGTTTGATTTGCGCACTAGATCTCTTGTCTAAGCTGCAAATCATACGCACTTAATAACTTTATCTATAACAGTTGTTCTTTTCTATTGCACAATTATCATGCAGGATGTTGCAAATGATGATATTAAAATGCTGAAAAAGAGGAAGCTGATTGCATCAAAGTTATTATCACCTTCTCTGTTAACTTTTTGTTTCCATTAGTTCTGTCATCTGTGGTCTTACCTGAACATTCTGGTGGATTAAGTACCCAACACTTGGTGCTGGGTCTTGAGTTTTGGTTGATCTTGTTAAAGAAACAGACATGTACATATTGCATATGTTGTATGCTCCTCATGCTAATATTTTCATTTCATTTTTTCCGAAGGACATGGACTGGGTTCTCTGTAAGCAAAGGACCTCAGTTTGCTCTTGAACGAAAAAAACTTGTGACGGATTTAACTCGTGAACATCTTCAGAGGTATTCTTTCTTGTTTCTTACCGCATTTTGAGTTGATTAGCTAGACCTGTGTTAGGTATTTGTTACGAATGCTGATATTTTGCTGTGAATATTGTACTGCAACAACTCTTAAGATCCCTCAATGTGTTTGTCTGGGTGAAATATTTTGCAAGTACCTTTTTTTCCCCATGAACTGTAATACCAGTCGAGGGAAATAAAATTCTCCAACATTGGTGTCCAAGTAATGCAAAACCCAAAGGATGGCTTAGGGTTGCATAGCATAGCTTTAACTTCATATATATCAACGAGAAGAAAGAAAATACAAAATAAGCATCTTAATTTTATACTGTTTTGCCACGCTGACTGTTTTTATTTAATTGCTTGTGGATTAAAGGGGGGACTGGGAGAATCTGGAGTTTAAGGAGTATAACGTCAATGCTAAAGTCACTCTAGACGGTGGACACCTTCACCCTTTACTGAAGGTGAGAGTTCACCTTTCTCATCTCGTATCTACTAGAGTTTATGTTTGTTAAACCTAGAAGTGTGGAAATATGCTTCCTGTGCTGTGATGGGTGGAGGTTTAGTAGACTTTACTGACTGCCAAAACTATTGTTTATGCTTCTTTACCATATTCTGTTTTACAGTGCTCCTTGCTTGACTAGTTACTTGTTAAGCTAATATGCATCTTGAAGCGTCGTTTTTCTCATATGTTTATAGTGTGCTTTTGTTATATACTATGTATTTGAGCTATCTCTGTGTTTCAGGTGCGGGAGCAATTCCGAAATATTTTCATTGAAATGGGGTAAGCATATTATTTTAAAATCAGTGTACGTATTATTTCTAGGTGAAATTTTCATATACTTCTGGAAGTTGACATTGGCTATTTCCGCAGGTTTGAGGAGATGCCTACTAACAATTATGTTGAGAGCAGGTAACTGATATCTCTCATTTCCCATTCACCATGCCTTCATATATTCGGTGTGATTGCATTCTTAATGTGCTTTCTATTTAATGCCACAGCTTTTGGAATTTCGACTCACTTTTCCAACCGCAGCAGCATCCTGCTCGTGATTCACATGATACCTTCTTTCTTAACGGTTAGTTTCTATACCGAAGACATGATTCACTGCTCTCCACCTTTGGAGGCTTGCTAATCATTTAATCAATTCTGATGGACTTTGCAGAGCCTTCTGCTACACAGAGTCTCCCGGAAGATTATGTTGAGAAGGTGAAAAGTATTCATGAATCTGGGGGTTATGGATCCAAAGGGTATGTATATTCATATTCTGGTTCCAGTTTTAAATTTGTAGTTTGCTGATAGGTGTTTTTTCTCCCTGTAGATATGGGTATGATTGGAAACGAGAGGAAGCAAATAAAAATGTGCTCCGCACGCACACAACTGCTGTTTCTGCAAGAATGCTGTACCAGCTTGCACAGGTAATTTTATGAAAGATTGAAGCATTTGATACATAGTTCTTAGCTGCCTATAAATTCCCAGAGTTCAAGTTTTCCTCAGATTTTTGTTCCTAGGTACTAACTGGTGACAAGTTTTGGCTGGTTGTACACTTTTTGAAACTGTTTTATCATAACTTAGGCTTTACCACATCCTCGCCCTCATCCATTCCCTTTGGATTCTTCCCGATCTTAGGTCATACTGATGGTTTTTATGAAAGCAGGGACCTTTTACCCCAAAACGGTACTTTTCTATTGATCGTGTCTTCCGAAATGAAGCTGTCGATCGAACCCATCTTGCAGAGTTCCATCAGATTGAAGGTATATATCTATTTCTGGTGTATTACATTTCTCACTAGTTGTGCATTTTGTATAGCACTTGATGTAGCAATTTTGCAAAGTGTCAAAGCAGAGAAACACTTTTTCTTCCGTACAGAGTATTGTGTTTCAATTGTTTGCCCTGCCATTCTGTCATCCGGTTGCTCATTTTACCCCCTTAACAGAATGTTGTTATGCTTGTGATTCATCAAAAACTCACTTCAATTCTACTCTCTGGTCTAGGTGTGGTATGTGATCGAGGGCTCACTCTTGGTGATTTGATGGGAGTGTTGCGCGACTTCTTTGAGAGGCTGGGTAATGCGTGGTTCTATCCACTTGAACCTCTTGTGTGTGTTTTCCCTTTCTTTGCATTGTTAGTCTTCAAATGCCAATATTTATAGGTAACAGACATAAACTGAGACTCCCGTTTCATCTTTTTCAGGTATGAAAAATCTTCGTTTCAAGCCCACTTATAATCCTTATACTGAACCCAGTATGGAAATTTATAGGTAACAAGCTATCCTTCTCTTCTTTTTTCCATTGACATGTTTGTTTTCATTCATGCTCTACTTTATGCCCAAAAATGAGTTATATTTTAGCATGGATTGGAAAACGGTGTTCATTCAGTATTAATGTGCATATTTTATATGGTTCTTTGATTTTTCAGCTATCACGAAGGCTTCAAGAAATGGGTGGAGGTTGGAAATTCTGGTATGTTCAGGCCTGAGATGCTGCGTCCAATGGGACTCCCTGAGGATGTTACATGTATTGCGTGGGGACTTTCCCTCGAGAGGTAAATAAGACCTACTGCCACCTTTTTCTCTTCAATTGAAGTACGAAAGTTGGAAAATATGTGCTTGCAGAATTTACCAAAGAAAAGAGAACCGTGTTTTGTAGTTGATATGAAAAATAGTAAAACAAATAAGTATCCTAATTTAGTCTATTAGTTCTGAATAACCGTTCTACTTCAGCATCAAGTTTTGACATTGTTTTTGGTTTTTATTTCTGGATCAGACCGACCATGATATTGTATGGAATTGATAACATCCGTGATCTCTTTGGACCCAAGGTACATAACTTTGTCTCTTGCTTTCTTCCAAATTATGGCAAGTAGTCATCAAATAATACACAAATTTGTGTTTCTTATCATTTTATCCTTTTTGTTTGTGTGATGGAACAGGTGGATCTTGCGCTTATCAAGAGAAATCCTATTTGTCGCCTTGGAATCAACTACTAGATCGTGCTCTTTCCCAAGATATACACATTCTTCATTTGCACTGGTCTCAATTGATATTAAAATTTAGGAGGGGTGTTTTTGGATAGAAATAGCAGCAGCACCCTTGTGTTGCATCTCTTCTTTTTTTACTGTTTTAGCAAAAGTCATACCATGAACTTCTCAGGTGGAATCTGTTAGTTAATCCAGCAGCTAGAATTGAGTTCCTGAGTCTTCTGACCTAACACAAAGAAGATCACTTTACCCTTACCCTTATATTGACGAACATTTCGTAACATTTCATTATATGGCGTTAATTAGAATACATGGTAAAGCTTGATCTCCCTTATATTGACGAACATTAGGATTTCTGCTACTAGCAGAGAGTGCCCTTTTATATGGTTGGACACCTTTGGTGAAAAGTACAGGTAGTCATTTGATGTTTAAATCTGTGACCTGCGTTCGGAACTGGTAAGCGTCGGTGGTGGTCGAATTGTGTAGTTGTTTTTCTCTTTTAAATCCTCCAACAACACTGTTGCTACTAATACTGGATTGTTTCAAAATGTTGCTATATTCAGTTCAAGCTAATCAAGGAATAGGCTTTTCCTTTTGAACAGCTTTGGTCCTATGGTCTAGCTGTCAGAGTAACCCGAGTTCAATTTTCGGTGGGACCTTATTTGTTTTGCTGAGATTTTTTGTTTTTTTTTGAATTTTTTTTTGTGCCAGAAGACCACATTGCCGACCACAGCATCCCAGTTACAAGAGTCAAGACCATGCTTAAAGGAATACAACTAAAAATCTTAGTGCCAATAGACTAGTTATACACGAGAAACTAAACACTATACTATCAAAAGGGATCAATTCCTACTATTTTCTTTTCATGGACTTCCCTTTCTTCTTGCTCCACTCACATAAAGTGTTCCTAACACAGGCTTGAAACACCCATTGCAGCTTGAAACTTGATAAGAAATACTTCTAATCACCTCACAGTGTGAAAAGACATGAGAATTGGATTCAGCATTCTTTTTGCATAACATGCTATCATTGACAAGAATATCATTCTTGGGCTCCCTTGTAGCATAGAGTCCGCACCAGAAAAGCCACTTATATGGAAATTTAGGACTCCCACAAGCTCTTAAGTAGGAAAGAAATTAAACCATCATCTTCTAGAGATTTTTAGCAATCTGCAACAAAAGAAAAGTGTTACCATGCCGCCGTAGCCTTTGATCCTCCCTTCAGCAGTAGCAAAAGGATCAGGAATCAGATTAATAAGCTGAGCTGTCTCTTCAACTTCATTAGCTCTCAGATTCCTACAAAAATTGAAGTTCAGACCAGTAGTAGAACCTGATTGAACCATCAGATCCTGAACTTTAGCCTCTTTATGTCTACTGCCCTTTAAAAGAGCTGGAAAGAGAGAACTGAGGGATTGACCATTGATCCATTAAACTTGGATGGTATTTTTCCAAACCTTGATATTTAAGAAAATCTTACATACCTTCCAGTGACATAGATCAAGCAGTCTTAAGGAAGTGTAGAACTAAAAAAAATTGCCTTTTCAGTTGTCAAAGTCTCCAAGACAAACGTCAAGCAGCAGATATAAACCCAAAACCTTCCAATTCGCGACAATGAAGAAATTAAAGATCTCAAACCAGCTTAGAACATCGTCAAGGTCAGGTGTGACTCAAGTTCATATCACAATCGTCCTTAAAAAAATCAGTAAGTGAGACGAGTAGGACATTGTTACTGGACCATGCAACACTACCCATTTGGAATTCTGCACTGTGGAAACTCCTGCTTAAACTCTTTCTATGTCGTGGTTATCAATTTCGATATCGGTTTTCATCTGTTTTGACTCCCTTTTTTCCCTGCCGTATAGCATAACCAATATACAAATCATTTTCTTGATTATAGTGTGAATGGTTGTTGTTGCTGATCTTCCTCTGCTTTCAAACAGGTTGTCTGCTAAAGCCCACAAATCCCCCCTTAGGTATAAGGGAAACCCCAGATAGTTGAATTTGTGGAGGAAGAAATTATGCAACACATTCTTGAGAAGCAAATAAATACTGTCAAATTCAACTTCAAGGCCTTCATGTTGTCGTAGATAATCGGAAGAACAACAGTTTTATATCTTTGCTTTATCGCATGCTACATAGTTACATGCCCATCCTTCTGAAATTTCTTTAAAAAAGTATGGTTCAAGGAAAAAAAAAAGAGAAAAGGATTAAGGGACTAGGAAAAGTACAAGCTGAAGTACATAAATGATAAGACGCCTGACAAAATTTAGGGCAAAAACTGACAACAAAACTGTAATATTCATCTTGCCTAGAGCAACCATTGTTGTATCCACTGTGTGATCTTTCGCCAATGAATATATCCACAACGAATTCCTATCCTGTGAGAAATAGCCATGCCACAAATTCTTTATTCAGAATTGAATGTGGATTTTAGCAATCTTCAATATGAAATGGATTAAGACCTCAAAAGTTGCAAATGAGTAGGACATTGTTGCTCGACTATGTAACAGTCCATTCGAAATTCTGCTATTCAGAAAGCCCTATCTAAACTCTTTCTATGTCGTGTTTATCAATTTTGATTTGGGTTTTCATCTGTTTTGACTCCCTTTTCTCTGAATTTACTTTCTCTCTCGTCTCTTCTTCTGCAAGAAACTCACGCTGAATTTCCCTTGGCCTCCCAGCCTTCATGATAGCAAGAATCAGCTCTAGCTGTTTTTGTTGTTGTTCCTATCAAATAATTATTTAAGTGGTTAAGCAAACATATACACTTTAATAGCAACTTGGGTACTTGCTCAAGTAAAAGTGAATTATTTTCATTTTTCAGATATTTCAACAGAAATATACGAAGGTTCGGATAGTTGGTGGGTAGTTCTCCAGAAAGAGAAGCTTGACCAAAGAACCCGGTAATTCATAGTTCTAGGGTTTGCTATCATGTATGTAAATCTCTTAATTAAAAAATATACTACATGTGTAAGCAATATGGCCAGTAAATTTATCAACAACCAATAGCTGACACATCAAATCTACTAAATGTAATGATATAAGTCCCATTGATTCCTGCTAAAAGGATCATTTAATATTACCAAAGGCGCATTAAAAAACTCAACTAACAACTTTTAGGGCTCGCATTTACAATTTATATAGCCTCGACGCTTTACAAGTCCACCATCCACTTCTTAGAGAAGCCTGAAAATCTAGTACTTCCACAAATAAACTTTATAAAAACTATCTTGTCTGACTAGTAAGTTTTTTCTAAAAGAAAATAGGAAACCCCATTAAAAAGTGTGAACTAGTGCAATGGTATCGAATGTGCAACCTAGTTAAAACCGGGTGCACAAAGTCGGACTCTAGTGATGCTTATCTAGCTACTTTCTCTAGATTTCTATATAATCTAGCGACATTTATAGATTTCTGAAGCTAGAACTATCTAGAGTTTACTTTGTTTCCAAGAACTCTCTAGCCATCAGGTAGTTCCGTTTGAAGTCGGTCAAGTAGAAAAGCTAAGAGTGAGATAACTCATGTGCATAATGTGAGAGAGAATTTTAATAAGTCTGTTGAGTGTGAGAATAGTGAGCGTTGGAGCGTTTTTTATTTTGAAAAGAGCGAATAAAAATTCATAGTTTCCATATTTTGCTCACTCGTGCAAACTAATCTCTCCACCAACTTTTATTTCCTACAGAATGTCTGGAAATATTTTTAAAGCAGTGCCAGTTTAGATCGAAATACGACAAGTTCAGTGAATTATTTATGTTCATTTGAATTAACTATTTGATTTCAGAATCAAGCAAAAAAAATCTGATAATAGCCCTGATGTACAACCAATTGATGTTTCTTCCACAGCTATAACCCAAATAAAAAAATAGAACAACGAGCACTCATTGGATGCTAGCTGGAAAACTGTTGGATGCAATGTCAACCTTTTATTTGCAAACGCAATAAAACCATGCTACTTTTGTTTCCAATTGTTTAAGTGCCTTTTGGAAGGTTAACTAATCCAATGTTTGCAGTTCTATCCCATACTTTCAGTATCTTTTTCGGAAATTGCATAATCAATGGTTAATGTGAGACTAACCTGCATTGCCAACAAGACCTTCTGAATTTCACCAAGTTCTTTCTCAAGATGATCTTGGTGCGCTGCCAGCTCTCTTGTAGCCTCTGAGTTCTTCTGGGCAAGAGCTGCCGCCTATAAAAATTCAAAAACATTTTAGCTGTTAGACCTGAGTGAGACATCCTACATAGACAAGGACTTTAACGTTGACTAGGTCAAAGTGAGCAATTACCTCAGAAATGGGTTCTTTAAGAGCTTTCCTAGTAACCCTAAACCTAATCCCCAATTTCTCAAGTTGTCTTGATAAAACCCTGATAATAGTAGTAGAGCTCTTTAAATCCTCTTCTAATTTCTCAATTCTTTCAAGGAGATTAAAACTTGGACCGATTCTGGATTTAACAGAATCAGTAACAATTCTATTCCATTGTCTTCTACGAATCAAAGTACCAATAAAAACAGCACTTATTAACAAACCAAATTGCCATACAAAAACCTTATTATTCACTACTAACTCTTGTAATGATTTCTTGGAATACCCCCAATTTATAGGAAATCCAATTGAAAGAATTGCTGATGGAATTAAACATAATACTTCAGCAATTGAAAGAATAACATCAAAATTGAAACTTTCCTGCTTTGGGGAAAACACTTCTGAATCATTGTAAGCTCTGATTGGCCAATTTGAGGTTAAAGAACTCGGGGGTCTTTGAAATTTGAAATGTGGTAGTGGGTTCTTGTTAAAACGTTGTTTCTGTGAGATTGAAAGATTGAGAATTGGGATTCTTAAACTAGAGGTTTGGATGCTGGGTTTGTTGTGTTTGTAATTGGAGTAGAAGCAGAGATTGTGATTATGATGTGATGAACGTGGATTTGTTAAGAGATTTTGAGATGAGACTGACATTATATAAGGGTTTCTTGATTTCTAGTGTTTACTTAATGGCATGTAGAGAGATAGATAGATGTGTCAATGGAGATTTACGAGTGTATTTTCTTCTCCACTGTTAAGACAAAAAGTTCTACTGAGTATTGACGATTTCCCCAACAAGTGGCTATAACGAAAAGTCCAGTAAAATAAAGGGGATTATACTTGTATAACCCCACTTTATGGTGGTCCGATTAGCATATATATCGCTGTTTTTCTGAAAATAAAAATGTGCCCCATCTGTTACATCTCCATCCAATATTCTGTCAACTTATTTTACATCGTAGAAAGTGTGATGTGGTGTAATTTTATTACCCAACAGTTGTCAGATGTAATATGTTTTACCTAGATTACCCTTTTTAACTGCAGCTCTGTTTCTAAAAAAAAAAATAGATTCGAAGAAATTGTTAAAATCTCTGGTTCTTCTTCTCGTCCCACAAATCTTCCTAGTCTCATATGGATCGCAGTTTTTGTGATTCTTCTTCGTCTCTATTTCAAACTTTTCTTCTCTTTCTGTCTGTTTGATTGAATTGGGAAAGGGTTCGGGATTTAGTCTGTGGATAGAGAGAACATACCAAGGAGGAGGAGGAGATTCTTTCTCGCTGGTAAAAAACCATAACACAGAAAGAGCTTCGGTAAGTTTTCTTTAAAACCCCTCTAGTTTGATTTTTCTTTTTCTTACTTCGAGTTTCCTACAAATTTTTCTAAGATTTGTTTCATTATTAAGCAGAAGATTGTGATCTGCGATCAATAAATAAAAACTTAAAAGCAACAGCTTAAATTGATTCGATCTTTAACCATGGAATGATCTAGGAATTCCGATTCTCTACTCTGTCTCCTTGAGGTCACTGGTAGATTGATTCATTTTCCATTATTACAGTTGTTATTATAGAATTTCAACTTTCTTGTATTGTGATGGACATGGTTTTTAACTAATAATAACATTAAAATTGGAAATTAATCAATTGAAATTCATTACTAACATACCTCATTAATGGACGTGTATCTCACTAATCAATTTTCTTTTTTTGTCCACAACTTAGTACAGGTCATTCAAACTTCCGATTTAAGATCACAAAGGAGCATAAGTATATTGGTGCTGCTCTAGATATGGTACATGTACATGTAGATGGTAAGCTTTTCTTTTTGGTTTGCAATGACACAATTCATATATGACTCCACAGTATGCAAGGTAAATTCTCTGTAAAATCAGACGTCTTTAGTTCCAGTTCCTTAATTCTAGAGATACTATGCGGCAAGAGGAGTAACTCATTCAGAAGAGATGAATATGCGTATCTTATTCTATGTGACCATGTTTCTTTTGTTTACATACATTTTATTACTTTACAGTGGTAAACTAAATTCCATCACTAGAATTTTACCATAATTAAACCATATTTTGTAGGCATGGAAGCTTTGGATTGGAATGAAGAGAAACATCTAGAACTGCTATATCCCACATTGAGAGGGCATCATTCAACAAAGGAAGTGATGAGATGCATCGAAATTGCATTATTATATGTTCAAGAAGATGTATCCGAAAGACCAACAATGGCAAGGATTGTTCACATTCTCAACAACTACTCTCTCACTCTTGCAGCACCTTTAACACCATCAACATTTTCACTGCGCAATATCGAACAGAACCCAACATCTTTACAACATGAGTTATGCAGGGGTATTTACTAATTATAAATAATTCAACACCGGGTTCCATGGAGATGTCTTTTTAGATATTAAGGGTAAATTTTGGAGATTGATAAAATTGTATTAGGGTAAATTAGACTTTTCGCCTGAGAGAGAAAGTATACCACATGGTAGATAACATAAGTTAGTGGTGTTTTAAAAAAAGGGATGAAACATGATAAAATGGGGTTATATTTGATATGTTTCAAAAAAAAACGGTATAAATTTACAACAAGGATAATAAATCGGGTAATAAAACGAGGTTATATCAATAAAATTTTCTAAAATAAATGTAAAATATTGAAGAATCTTGTTTTAGAGCATATATGATTTTTACTATGCATACAAAACACTAAGGTTATCTAGGATGGTTTGTAAGAGATGTCTAATGGGTGGATCAATTACTAAGATACCCTTTAAACTTTGGAATTATAAAAATACCTGTTATCCTTAATTAACTTTTCACAAATCCTTTACAAAATTAAAGCTAATTCAAAACCAAAAATCAGTGTTAACTATTCTCTTTTTCCCCTCTTCTTCACCGGTTTTTTTTCAACTATTTTCTTATTCCCCTCTTCTTTTCTTTTTTGTCAGATTTGAAAGAAAAAAAATTCAATTTTCAAATTTTATCGTTGTCAATTAATTATCGATTCGTAAAACTTTTATTGTCGGTTATACACAACTACAAATCTACAACATGGGTTGTACGATGAATCCTTCCGGTCGCAAGACATTGAAGAAACGAATTGAAGAAAAACAAAAGGAAGAAGTTGAAAGAATAGAACCCGAAATTGAATTAGGAGAAGAAAGGGAAGGTGGAGAGGGAGAACCAAACCTCAACATGTACATTCGAAGGTATTTTCCACAAACTTATATGTTTTTTCTTGGCATGTAATTGAGATTTAGGGTTTAAATCAACAGAAAAAGTTTGGGTTTTTCAGTTTTAATGGTGAGTTCGACTGAAAAAAAATTATATGTTGAATGGAATTTTGAGCAGAACATTTAAAATTCCTCATTCTGAAACTGTTGAAGAACAGTTCGGCTGAAAATCGAAATTTGAAAAATCAGCCGAACAAATCATTGATGCCATCAATATTTGTTAAGTAGATGTTCAGCTGAAAATTGAAATTTGAAAATGAGCCAAACATCTCATAGTGGACACCAATATCTATTAGGTTACAAGTTCGGATGATTCGATAATTTTTAATTTTAGTCGAACAAAGTAAGTGCCCTTCTAAATTTCACTAGTATAAATGTTCGATTGAAAAAACAAAATCTCGGGACAGCCGAGCCTTTCAATTTGCTATCAATAAATTTTTGTTTGGGGTATTAATTATTTTTTATATAATCTTTATGTGTGCTAGGAACCAAGGTAAAGGTACAAGAAGGAACATTAAGGTAACTCATTCTTCTAAAACTTTGAACCCCGAGGAGGCCGCAATAAAAGATTAGGAGACGATAAGAAAAGAAATACTCTAGTTATTAGTGAACCAATGCCTGAGATAGATAGAAAAAAAGAAGAGATTGAAGATATGGAAGATAATGTACCACAAGTTGGAGGAGGAAGAGAAGAAGATGATGATCGTGATAGTGAACAAGAAGATGAACCACAACAACAAAATCAACAACAAAAAGGGAAAAAGATCCTTGAACCACAACAACAAGAGCCACAACAACAAAAAGGGAAAGAGAAGGTCTTTCCTACAAGGAGGGATACGGGGAAACACATCCCAGATGAGAAGAATGTAATAGAGCTTCATAAAGACCGCCTACCCCATGGAACTCCTAAAGATGGAGGAGAAGTCTTGATTGGTTACGCGAGTCTTGGGCGAAGAGAATCTACGAGACTCCTGATCACCAGGATGCCACAAAAATTTCAAGACACGGGAGGGCTGCTCCTTGGGATCTAATGGGAGAAGTTGACGAGGTGGTGGCTATAGTACAGTCATCGGGCTTATGGCCGGCTATTCACTATGCATAGAGTGAATGTGATTCAATTACCGCGTCCTTGTTTTGTGAAAGATTCTGCCCAGAGACGTACACCTTTCATCTCCCGCTTGGCAAGATGACAATCACTCCCGATGATGTGAAGAAAATTACTAGACTTCAGGTTACTGGGAAAAACGTCGATGTTGACTACTATGAAATGAATTGGGACCAGCTCTATGTGTTGGCTGAAGAAACTCTTACTTGGAGTAAAGGCACGACGTAATTGGAGTTCGCCCGTGCAAAGAAAGATGTGGATAATGTGGATCAAGACCTTGGCAACGAAGTGAAACCAAGAAACTTGAAGCAGATCAAACTGGCTAATTTGAAGAGTTGTTTTGAGAAGATAAGGTCGAGAGTTGTAGATAGTTTCCTTGATGTTGAACGATGATATTATCAAGCAAACTACAAGGGCGTACTTGTTGTATACTCTCGGGAGAACTATCTTTCTCGATCTCACAGGAAACAAGGTGAAGGCTCAATATCTCAAACTTTTAAAGGATCTTCTGACCCTTAACGAGTTCTTTTGGGGAACCGATGCCCTTGATTTCCTACTAGACAATCTTGAAACGGCCTCTAGGCTAACGAGCACAAACATTGGAGGCAATTTCAGCCTTCTTTAGGTAAATCTCTATGATATAAAAGTTGTTTGATAATCTAAGATTTTCTTATTATCTAAATGTTAAGCTTTGACTTGTTTCCTTTGTGACATTTCTGTAATAATTTGGGAATTTTTATTATATTGTTGATGTAGGTGTGGGTGTATAATCATTTCCCGAAATTAAATTTGGCTAGTGAAGTCGCTTAGAAGGATCAATTGCCTACTTCGGCCAGATATGAGTTCAAGGAAGTAAAGAAGCATAAAAAGAATGAGCCGCTTATAAGTTTGAGACAGAAATTAGACGGTTTGGATGGAAGCGACGTTGAATTTGACCCATACATGAAGAAGGATGAACCCTTCAACGAAGTTTTTCCAGATGCACAAATGGGTGTTTGCATGTACTATGGACCATTGTTCTATCTCAATGGATTTGTAATGTATTATCCTTGCCGAGTACTTCTTCAATTAGGTTCCATCCAAACGATCCGGTTGGGGCAACCTAAGTTCGAGATGTTGCCAAAAGGTTCTAATGGAACTAAGAGCACCGCCTCATATTGGACTCCTAGCTACAATCCCAAACCAACCATTGGGTTTTGGAACAAGTTGGAAAAGAACAAACTTAATATGTGTCTCTTCGAACCTTTGCGGGAGGATCCTCGTGAAGTTGTCGAGGGGTACATTGATTGGTATAGGAAAATTTATCATCATTACATCATTAACAAGAAAATCAAGCTCGTGTGGAGGCTAAGAGGTCAAAGCAAAATGATGTGAAGACGAAGAAGAAGTCCATGACCATTCCCAAGGACTTTTCAAAGGCATTTGAGATCATGGTAAGCGGTGCCTTCAATTTATACTCTTTATCCTTTGTTATAGACATCAAAGTATGTTGTCACTCATCTTTGCATTTTAAATAAAATCAGGTGGCGGCGAGTAGGGATATGTTGAAGGCAATAAATGAGAAACTCATTTGTAAAAAATTATGTCATATGATGATCAACAATAACCTCTACAACAAGTGGGATGGAATCATCAACAAAGGTGCGGGGCCAGAGGTACAAAGTTTGGTGACCAAGTGGCCACGACAAGAAGGTGAAGGTACAAGCCGAGATGGTGCCAAAAGAGGTCGTGGGGTGATAGACACATTTTAGTGTCTAAATTGCACCTTAGTTTCTATTAAGTTAGTATTCGATCTTGCAAATATTACGTGTTTTTATGCTTTTGTAGGTACATTAGAAGAATAAAGATTTGTGGAAAAATTGGCTCAAAAAGTGTTAAAGGCACCCCCGGGAAAATGGATTAAGGCACCCACACTTTGGATTGGGGGCACCCTTGGATCGGGATGAGTTGGATCGGGCCAACCCAGCGAGCCAACTCAGCGAGTCGGATCGGTCAACTTATCGGGACTCATCGGGACAGTTCTGTACACACAAGTTCAAGTAATTTTTGAGTTGTTTTCGGCTCCAAATTGTCCCACACGCTAGAAGATATCTCATACAAGTCATAACACGTGAATAGATAGCAAAGAATGCCGAAAAATCTGCTCGGGAATGTGATTTTGGCCGGAAAAAGGAATCACTCTTTGATTCGGATTTGGGAAGATTGTAGAGTGTTTTGGAGAGTTCTATTAGGTTTAGAACTCTCCCTAGGGTTTCTACAACCTATATAAACCAAGAGAAGCCTAGAGATCGATTTTCGGAGTCACCGGAGATGGCCGGAACTGGACAGCGATCCGGTCACCGCCGGTGCTGTTCTTCATCTACCACCGCCTGAGAAGACAACACAGCAACGTCCACAAGTGCTGCTGATTCAAACTGCTCCTGTTACCTATTCTTTTAAACCTTTGTTGCTTAGAAACACTTCTGTAACGGCTGAACCCTGTTCTTTAACACTTATAAACGTATCTGTTCAGCTGTTGCACTATTCTTTAACCTTGTAATCAACTTTTTGAGCAATGAAAAGGTCTTTTGAGCAAGTTTTCTCCACCATGAGCTAAGTCTATTTACTGGGATGATGGATAAGGTAATTTTCTCAATTTTATGTGATTTAATTATTTTCTAATAATTATTTATAATTCTTTTGTTATTAGAATTGCATAGTTTTAAATAGTGAAAACGGTTTTCTTTCAACAGTTGTGCTTTTGCCTGATGGATTATGCTTGGTTAATTAATTTTGATAGTCCATGCTTGTGATTTACCTCTGTTTGTTAGCATAACGAAACCAATTTTGGCAATTACTTGCGCTTCAATTAATTTAAAAAGAATTATCTGATTAATCACATAGTTTGTTAGAATTACCTGATTCCTGATTCCTAGTCCTTTTAAAATTATTCAAAAATCATCTTTAGGTTATTTAGTCTTTTTCATACTCCTGGAATTTTCTAGAGTTAATTAAAATCATTATTTTCTAAAATCATTACCTTTACAAGTTCGAGAAACGATCACCTTATTTACCACTTTCAAAACTACATCATGGGGGTCGTGGAAGTGGAAGTGAAAGTGGTCGTGGTTGTGGTCATGAAAGTGAATGAATTCATTACATTCTCAATTTGTAACATCTTAACAAATTGTTTTCAGTTTGGTTTAGTTGTTTTAAGATATGTTTATTAAACTATGTTTGGTTTCCGGCAATGTAAACATTAATGCTTTGCTTTAGTAGTTTATTAATGAATTAGGATTTTATGAATTAATCACGGGTTTGTTGTTAGAGATGAATAACACAATTGCAGAAGGAACAAGTAAAAATTTTCAGGTTCTGCTGGAAATTAAATTTTGCGAGACAACCAATCCTGGCAAAATATCAGTCAGATTCGGCTGAAATTTCAAAAGAATTTATTAGCCGCATATCAAAAGATGGATTTTTTATAATGTTGTCAGGTTCGGCTGAAAATTATAATTTCATAAATTAGCTGAACTTCAGTAAATACATGGTTCGCCTGAAATTGAATTTTTTTAATTAGCCGAACAGTTCAAAAGAAAAAATGTGGTTATCGGAGTAACGTGCGTCTGAAAACTGTATTTCATAAATCAGACGAACTTCACTAAATCTATGGTTCGGATAAAACTGAAAAAACATTATTAGTCGAACATTTCTTAAAATTAGCCGTTGGGGAACAATGGCAACATTTTAAATCGAATTTTTAATTTGACTAACTCACCCAACGGCTTTTTTCTTTGAAAATCTATCCGTTGGGTAATTAAAACCTATAGAAGGAAACATGCCCCTTTCACTCTCACCTATCCCTTTCCCACATATCCTTTTCATTCTCATTCTAATTCTCATTCTCACACATCCCTTTCAAGCACTAAATATGGTAACTCCATACACTATTGATGAAGATGTTGCAATTGTTAGATGATAGACACGTTTTCGTATCTTATTTGATCTCAATTTGTATATTGTTAGTTCTCATTTGTGTACTTATATTGTAATTTTATTGTGGTTGTAGGTATTTTAGAGAAATAAACATTTGGGAAAAATTGGCTTAAAAAGTGTTAAAAACACCCCCAGCAAAAGTGTTTAAAGGCACCTTCATATTGGATTAGGGCACCCCTCATGTGGATAAAGGCACCCACTTCTTTGAATTTGAATTCAAAAGTGGCGGGAAAATAATTAACTCAAAATATTCCATCTGCGTGAATTAGTGAAGAGTATTTGAAGAGATTTTTACAGCTTTTACGACAAGATATCTTCTTGTCTTTATAAGGAATCGTGCACAAAGTGAAAACTTGAAAGATAACCAAGAGAATCTCCTGAAAATATCAAATCGAATCGGGGATCATTCTCGGCTTTTATTGAGAGGAATTCTCTCGGATATGGCAAGGAAACAAAGAAACAACAAGCCTCACCAAGATTCTGTCTATTAAATATGATCGAGAATCAATGGAAAAAGAGAAACAAATCAGGACAAAAAAATCACCGAGAAATATTTTCTTCCCGTGAATTTTGTGAGGATTGATTGAAGATTTGGAGGAGTTATTACGAGTTGGGGAGGCTGCACTATAAATAGAAAAGCTCTGGGAATATTTAACGGGGGGGTCTGGAGAGACCAAAAGCTC
>JAJJMC010014687.1:3419668-3458972 GCA_023531435.1 Papaver californicum
TTCATAGCCGTAAATGACCCTGACTTTGAGGTAATTTTTTTTTTTTTAAGTTTACGGCTAGGTCAATTCTTGGAACGGTTGCATCGGAGTTCCCTACCAAGTTTATATTAGTGGGTATGAACACTTCCGTGGCACAAAACTAGTCGAGGATAACTACTTGACTTGGTTTAACAACCGGGGTCATCCTTATGTGCTCAATGTGGATGCGGAAGCGATACCATATTTTGAAGGCATTGTGGATCATGCAAGTTCATCAAATGGAGCAAGTTATTGGAAGGAGAGATTTCTTAATACGGTACGTATACTTATCATTTCTTCTTGCATTAGTTTTTCAATTTTTGTATAAATATTTAAAGTTTGGACAATTTTAATTCCAAAATTGGTCGAGCGAGCTAAGTGGTTGGTGAATGACATGAGTTGTTTCATTAATGGTGGTAAAGTGTTGAAGGTTGATGCACAAAGACGATTGCGAGGTAAGATTAAAAAACTATCTGACCCTAGCTCTGCGCATCTCTATTGGTCTAAATCTGAATCTGGTAGCTATGAAACACTTACTCGTACTCCCAGTGGTTCTTCATCTAGCAGAGGTTGAAATGAATAGGTTCATGGAGAGATTTTTCAAGATCAACCTTAAGGTAAAGGTCGAGGTGGAGGTCTTGGTAAACCAAAAGGAAGAGGTCAAGGTTGAGTTTTCCTTATGTTGTTTGGGATATGGATATTTAGTACTTTGTTTAGCTTATGGTTTTATGGATATTTAGGTATGTTTCAATTTGAAGGATATGTTTTATTTTTATAGTTATTGATATAAATTTAGCTTGAATGAACGATTATT
The DNA here is from genome assembly GCA_023531435.1 of Papaver californicum. NCBI lineage: Eukaryota > Viridiplantae > Streptophyta > Magnoliopsida > Ranunculales > Papaveraceae > Papaver > Papaver californicum. The sequence continues at coordinate 3,420,501 of JAJJMC010014687.1, forward strand.
GGTTTTCTTATTGTGTAATTCAAAATACATTGAAAAATATCACAAAACTTGGAAAAAAATAGACATCCAGGGTTACTTACGGCTAGGTCGAGTAACTGCAAAGCTAGCAATAAGTGTAGATTTTTAAAATATGACAGTTCTACGGCTAGCTTCAGTTTTAAATATGATCGTAAGTGACCCTAGAGGCTTCTAATTTGGCTAGGTTTTAACAATGACCTAGCCGTAAGTGACCCTAGAGGCTTTTAATTCGGCTAGGTTTTAACACTGACATAGCCGTAAATGACACTGAAGGCTTTTAATTCGGCTAGGTTTTAATACTGACCTAGCCGTAAGTGACCCTAGAGGCTTCTAATTCGGCTAGGTTTTAACAGTGACCTAGACGTAAATAACCCTGGAGGCTTGTTTGGTTTTGGAATTCGTAAAACCATTTCATTGATTATATTAAAGGCATACATAAATGAAACTGAATAGATCTTTCGTAGTGTTATATTAAAGGAAGAACCAAAGGAAATGAAATAAAATAGATCATTAGATTACACTTAAGCACTTAAACATATATGACGAAATCATAATAGGTATTTTCTTCCAAAATACGATAGAAATCCTCATGCGTAAACGTTTTGCCATGGATAGTTTCATATCCGTCGAGAAACATCACCGACTGGAAAAAAAAATCAATTGTAAGTTTGTATGTTTAAAAACTATTTTTGATGAAGGACTTATTGATTGACATACTTACTCTTGTCACACTGGATATGATGGGATGAGCTTCCTTTAGAGCTTTCATTTCCTGTTTCAAAGCTTCCAATCGTTCAAACAGCTTCTCAAACCTTTTCTTAATGCCTTTGAACGTCCGATGATTACGTTTTTCGTCCCCACAAAAATCTTAAACAAACGCTTTCATCAAGTATCGGATGTCTGATCCAGGATTTCTTTATTAACAACTTCGTTACTTTGGGTAATGTACGCTCTATCATAGACGTGTTTGGTGAGCGTAACCCACTCTTTAATAGTTACAGCATCTTCATCGGTAGTGTATACCATGTTTAGTGCTTGAAAGGGACGGGTGATAATGAGAATAAGAATGAAAAGGATAGTGGAGAATGAGAAACGGAAAGGTTTCCTTTTATAGTTTTAACTACCAAACGGTTAATTTTTCAAAGAAAAAACCCGTTGGATGAGTCAACCATATGGAATAGTAGGATACATTTATAAAGATTTTTTAAAATCTGTTAGTTTTATGGCTTGCTTCAGCTTAAAAGTTGTTCGTAAGTGATACTGAGTTCTCTTATACGACTAGGATTTTACACTTATTTATCCATAAGTGACCCTGAAATTTTGTGCTACGGCTAGGTATGTGAATAAGCCTAACCGTAAATGCGCATGAAGCTTGTTTATGGCTAGGTCGTGGTACCCAATTCCTAGCCGTAAACCTTTAAAATTCTTTTAAAAATCTGTATTTTCCAATGCAAATGTGTACAGTTTGCACCCCAATGATTGGATTTTTCAAAATTTCCAGCCGTTAGGCTCTTTCAGCTATATTATAGCACACTCTTTTCTCCTCTCAAATTGTTATCTCTTTTCAATTCTCAACAAATACTTCTCATTTATTCAAAAACAACTTCAAAAAAAAAAACTCATGGCTACTAGAGAATCTGTTGTCATAGCTCGCGCATGGTCAACAACAACACAGTAGGATGCAGAGATGAACATCAACCTAGATCAACCCTCCAAAAATTTCTGGTTTCGTGTCTTTATAATTTATACGATGTTATTCGGCAATCGAAATAGAAGATCATACCAAAGCATCAGGGAAAGATTCGAATTACTCTATAGTAAATGTGAAAATTTTAGATCGATTACGGTGGAAACTAAGTGGAGGTATATCCTACCATCTACAGTGAAGAAAATACAAGAGAACAAAGTGGATTTCAACGATGCTATGAAGTTTTGATGATCCGTTATAAGAATATATTTGACGAAAAATTCAAGAATCAAGAGTTCTATGATTTTTTGCGGGAAAGGGACTCGTATTTCACTCTTTAACTTATCAGGTAACACTAGTTTCTACTTTATATCATTTCCCCTATTGTAATGTCATTCCCTTAAATGAAAAATGTTATGAAATTTCCTTTCTAGCGTCAATGAATGAGTATCAGTGTTCAATCTCAACTCCTTTGGAAAAAATCAAATAAATTCAGGATCACTTAGGTTGGGTATACCACATAATTCAAGCTGTAACTAACTCCTACGGCTGGCGTCAGTACCAAACCCAACCGTAGGCTACTCAGCTAATTTGTTCTACGGCTGGGTTTACAAAAAAAAACGACGGTAAGTTCCTTCTACAGGTGGGTCGATATCTACAAACCCAACCGTATACACCATGTTACGGCTGGGTTTTATGCATTACCCAGCGTAATTACTATTTACGAATGAGAGTTCTTATTTTCCCAGTCGTGAGTTAAATTTGATTTTGATTTTGATTCTCAAATCTTGAAGTTAAATAATATCAGAAATCTAATCAATCACTAATCTTTATTACATTAGTTAATCAACTTCATTAACACTAATTAATGAAGGGCAATCTAGGTATTATGTAAAATACTAGGATAAAGGGATTTTGTCTTTACTTCCTAGTAACCTAATTTTGTCATCTTGTAAGCCCCCATGAAAAAAAGTTTGCAGTCCCCATAATAGGGTTCATAATCAAACTCAACAACCGATTAATCTCATCTTGAAACGCAAACTTTCAAAATGTCAAGTGTGATGAGATTGAATAACAAAAAAAAAAAATTGGTCGGATTGAACAAAAAAAATTGGAATAATTTGAGAGATATGGAGCAGTCGTGGATGAGAACAAAAGTGGGGGTATGAGTCAGGGAATAAGGATAGTTGGTCGATGAAGAACATAAATGGGAGGTGTAAGCAAGGTGTTAACAAAATATATTAGTTAATTTATGTGGGACCAGAATGAATGAGAGAACTTTATTTCTCAATACTCTTGTTAGAGCAATTCACATCAGCTTTTGTGGGGCCAAAATTAATAAAAAGACACTATTTGATTTTAATTATAAATTAAAAGATAAGAAATGAATGTTTATAAAAGAAAAAGAAAAATTATGTCACAATTATTTTTTTCCGACTCATTTAAAATAAAAAAAAAATATGAATACATTATTTTATAAATTGTAAGATATATTTATTCTGTAGTTCTATAATTTTAGAACATTAAGTAATAAATAATATTATGTGCAAAGTTTAGATTTATTTCTAGTAAATTCATTATAATTACTCGAAAATCAGCTCCTCACACAAAGACTATAAAATCATCTATTTTATAAAATATTAAATAAACGTATTAGAACAATACATCATAAGACATTACGGTTATTTATGTGTTGTGTTATGCCAAGGTTTTGGTAAAGAATACAACACATCACAATACATTTAATTTCCTGACATAACATAATTCGGCACACATCAGATTTAGCACGCCTTCTGTTTTACGTTTTAGCGACACATTTTACGTCTCTACTCTCGTTTATCAATTTTATCGCTAAATGTTGCAATCAACAGATAGTTAGATACTTTCATTTCTGGCCGCCCACGTGCAGTTACGGAGAGCATGCTAAGTCGAGCATACCGCCTGTGCTTGATCCCAAATTCTGTGACGCTGGAGAACGCGTTCTGTGTCAATCGTACTCCAACCCTGCATTGAGGAAACAAATAATTAGCCAATTTCACATGTATGAGTCTGGAAAATATGAACACATGGTCCACGAGTGCTCCACTATCGACAAACAGCACGTATGACAGTTTTATTTTTATTTATTTATTTTATTTTTTTTGTCAAAAAAGAAAAGCTCGTATGACAGTTCAGAGAGGAAAAGGGGAAATAAACGAAGAGAGAAGAGAGAAGAGAGAAGAGAGAATATACTAACGCCCCAGCTGTCTGATCAAAAAAAATACTGACAGCAGGTGCGATGTACCCTTGATATGATCCTGATATTTAGGAACGTGTGAAATATGATACTGACAGCAAGTAAGACCAGTTAAGTCAATAAGATCTGTAAGGGTACTTCTTTGAAGTTGGCTTAGGATGAGTCCGAAATTTGTATGTCCCATCCCATCATTCCGAAACCATGGTGACTGGAATATTGGTGCACACATGTTTTCCGTTTTCAAAATGGGTTACAAGATTATTATTATTTTTTAAATATTGTGTAGCATTAGACAACAAATAATAATAATTAAAGGGCATTTTTGGTATGGACCGCATGGTGAGTGAGGCTCGGGAGGGAATGAAATCACTGGGTATGAATTCTTTCCCATATGGTGATATCTCATCACCCTATGCATCTTTTCGTGACAAAAACTGTTTAATAGGAGCTATTAAAAATAAATAAATTAATTTAACATAATAGATGATGAGATGTCAGCTATATAAGAAAAGATTCATATGTAAAATATGGAAACCGGATCCATATTAATTGGACGGCTTTCAATATTATCTACGGTGATGTTGTTTGAACATTTATTATCACAAATTTCCTCGTTTTAGGTTTATTTTGAAAGCATGTAAAAAGCCTGAGTGGCTATAAACGGTAATTTTGACCGAACTACAAAACTATATAATTATGATCCTACTGAGCAAGCGAGGTTGAGACCGATTTTTGCTCTCCTAAAAACACATTTTGCTCTCTTTAACAAAAATTATAATCTAAAAATGCTTCTAAATAAAAGGGTTCAACTGCAACAAAAATAGATCCCATGGAATTACGAGTCTTATCTTATGACAGACATATAAGAAATGGTGTATTTGGCGACAGAGGATGAGGACGGACGGTGGTAGGTGAGTGAATGAATGAACCAAACCTACTGCCTGGTTGGCACTTTGACAGTTAGCACAAACACAGCTTCCTTACAAGTTTACAAGATCAGCTCGAGTATCTTTGGTTTTTGGATGTATGCTCGAGCCAGAATTTGTTTTCTTATTTATAGCAGCAGAGAAACCTACAACAAGCATTGGTAGCCTATTTAAATTATCGAAAAATAGGTCTATCGTCCAAGATTTTTTAAAATTTAGTTCTAGTGGACTTGTAAAATTTAGGGATGGGTGAAATGGACAAAAAAAAAACAAGACAATTATATCCTCATTTTTCTATCTTTTTTTATCCTTTCTCTCTCCAATTTAAAAATAAATCATAAAAATATTCATAACTTTCAAAATATATATCCGATTCTAATAAAACTTATATTTTTGGAAAGGGTTTTAAATTATCTTCAAAACAAGATCCATTGTTGATAGTAAATTCAAAAGTTTTTTTTTTCCGAAAGAAAATAGCTAGGATGAAACTGGTTGCATCCTGAATTAAAATAAAACAGAAAAAGGTATTCAAAAAATAGCTTGGATGAAACTGGATGTATCCTGTTTTAAACTAAGAAAATAAAAATATTCGAATATAGCTAGGATGAAACTGGTTGCATTCTGGTTTAAAATAAAATTGAAAAAAAATATTCGAAAATAACAATGATGAATCTGGTTGCATCCTAACTTGAATTTGTTTTCATCCATGTTTATACTAGTATGAAACTAGTATCACCATGCTCAAAACACTCTCAAAATATTGGTACATGGCTCAAAAGTGCTTGAGAAGAAGAAAATAAGCTAAAAAATAATAAAACAGGAAATCTGCAACGTTTTTATGGTGTTACAGATTAACTGTTGCAATGAAGCTGAAGATAAACGTTGCAAAGCTGAAGATAATTGCTGATTGGTTGAAGAAACCATTGCATCTGAAGATAAACGGTGTTGGTTGGTTGAAGAAACCGTTGCAGCTGAAGATAAACGTTGTAAAGCTGAAGATAAACGTTGTTGATGGGTTGAAGAAACCGTTGCATTTTCTCTGTTCTTCCCGTCTTCTTCAGCAGCAGCAGCAAAAAAAAAAATTGAATTGATTTTCTTCGATCTTTTTAGCTTCCTGAGCTCGACCCAACCTTCCTAACCTCTTTTGTGACTCAACCAAACCTTTTTATACACCACATGAGCAAGAATTCTCATTTGATTCAAAGTTTCCGCAACCATACCTTTTTGATTTTTTTTTCTTTTCGATTTAGGGTTCCTGAAATATCCTTTATTGTTATTGATACATGCAAAAATCATAGGTTCTCAATCGATTATCTGGGTTTGCTGATTTTGGTTTATGTTCAAAACCAAAATCAAGTAGTCGGTCTTCTTTTACGTTGAAATATCCTTTATTGTCTGACACATATGGGTAGAAAACAGAACAACACAGTATCATCTGATTCATTTACCAGTGGCTTTCATGAAACCAAACCATCACGTACAATAAGTGACGACGAGTCATAAGGGTATATTTGTCAGCCGCTTAAAAAATTAGTTATATTATTTGGGTGAAATATCTATTTTTGGATATTAAAAAGTATTTTTAAAATTGTTGGGTATTAAAACAATATCTAACTTTACTTGTCTTCTAGACCCACAAATTAGAATTTATGGGTTATATAACCAATAAACTATTAAATTATCTGGCGGCAGTCATGCACACCTTACCCAAGTTGGTGTGTTTAGGATATTCTTGGTGTTTTTTTGGATACTCTTTTAGATTTCTAAGTAGGTAAATTTATTTATTTTTATAATCGGTAAAGAAGAAATTTTATTAATTGAAAAAGAGAGGTATAAGAGCATTATACCACCCTAACCAAAAACAAGAAAACAAAATAGCAAGTATAGACTATAAGCTACTATGGAGGATCAAAATAAACAACATACCAGTCTCTCGACACATCCGCTGAGTTAACAAACTCAAAGTTTTTAATGGCCAAAGACCAAGTGAAAAGACAATAAATAATTTGTTTTACAACACCTTCACAGTTCAACCTCTTATCATTGAAAATCCTTGAGGTTATTTCCTTCCAAAAACCCTAAATAATGGCATCAAAGATTAAGTTCCAAATATCAGTTGAATCTTTAGTCTTTGAAGTAAGTTCCAAGCTTGAATGGATGTGGGAATATCAGCAGGCATGAGAAAAATCATCCTAGCCTGCTCTTAAAAACATCCCAAACTTTCCTTGCGAAAATACAATAAAGGAACAAGTGAGCACTAGATTCAGGATCATTACAAAAAACACAATCTTCTGGCACATCAATACCTTTCCTTCTCAAAAGATCTCTAGTAGTCAATCTTCCATAAGGAATTAACCAGGAAAAAAACCTATTTTTGGGGGAAATTTTTGTTTCCAGATGAAGGGGAAAATAGTACTTGGAGAGTTAACGCCACCTTCTTCATTTAAAGAGTCATAAGCAGACTTAACAGAAAATTCATGCTTAGTATTTAAAACCCAATGCATCTCATCCTCCATACCATCTTTGAACCTAAAATAAGCCAAGTATGAATTAAGAATAGCCAGCTCAGTTTGAGCAGCAACATTCAACCTTCTAGGAATAATAAAATTCTAAAAAACACTATCTCCATCCTCTTTACCAATGTCAAAAACAAAAGCATTCTTTGATCTTGAAACAACAAAAAGGTTAGGATAACAATCCCTAATAGGGGAATCAAAAATCCACTTATCTTCCCAAAATCGAACCTTATTACCCTTATTAAGTAGGTGAATTTTAAGACATTACAATACCAAACCTAATCATCTATGATTGTTAAAGGCATGCACCAACACTAGAAAATGTATTATTTAATTGATACGACGGTCATAACCAGTTAAAATATTTTTTTCTTATATGGAATGATATGGCCTTTGGCAGTTATATAATTATCTATCAATTTTAAAGTCAATCGTTTATTTGTAACGACTAAACAGCGACATATGATGGCATTATATATTTCAAATTGTGCTTATTTTTTGATAAGAATCTATAGCACAGTAAGAAAAATATATAACCAAAAAATTAATTTCAAAGTTCAAACCATAATACACTGACATCGTAATATGTGCTCAACTTAAAATATAATGTGATAGAATATATGTCAACGAATCCTTCCTCCTGATTAAATAGTAGTATAACACTCAAGGACCCAATATAGCTAAGTTAGCTATACGAGTTTTAATACAGTTTGTCCTTCTTCTTTTTTTTTTGGTTAAAATTTTAATCAATTCACTCATAAAATAACATTTCTTCCATTTCTTAAAAAGTAAGCATTTATTTTAAAATTTTGTTTCCTAAAAATTGAGTAATTTTGTTAAATTTGACAATATTTTTAAAATTACACTTTTGATTAATTATTATTAGTTTAAGAAACATGTATAATTTGATAGTCATGTTCATATTCGATAAATATGTGTTTTAAAATATTTTCCAACGATATAAATTTACAAATATCCGTGATATAATTTGAAGGATATGTCATTTATAAAATTTACCATTATATTATTATGCTAAAGGTATAATTGAAAAACAAATCTAAAAATATCCATCTCTTCTTATTACCTTAAGAACCGTACAAACTCTGAAATAACTCAACTTTTAAGAAAATGAAGGAATAACATTTGAGCAAAAACCGTACATAACCAAATTAAAAGATACAAAAAATCATACTCCCTCTATTTCTACAAAAAGGTTATTATCATTTTTTTCATTTTAGCTTTTTTAAAAATTTCAATCTGAAAAAAAAATTAATAGCCTGTACCTCTGTCTAATACTTTTCCAGAAACGAAGAAAATATAAAATAAAATAACATTTACCATTTGGTATCCCAATAAAAGCCATGAATTTTCGTTCTAGGACTTCTATTATTCTTAAAATATTGTCTGTATGTTTACGTTATCTACGTGAGTACGTCCTTTTCACTTTATGATATACATCTTAAAAAATCTAAATTTCTCCAGATAATCGTTGAATTTGATAAATTGCATAACCAACATTTAAGAAATCTAAATTAAAGGTTTTTTTTTAATTTTTTAAATCTGAGCCAAATTTAATCATTTTTTCTCACAAATATTCCATTTTCACTATAAACTCAACGTAAGTTATTCGAATATAATTACAAATTTTTAAGTCGCTCTTACCATGGCAGCAGTCACATAGTGTATACCTACTCGATCGCATAATGTATACCAACTCGAATATTCTCACAACGAGAGATGTTTTATGCTGGAAATGCCAACAATTTTTTCTTGTTTTAACTCCCCCACTTGAATATACTCAGGTTTCCAAGAAAACCCACTTCTCTATAACCTTTGAGATTCTATTATATGATAAAATATTAGAGGAAGGGCTATGAAGTAAGTGTTCTCATTCAAATTGCAGGATGAGTTCACCAAATTTGATGAAATCTGGTGCCAATGTTGGTAGGGGGAAGACTGCCTTTCCATTAAAGTCTACCAAACACTCCTTTAAAAGAAAGAATGTATAAAAATGGAGTCTAAGCGGCTGGTCCTCAGCCGGTTAGATATGGTGCTACATATCTTTAGCCACCCCAAATAAAATCCCTAAAATACCAAAGAAGAAAAAAAAAAAGAAAAAAAAAGGTGGGGCAGGTAATGTTTATCGCGCCAAACCCTTTTTCTTATTTTCTTTAAATTATTTTTTCCACTCGGTTTCACGATTTTCTTCTTCCATATAGTCACAAAAGAAAGAATTGGTGGTCTAGTATTGATAGGCACATTTTTGTGTCTATATTGCGCCCGAATATGTGCTTCGATAGTACTCGATTTTACACTTATTACGTCTTTTTATGTCTTTGTAGGTATTTTTGAGAAATAAACATTTGCGGAAAAATTGGCCCGAAAAGTGTTAAAGGCACCCGGGAAAATGGATTAAGGCACCCATACTTTGGATTGGGGGCACCCCTTCTTTGAATTTTGAAACCGAAAATGGCGGGAAATTTTGCTTCACGAAGAGAAGATTGTTGTGAACATGTTTTACGTGATTCTTGGGATTTTTGGACTTTTAATTTGACCCAAAAGCAAGTAGAGATGAAAACAAGTTTAAACACGTGAAGAAACAGAGATTAAAGCCGGAAAAACTGCTTCAAATCCGAGTTGTAGCCGGAAAATGATATTCACGTTGTGGAGATTTAGAATAGGATTTGGATAAGTTTTAAAGATTTCTATTGGGATTAGAAGACTTCCTAGGGTTCCTACACCCTATAAATACCAAGAGAAGTGAAGAGAAGCGAAGGGGGAAGCCGGGAGAACCACCGGAAAAAGTATACAGACAACACCATTTTTCTGCTGCTGCTCACGTGAAGAAGAAGGTGAAGAACAAACAGCTCCAGCGAACTGTCGTTCATTATCGCTGGAACTGTCGCTATTTTTCAGCTGCTTCAACAGTTGCCTTCATCAGTTACACTTACATCAGTTGCTTATTTCCAGTTGCTTTTCTGCTGCTATAATACGCTGAACCACCTCACTGTAATGCTTATAAGCGTATCAAATCGGCTGTGTTACTTCTTTTAAGCCATTGTAAACACTTTTTGAGCAATGAAAGATTGTTTTGAGCATATTTTCTCTACAATGAGCTAATCACCATCACTGGGATGATGGAGGAAGCTTTTTCTCTAATAATTAAGTGGTATGTATTTAATTAATTTATTTATGTAATTTATTTATGATTAATTGCCTTGATTGAAATTGATTTAAAAGATTTTTATTAAGCAATTGTGATTCCGTTAGATGGTGCATGCCTCGGATTAGGTCCCTAGATGCTCCATGCTTATGTTATACAGTTGTTGTTTTGAAAATCTATTTTTGCAATGCTTTAGAATCAAAATAAAATGTTTTAATTGCATGATTAAAATTACTATCACTTGATTTATTGGTTAAAAGTGGAATCCTGAATCCTAGTTCTTCCCCATATTTTTTAGTCATCTTGATTTTATTCTGTTTTGTTTTCTTTAATTAAAATTAAGTCTATAATTAAACCTTCACAAGCCTGAGAATCGAACCTCTTTTTACCACTATATTTTATCACATCAAGTATATGTGCTGGTTTGGACATAATTAAACAACACTCAATTTGGGAAGTCAAGAAGGGACATCTCATTAGTGCATTCAATGACAATTGGATCAAAAATGCGTCTTCACCTCTATGCATATCTTATCTTAATTCTAACCATAATGTGACTTTCTTTATAGATCACTATGATATAAGCTGGTGTTAGTACCTTTTGGTTCTAGAGTAAACAATATACTGTGGAAGTACTTTCTTTAGGTTTGAAAATCAAAATCATACAAGACAAGCCTAAACCACGGAAGTAGCAGTTCCGTCCTGCTTCGGTTACAAGGAGAGAAGATGGGCTGATCTTAAGGGAGGAAAACAGAGAAAGTTGAGGAAATCAGTGATGATGAATTGTGTGTGAAGGTGTAGAACTATGAAGAATACCAGAGCTTCTGAGAATGATAAGCTTGTTCTATTTTTTTGAATACACTAAGTAGTCTATTTATAGTAGATGGGAATATATATATTTTTCCTCGTAAGTAGTGGAGGTAGTAAGAAGATGGAGAGATGGGATTGTGGAGGTAATGGTATAGCCACGCCCGCTATGTTGGGGAAGTTTCTGGAAACTTCTAACCATTACTCCATCATCTCCTCAACTGCTATAACTGTCACCACTACTTGTAACTTTCCCATCATGGGGTGTTGCCACGCCGCAAGTTGCTATAAACCACCAGACCAATACCCCATGAAGAATCTCGCCATGTAAAATTTTTGATTTCTCATAGGAATTAGTGGAGTCATGGATTTATCTTACTCAAAGCACGTGAGTAATTGGGAGTTTGTCATAAGATAATACTACCAATAAGTTTATACAGACACAATATGGTTGTGGCATGGATATGGCGTGTCTTGGTAGTATGCGTGCATGCAAGCTACGGCGGAGACAACGACGCATGCAAATCCCATGGGTGAAACCAAAATGGTGCTGGCACTGGCACATGCTAGTGTTGTGGCCGTGTGTTGCTGGCGCTGGCACTTTGCTAGTGCCGCGGCCGTGGCCATTACTGGCGTTGGCACTTTGTTAGTGTCTCGGTCGTAGCCTTGTGATGCTGGTGCTTACACTTTTCTAGTGCCGCAGCCGTGGCCATTGCTGGGGATGGCACTCTGCTAGTGTCGTGTCCGTAGCCATGTGTTGCTGGCGTTGGCACTTTGCTAATGTCACGGACGTGGCCATTGCTGGCGCTGGCACTTTTCCAGAGCCGTGGACATAGCCTATTTGCTGCTAGCGCTAGCATTTGCTAGTGTTTTGGCCATGGCCATGGCCTGCTTAGGCTTCTCAATCCCATGAGATCTAGTGTTGGCATTATGTTTTACCTTTATGTAGGGCATACAAACCATATTCAAGGAATTCAGCCGTGGAAGTTTGCGACTTGAGATAATGTTCGATACGACTCTGTATTTAGATGATATGCATCTAATTAGTGTCTTCATTCGGAGATGGCATAAAATCTCACTTCGAATGTTCATAATTTTGTATAATCAGCGTGTTCTGATTAATACAGATGGTTTGTATAGATGTATATGAAATATCGAGGGTTTAGCCGGGTATGCCCTAAAGTTTTGCGAGCGCATACATATATAAAAGAGCTACAAGATTAATGTAGCCATGAGATGAATACGCATTCTCAATTCTCTTACAGAATATAAGACAAAAGTACGTATCCATAATTCTGATGCCGGATAAGAAATTTATACATATTTATTTCATGCTTCTGCAGCAGGGAAAAAACAATATTACGATTTTCTCCCTTGTCAAAAACTCACCATCAATTTTAAGTCTCATGTTTAGCGTAGAACAATAATGTGTTTCGTGGTAAGCACTAGATGGTGACAGTGAGACAAAAAATATTCAAAATTTAAAACTCATTCGAGAGTAGTTACTTAGCTTTATCTCCTTCAGGAAATGCCCTTGGCGCAGACGCAAGATTTAGGACCAGACTCTCATGTGGGCAAGAAATAGACTTTGTTGTTTAGGTTTTGATTATGTAGCTCCAGGTGTTAGTGATGACGTCAGTAAGGCATCAATAGATACGAGATGGATATCCATAGATAAAGCCTGAGGTCGTAACCGTGGTAGTAAGATTGGAAGTCGTCGTGAGGAGTTGATGATAAACTAGAGCCATGGATGCGGCTAGCAATAAACTTTGACATCTTAAGATAGATTTAAACGGATCAATTTTGAAGCATGAAGATCCATTGACGTTGTCTCATATTAACAAGAGTACCGAACAACATGGCTTGCAGTAACAACATCATAAGTTGAGACAGTAATGGTCACAGGAGTGAAGCAGTGGTGACACAAGGTTGGTGACGTCTTCTGATGTTGTTAAATATGGTAGGAGACGGCGTAGGTGATGGCCTATTTGAGTAAATAAGGACTTATAGGTGGACGAGGCCTCTCTGGAGATGAGTTTATTAAATCCCATATGGAAACCCTTATTTGCGCACCATTCGCTCCAGAAGCCTTATAATCTTTATACGATATCGGTTTCTGACGTTTGACCCTAAATTTTGAAGCTAAGAGATTAAGCTATCATATGCAAAAAGAATCACCTGGTTAGAAGATTTTATATTCAATCAACCATGCATGAACATTTGTAATTTGTAATCTCATACAAATTTTCAGACTCCATTGACTTTAGCATAAAAGCCATACCTCTAAGCCTGTATATCCCATTTACACGCTCTTTTGGTATGTCGTAGAAGAGGCATAGATTAACATTTTTCGTGAAGGATGCATCATTCCGTTCTCCAAGGATTGTTGCTATTTCTGAGTTTATTGGATGCAGGTGTAATAGTAGGAGCAACAATGAATAAAGGAGCTTGTGGTGGTAGGTGCTGGCACCGTAAGGATATGAGCTTCTTGAAGACGCTAGCTCTGTGAATGATGTCCTAGATCCGTGTGAAATCCTACTGCTATAGAATATCCCTCGTTTGGTGGAATATCCTTTGTTCTGTGGATGGGGATAGCGCTGGAGGTGTTGACACCGTGATATCTCCAAAAGGATGTGTCGTAAGTGAGGACCTCATAAGATACAAGGATCCAAAGGTAAATGGTAAAAAAAATAGAAAGCTTCATGAGGGCGAAAGTTTCATAGATCTTGAAGATTTCATGGAGTTTGAAGCCTTCATAGATGTTGAAAGTTTCATGGATGGTGAGTTTCTGATAGTGTGGGGTTTTGAGAAACTAGGTTTCTGAGAGATGTGGAGGCTCTGATTGAATAGAAAATATTCCTTAAATCAAAACCCTAACTTTCAGATTCCATATACTTTACCACCATAACGATGTTTTTGGAAAAGATGAATTCCTGACAGCAGCTTGTAAGCCAAAATTCCAGATGTTGAAAGGAGAAGCATGAATCTGAAGTGGTCAGGACAGTCGAGTGTTCATTGTGCTCGAGATGGTCTTGGATGCCTCATTACCAGTGATAGTTGAGATCATAACCACGAGTACTGTCTGTTTAGGGATTGTTTAGAGCATGAGGGGAATTGATAGTGTCACCTTGAGAATTATGAATCCAGTGTGCGAGTTGTATGGAGGTACTGACGTAAAAATGCTTTGTTGGCGATGTTTTGTTTCCCTTAGTGGTGACAAATTTGAAGTGATCTTCCCAACAAGATCAAATCCCTAAGTGTGGAACAACCAAGAGATTGCCATCCAATAGGCAGAGAGATATTGTTGACTGGTTTGTGACATACATGGGTAACTAATGTCGTATCTACTCCAGGTGCCTACTTCTGGTGGTGATAGGGTTCATGTTTCCCAGACGTTGTATGGGGTATTCCAGTATTTATCCTATTATGAGAGACAAGACTCTGTTGCGGAAGAGGTGAAAGTAGACCAGATGAGATGTAAGTGTTACCTCGTCAGGATGATGCGAGTGGGAGGTCTTGTTGCTACTACCGTTGTTGATCAAATACCTGGTCGAAGGAGGTGACTGCGTTAAATCTCTAAAACTGAAAAAGACTTCAGTCTCAAGGTGTAGCTACTTTGGCCCGCTACTAGACGAGGGATGATTTGATAGTATCTCCATGAGTACATGCCTCTAGGGTCTGATCAGGCAAGGGAAGCCAGGAAGGTTGATATCCTTTTATTGTTGTCGTTGTCTTTGTCGCGCCAAGAATGGAGCAATAACTTGAATTGAAGTTGGATCCCTCGTTGGTGCCCGGGATGACAACTGGGATATTTTCGTAAGCATTGACTGAATGAAATTGTGTCTTATCTTGAATCTTTGGCTCATAAGCTTGTTTTACCCTTCTGGATATGATAATGGTATGCTTATATGGGAGAAGTCCTCAGGAGACATCAAGGGTGAAGAGGATGAGATTAAAGGTATTATGTTGCCGAGTAGTGCTACGAGTGTCTTCAAGGACTATGTTCTCGGAGGCGTCTCTTAAGTTATCTTCTCTGAATCCTTGACTGTCTTAGAGCATGTTCTGTGGTGAGCATTCCCCTATCATACTTCTCTTAGGTTACTGAAGTTGCATTTTTTTGAGTATAATTGGGATGTGTCTCAGCCTCGTCAGGGATTGAAGGCGCTTACCATTCTGACGACGTAGTTGGGGAGAGATGAAGATATAATGTCTTTGGAGAGTGGAGGACTTCGTCAAGGTTATGACTCTTTCGTTGACCGTCTCTTCTGTGTTGGAGAGGTTCTTGATAGTGATGGGAGCTCGTGCAAACTTTCAGTCCTCGAGTGTTGTTCACATGATTCTTCGTATGCAGCTGCTGAAGATGATGCTCCAAGTGGTGTCGTTGTGTAGGATTCCAATGTGATGAAAACTGCACCAATTGAATATCTGAACGCTGGAGTTGTCTTTGACTTCAAGTTTGACCGGATTCGACTCTTGGAGGAAGATGAGACGGATAAGCTTGGTGTTGGATGGCTTCGTCGTCTTACAAAATCCATTCAGGAGTACTTGAAGGAAATAAACGCGTCTCCTGGCTTAGAAGCGGTTACCAAGGGATAAGATTTTGAGAAACCTATATAAAATAAATCGCAATTGCACGGTGTCTAACTAGTAGACAACGGTAAATACGGGTCGAACCCACAGGGAGCGGGGCAATACTGCAATCAATATTTCTAAAGAACTAACCAGGAAAGATGTTCTTGGATTTTTAGAATTAAGAATGAAATAAATATATTGAATTAAACTAAAATTATACAGTGACGGAGTCGGTAACTAGGGAATTTGGTTTCCACCAATTTAATCATGCAAAATTCATACAATCTCCAACGTATTTTCTATAATACTCGAATATTGGAATCAACCTCATATCTCGGAAAATATTTCAATAAAATCATAACTGTTTAGTTTCAACGATGCAATCTCCTTCACTTCTAATGTAGCAATTCTAAAACGTTATTTATCAATCCTAAAGCATACACCGTCAAAGAATTTAACCCAAGCAAGACATATCAATTGAAAAGCAAAAACAATTAAGAAAACCACATAAACAATTAGATACCAAGCTATATGAAGTGAAATTATTAGTCATTGAATCATATGATAACGTTATAATGGAGTTCGCATGAATGCACAATTAAAAAATTGGTTTCTACCTAAAACCCTAGTTACAAAGTAATTAGAACATGATTATAGGTTTCTCAAAACCCATAAAAATATATTACAAGAGAAAAGAATTAACCGATCAATCACCGACACCGTAATGAAATCAACGTTCTATTTATCTGTCTTTTTCTATCTCCGCCCAGACTCAACCAGCCTCCAACTTCACAGACCAGAACACCACCTCCCAAATAGAAAAATCTTTCTTTCTATCTCCTTTTTTCCATTCTCTTTTATATCTCTCTCCGCCCGACCATCTCTTGCCACGTATCAAACCTACTCCCTTTTTATTCTCACTTTCACGTGCCAACAGAAAGTTGAAGCAACTCCCTGCTTATCTCTTTTTCTTGTGTCAGACTTTGTCTGCTGGCTCATCAACCAGACTCTATTTTCCATGAACAAAACTAACACTCCCATATTCTGTATTGTTTCAATACCACCAAACCCTGCCAGCTTACTTTTCTTTTCTTTTCACTCTGAAGCAAACTATCTCTCTCTCACCTGACACCCACTTCAACTATCTTTTTACTTTTAACCTTCAGCCACATCCTTCCACCTCTCTATCTCACGTCTAATACCATATTCCAACGTGTTTCTTTCTTGTCTCCTGCTTACCATTTTGATTAATAACGTGAACCCAAAATGAGGTGTTGAGTATTTAAATACTCTCTTCCCATATCCAGTGTGCCCCCTCCTGAATTCTTGCTCCAAGACCATGATGTGTTTCCCGTATCGTACCATACAATTGTCATTTGATAATTTTTAGAGTCCAACTGCCAATTTATTTGTAATATCGGGTTTTAAGTATATAACCTATAAAAAACATAAAATAGTAAAAATAGTATAAAATCAAGCACGAACAAATATAAATTAGGTGGCAAAAATGTATAAATTAAGAGCCTATCATTAAGGCTATAGACGATATTGAAAGACTATCCCAGGAGTTGAGGCTTGCAACTGAAGCCCTTGCACAGGTGGAGAGAGAATGATGACGCTGAATCAGTCTTCAAATATCCTTTCTAAGTAGTAGGTTTTGAGGGTCTTTATGTGTTTCTGAAATACCCGATTTTTCTGTGGTTTTATTTTGAGATTTTGAGTAGGTAGATTTTGAATGGTTTGCAAAGGATTTTCTATAAATAAAATAATACTTTGTTTAATAAATTGAAATCCTAAGTATGAATACAAGATATTGCAAACATTTTGGAGGAATTACAAATATTACGTAAAAACAAGGAAATATTGCTAAGGGTGGCAAGGTGTTTAAGCCTTGATAGCTTTGTCAAGGATGGCGGAGTCCTTAAGCCTTGATATCTTTAAGCCACTTGCTATGTACGCCTAGCCATGTTGGCTTATTAGTATTGAAGAGTTTGTAGTATCCACCTAATATAGTTTTAATGATTAGATATGGCTTTTCTCCGGGAGGGACAGTAGTGTCTCCGATTTGGAAATGGTTGGGTTTCGGTATCTCAGGTTGTTGACACATCTTAAGGATGATTGGGTTATTGGTTTTAATATTTTCAGTAGAGACAACCCCTATCCATTTCATAAACTTTTGAAAAGGATCAGTTTCCATTCACATCGTCAAGGCACGATGAGGTTTATACTCGAGTCAAGTCCCCAAGCCTTGATGGGACGTGGGAAAAGTTTCTGAACAAGACTTACTTATAGGCGAAATCCACGGGCGTATGGCATCAGCTCTCTTCTATGCAATTACTTAGCATCCAGATCCGTTGTTTGGTGATGTTCTGGATTAGCAGTCTTTAGGGTCTGTTGGCTTGTTGGCATCTACAAGTGGGTTCCTTGGTGAAGATTTCTCCAGAGATATGCATCAAGCCTTGCCTTGTTTTCGTGGATTCACGGACGTCCAAGAACCATGTCGTAGTTTGGATCTACATAGTTGTTTCTGATGAAGTGGTAGCAGATACTCCTGGCCACAAAATGGTAGTGGTAGTGGTCTCTCTAGACCCTTATGAATGGCGAAGTTTGATTGCTAGATCCTTGTTTGCTTTCTTTGAATGAGGATCTCGCCATAGTGTTGAATGTTGATTATGGATGTTCTGATGCTAGTAGCATTAAGAACATTGGTTGGCTCCATCTGGTGACAACTTGAGAAAGGTGAGGACCCCTATCTCCTTATGCGACAAGAAATGATGATAAAGATACCCTCTAATATACGATTTTTTGGATATCAAGTAGATAAAGAGGCTGGTGTTGGTGGAATAGAGATAATCCTTTCTTTTTGCAATTTTCGCAGAGGCCTTACCAGAACTCCACTGGCTTTGAAATTTTGTTGTTGACTGGTTCCTGGTACCAAATTACGGGCCAGACGAGCTTCTCCTTTATCTTTTTTGGATGTGGGCCCTGGAGGTGTTAGCTTCAGCAATAAAGTTGGAGGCATTTTTGGCTTGCTTCATATGATACTTGTGTTACTCTAGAGGTGGTTGCTCCGTCTGAGTCTTTAGAGGAGCGAGTATTTCTTTCTAAGTGGTAGCCATGTCTTCTTATATTTCACCAAGGGTTTCTTGTCTCTTCATCATATCTGAGATACTTGGTGGTGCTTGACTATTCATGGCGTTTCCAGTAGCACTACTTAAAATAGGAGCATCGGTGTTGCTATTGGTGGTGTTTTGAGGAATGGTTTTTGGTATACCATTACTGGCGAATAACGATTGATTGATGGAACTGAATTGATGTTAGTCTATGAAGCAGACCTAAGACCCACCTTGTCTTCAGACGGTTGAATAACTGATTTTCAAATGGTTGAAGAATTGGATCCCTGACCGAGAGATTGATCTCCCACCGTGGTCGCCAATTGTTAGTACCTAAAATTTAGTTCTAGGGTAAACAATATAATGTAGAAGTACTTTATTTAGGTTCGGAAATCAAAATCATACAAGACAATCCTAAACCACGAAAGTAGTTGTTCCGTCCTGCTTCAGTCACAATGAGAGAAGATGTGTTGATCTTAGGGGAGGGAAGCAGAAAAAGTTGAGGAAATCAGTGGTGATGAATTGTGTGTGAAGGTATAGAACTATGAAGAATAACAAAGCTTGTGAGAATGATAAGCTTGCTCTATTTTTCTGAATAGACTAAGTAGGGTATTTATAGTAGTTGTAAATACACAATTTTTTCCTCATAAGTTGTGGAGGTAGTAAGGAGATGAAGAGATGAAGATTGTGGAGGTAATGGTATAGCCACGCCCGCTGGAAACTTCTAGACCATTACTCCATCATCTCCTCAACTGCTATAACCGTCACCACTACTTGTAACTTTCCCATAATGGGGTGTTGCCACGCCGCATGTTGCTATAAACTACCATACCAATACCCATGAAGAATCCTACCATGTAACATTTTTGATTTCTCGTAGGAATTAATGGAGTCATGGATTAATCAGACTCAAAACACGTGAGTAATTAGGAGTTTGTCATAAGATAATACTACCAATAATTTGTACAAATACAATATGGTTGTGGCATGTATATGGCGTGTCTTAGAAGTATGCATGCATGCAAGCTGCGGTGGAGACAACGACACATGCAAATCCCATGGGCGAGACCGAGATGGTGATGGCACTGGCACATGCTAGTGTCGTGGCCGTGGCCGTGTGCTGTTGGAGCTGGCACTTTGCTAGTGTCCCGACCGTGGCCGTTGCTCCTGGCGCTGGCACTTTGCTAGTGTCGTGGCCATGGCCTATGTGCTGCTAGCGCTAGCACTTGCCCGTGTCGTGTGATAGACATATTATTGTGTCTAATTTGAGCTCATATTTATATTGTTGATTCTCAATCTTTGTACCAATGTTGATATTTGTAGGTATTTTTGGAAGAATTGAATACTATAGCAGAAGTGGTTAAAAAGTGTTAAAGGCACCCAGAGAAATTGATAAAGGCACTCAAGAGTGGTTCAAGGCACATTTCTTCCATTTCAAATTTCAAATTCGACGGGAATCCTTTCCTTATCATCCGCGAGGATTTTTGAACGTCATTTGGACAAGATTCTTTTAGGATTTAAGACAAGATATTGTCTTGCCCTAAATAGACAAGAGTTTATATATGGTTTGACACGTGAAATCAATAAAAAATCGCGTGAAATAAGTAAATCTCCGAAGGGAATAAACTCTCGGTTTGATATTGTTGTAGAGAAAATATTCTCGAATCTTAAGAATGCATAAACAATAATCTCGAATGGTAACTTTACCAAAGAAATTGTGTGAAAATTGAATATTGAATATTTGTTCAAAGAAAAGAAAAGAAAATCATATTGAGACATAAAGATCTGCCGAGATCGCGAGCATTGAATACAATATATTTTTGAGATTTGGAAGCTTGGTAGTTATTGTAGTATATAAGGGAGTTGAGGGAAGTATTGAGAGAAGGCTGGCGGGTAGCCAAGATCGAGAGAAAAAGAAAAAAAAATTCATCTTAGAAAACTTGGGTTCTTGACCGGAGGAAGAAGAAGAAGAAAAAGGCTCTCCAAAACTATCGTTATATACCTTTAGCAATGGATTAGTGAATGGCACAACGACAGTTTGGATTTTAAATTACACAAAGCTTGTCGTTTATTCAATAAAGGATTTTATTCTTAACAAGTCTGAGCAACGAACTTTCTTTTACCACTATTCCACAACCACATCAATTTTTTACGCCGTTGACCCGTACTTGTTTTTAGGTTTAGTTTTAGTTTTTCGTAGTTTTATTTTAGATTTTTATTCTTTGTTCTATTTTACGTTTTCTTGGGTAATTGTCTTTTTGTTGCAGGTTTTGGATAAAAAAGAAATTGGAGCCAAATATAGTTCAGATTTGCGATTGATTAAAAGACTTGGGGGATTAAAGCTAAAGACAAAGCGAAAAGAACGGAGAAAAAGACAAAGAATTTTATATTTATATTTCATTTATTTTTGTTAGTTTTTCTTTTTGGACTTTTATATCTTGTTTGCTTGTTTGTTTATTTTTAGTATTTATTTATTAAAAAAACACACACTTGCACACACCAATTGCACCTTCCGACACTGAATTTTAGGAAAACAAGTGGGATAGTAAGCTGAATCCTTTGGGCGTTATCAGCCGAACCACCACGAGCCTTAGCCCTGTACCTTTGACCAGTCTTTGGTTGTAGATATATTCTGATAAGGTAAACCAATCTTACCTAAAATAGTGAACCCTGCATTTGCATGTGCACAATTCTTGTTAAGCACTAGTATTCTTGCTTGTGTATGACTCGTTCGATTCGTTTAGGAGATAGACTTGAAGAAAATGACCTTTTTTGTTTGAGTCCAACCCCTTACACGTATTTAGGTGGTACATCAGTTTTTATCGAAATGGGTGGTAATAATGAGCATGAAGTCCAGGTAAACAAAACCCTTAAAGATCATATGAACCCTTCTAGAGTAGCACATGAAATATCGAAGGTTTATCCGGGGTAAAGCCCTGAAATTTTGCGGGGCATACATATATAAAAAAGCTACAGGATTAATGTAGCCATGAGCTGAATACGCGTTCTCAATTCTCTTGCGGAATATAAGACAAAAGTACATATCCATAATTTTGATGCCGGGTCAGAAATTTTTACATATCTATTTCATGCTTTTGTAGCAGGGAAAAAGCAATATTATAATTTTGTACCTTGTCAAAAACTCACCATCAACAGCTGAAATTCCAACCTTGTTGAGTCATTTTTATTGAATACAATAACTAAAAAAATTCGGAATACTAGAATCCCTTTTACTGTTAATGATATATTCATCTGGCCATAAACAAGTACTAGTTTTTTCTCTCTCAAATACGCATATAGGTTGTTATCTAGGAACATCACAAACAGTACTTTGAACAACCCTCTTGTCCCAATTTATAAATCTATCTGGAGTGTCCATGTCAAATTTTCCTTTGGAAAAATATGTCGAAAACATCATCCGCTCAAAGTGTAAACTTTCTAGATACATTCATAACCAGAACAAGCTTTGCATATGTGCGCTGACAATCTTCATGAAATTATTGAACATATTATCCTGAATTGTGGTTTTCCAAAGTCTGTATGGTATGTGGTTCCACATATGAGTTTAGTGCTTCAAGACTCTGGCAGTAATATTTCGATATCTAACTGGATTAATATGGCTCACTAACAACAACAATTCATATCAAATGAGCTATATTTTTACTACAACATGGGGCATTTGGAATGAGAGATATTGTAATATTTTTCAAGATAAACAAGTAAATCATTTGAATGTTGCTAGACATGCTATTAAACTGCACACTGAGCTTACAAATGTCTTAGCTTTGAGAACTCACAGTTTACCCCAAATGTTACCACCAATACAAAAAAAATGGATGATATGCCTAATTATTGCACTATTGTCTATTGTGATACATCTTTCGATACAAACACTAGTAAATTTGGCATTTGAATTGTCATGCCGGACATAACATGTTGCTATAGGTGCTGGTAAAGTCATATCTGGACAAGTAAGAGAAACAGAGGAAACGGAAATCCTTGCAATCCTTGAAGTTGCGAGATGGATAAGAAGTCTAGGCCTCTCAGCAATTTGTCTAAAAAGGGATGCAGAAAAAGTAGTTTCTTATTCGAATAAAACTTCTAATCAGATTAGCTAGTTCAATAAAACTATCTTAGATGTTTGTCAAACTTTGTTATAGTCTTTTTTTTAGAATTGAATATATTAGTAGATCTTTTAATGGTATAGCTGATAAAACAACTAAGTTCAGTAAAAAAATACAATATAACAGGTGAGTGGGGTAACTGTTTTCCATTTTATCCTCTAAACTCGATATCCTTCTATTGTTTCCGATGAAATTTATTTTCTAATAAAAATAAATAAAATAATAATAAAGAAAAAACTCCATGTTAGACAGTCTCTCCTTCGATTTGAAAGGGAGAGACAATGTTAAAACACCAAGTAACCCTAGTTCTCCACGGTTATGTAAAGTAAAAGCCGCCATACGCGAAATCGGCTTTCGTAAGCGGCGATTAGAGTAGGTAAAAGAAGACCAAAACCAAAACCAAAAACACTTTCACTTTACACATCTCTCTCTCAGTATCCCCACCAAAGTTTACTCCCAATAAAATACTTTATTTCCCAAAACACCCTTATCATAAAAAAAAATCCCTTGAAATCCCCCCAACAACCACTTGTTTGAGTTCTTTCTACCAAACCCCCTAAAAATTGTTATTTTCCTCAACACATTAAAACCCTATAAATTTCCCCTCACATTCTCCTTTCTCTAAATAGGGTTCACATTTTTTATTTCCTCTCTTCCTCATTCTCACTCTAAATCTAAGTTTTTTTTGTGAAAAAAGGAAAAGAGAAAAAAGGAACTCTGAATACAAAATCAACAAACAATGGCTTTGACAAGTAGTTCTGCAGCAATCTCAACCAAATCTATTCTCCAAACCCATCATCAAAACTCACTAATCAACTCATCTAAACCAAACCCATGTTTGATCTCTCTCTCTAAACAGAGATTATCATCAATCAAAGCCGTTCATGCTGCTGAACCAGCAAAAAACAATTCAGTACCACCAAAACCCACCACCACCACCACCACCACAGCAACAGCAGCACCTAAATTGAAGAGTACTGATAAATGGGCAATTGATAGTTGGACAACAAAGAAGGCATTACAATTGCCTGAATACCCAAACAAACAAGAATTAGAATCTGTATTGAAAACTATTGAAGAGTTTCCACCAATTGTATTTGCTGGAGAAGCAAGAAGTTTAGAAGAGAAAATTGGTGATGCTGCTATGGGTAAAGCATTTTTACTTCAAGGTGGCGATTGTGCTGAATCTTTCAAAGAATTCAACGCCAATAACATCCGTGATACTTTCAGAATTCTTCTACAAATGGGTGTTGTTCTTATGTTTGGAGGTCAAATGCCTGTCGTCAAGGTTAGATCTACCTTAGAATTTGTCAGAAAAAAAAATCATTTTTACAGAAACAAATTAGATCTTGGATTAATATTGATTTTGCCCTTTTTTTGTTGTATAGGTGGGACGAATGGCAGGACAATTTGCAAAACCAAGATCAGATAATATGGAAGAGAAGGATGGAGTGAAGCTACCAAGTTACAGAGGGGATAACATAAATGGAGATACATTTGATGAGAAATCAAGAACCCCAGATCCACAAAGGATGATTAGAGCTTACTGTCAATCTGCAGCAACTTTGAATCTTCTTAGGGCTTTTGCAACTGGAGGTTATGCTGCTATGCAAAGAGTTACTCAGTGGAATCTTGATTTCACTGAGCATAGTGAACAGGGTGACAAGTATGTATATATATACACTCACATTAGATTCGCCTTAATTCATTCTAACTTTTTTGTTTAGCTTTATTTAGTGTTTGTACGGATTATTTATTCCTTTTGCAAAAAAAAACATCTATTTTGTTCTTTAGCTTGATTTCGAATCTACTGAAATGATCCAAAAAATTTCTCCCTTTATTTGTTGGTCCTTTTTTAGGTGTCTTCACTCTGATAATTGCTTATGACAATTACAATGGTAATCATAAAGCTATATCCAATTTACGCGGTGTGACTGAAAATTGGATGTTGATGTTATTTATTGTTTCACTATTTGATAGGTACCGTGAACTTGCTCATCGTGTAGATGAGGCCCTAGGTTTCATGTCAGCCGCTGGACTTGGTGTTGATCACCCAATTATGACTACCACTGAGTTCTTTACATCTCATGAATGCTTGCTTTTACCTTATGAGCAAGCCTTAACTAGGGAAGATTCAACTTCCGGACTTTTCTATGATTGTTCTGCCCACATGGTTTGGGTTGGTGAACGTACTAGGCAGCTAGATGGTGCGCATGTTGAGTTCCTGAAAGGAATCTCTAATCCCCTTGGTATCAAGGTATATCCAAACATATTCATCTAATTTCTTCTTTACAGTGGTTGGCTTAGTGTTTGAAGTTTAAAACACTCTAAATACTTGATTTGCTACCCTAGTATTATTATGCACCAAGATAAATAAAAATATATCACTTTTGAATAATTTATCTTCTTATGAAACAAAAGGGGAATAGTTTTGGAGAAAGCCAATCGGGATTTGACTTTATAGAACTATTCAATAATGTTGGTTGTATTGCTTTGGTTTTAATGCCAAGTTGTCCTTGTTAAAACCAAACTAATGGTCTTGAAGTTCACTGACAAGGATTGCTTGGTGTAATAGTGTGGTCTTGAAGTTCACTGACTAATGATTGGTGTTTGAAATACAGGTAAGTGACAAGATGGACCCTAACGAGTTAGTTAAGCTCATTGAAATCTTAAACCCAACAAACAAGCCAGGTAGAATTACAATTATCACAAGGATGGGAGCTGAGAACATGAGAGTGAAGCTTCCTCATCTGATTAGGGCAGTCCGTAGAGCCGGGCAGATCGTTACTTGGGTCAGTGACCCCATGCATGGAAACACCATCAAGGCTCCCTGTGGTCTCAAAACTCGTCCATTCGATTCAATCAGGGTATAAACTCACCTCTCTCAGTCTCTTTCTCAATTGGCGATGCTTGCATTATTGGAACTCTTAGATCCTTCGAATTTACTTATAGTTAGGTTAAAGATTTGTAAGTGAATGGACCCATATGTGGTAGTTGATGGTGGGCACAAAGTGTAGTATCTTTACCTAGCAAAATAAATGACTTATTAAATATAGATGTGGTAGGTAGGAGATACACGTATTTAGACAAGCATGTGACACCTAGTTTAGATGGATGTGTGGATCTCAGTGAGTATAGACTTCCTTGGTAGTTGGTCTGCATTAGTTAGTTTATTTGTTTAGTTAGATTGAATCCTAGAATATCTAACTTTTAAGCTACCCCCTCTTACTTTATCTCTAAGCTTTCTTTGAGGTGAGTGAGTCAATGAGTAGAAAACTTCTTCTGACTTTTCTTGTAGAAAAAGAGCAAAGTTCTCAAGCTTGACATCCTTAAAAGCTGACTTCATTAGGTCTACACTTTTATTTCTATGTTAGGTTGACAATAAAGATACATTTTAAGCTCTCTCAGTTTACAAAGTACAAAACAGCTAATAATGTTGCTTTTTTCCTTTTGGTCAGGCTGAGGTACGCGCATTCTTTGATGTGCACGATCAGGAAGGAAGTCATCCAGGTGGTGTTCATCTAGAGATGACCGGACAAAACGTGACAGAATGCATTGGGGGATCAAGAACAGTTACTTTCGATGATTTAAGCTCACGTTATCACACCCATTGCGACCCTCGTCTGAATGCCTCCCAGTCGCTGGAACTTGCATTCATTATTGCAGAACGACTTAGAAAGAGAAGAATTGGATCAGAACAAGCACTTGGTGGATTCTTAGGGATGTAAAAGAAACTAAAATTAAAAGACATCTCTAATTAAGTGTTGTTAGTTTAATTTTCTACATGGTTCCAATTGAACAAATGTTTTAATTTTTTAGTCATGGGTTTTTGTGGGTTTAAACTATGTGTATGTAATGTATACTATTAGTGAAACAAGTGAATGGGTTGGGGATTTTGAAACGTTGGACGAAGAGGGAGAAGAAATAAAGATCTATTATTTTTTATCCTTTTCTGTTAAATTTATTTTTCTTTTTGTTAAAGCAACATTACATTTTTGCTATGTTTTGGCAACTTCAGCAGGTTCTGAGAAATATACCTGCAGTTTTAATTGAATCTCGGATAATTATGCACAATGTACCAGAAGATATAACCTGGAGCTGGGGCATATGCAATATTGTCTGTACTTACATTGCCCTTGGCTGGGGAATATGTGGTGTGGTACTTTCCGAGATGATCATACGTGTCCTCCAGGTTGTGCTAGTGCTGGAGATAACTTGGCATTTTACTAGATACAGACATACAGTATACTTGTATAGCTTGGCATTGCCATATGGGATACGAAAACAATAACAGATTGGGTTTATTCGATATCACTAGTACGTACCTAACAGATTGTGAATCCGAGTCAACTTTAGTAGAACTCTCGGGATTAAATTTTTATTTCTAGAGGATTGATCCAAAATGTAGTGAGCAAGGGGGCATTTCATATGAGGTTCTACCTGAACTTACCTATTCCTAATTTCACTCATTTGTAGTCGCATTTAAACTTTCCTCAAAGGACAGAGGATATGATCGAGCTTTCAAACTCCATTCCATCGTTTTTAAGTCGCTTTTTTTTTTTGTGTGTGTAGACTTCTCTTCTTTTCGTTTGTCTGCTAAGAAACAATTTAAGTTCTGGGTATTTTTTGTTTTTATTCCAGTGGTTGAGAAGAGGACTTGTGGTCTACTTGAAAAATATCTCTTTCATTTCAGCATGAAACACGTTGTTCCCACGAGCCCATCAGATATGTGTTTTTTATTTTTCTTTTATTTTTCTTTTTGAAGTAATTTTTTTGTGATTTTTTTTACTGAACGGAATATCAATTGAGATCAAAAAACCTGGCTTAATCGAGCTTGTGAAATTAATAGGGGCTATACCAAATTTATTTCCACACCATAAATTATAAGGGGTTAAATGGTGATGGAAATACTATTTTACTTTTCTCCTAATAACTAAACCTAAATTTCTAATACATTTAAACCCAACAACCCCCTTTCTATTCTAAAATCAAAATCTAAAATCATTCACCTTCTCGTCTTCTCCTCTCCCTAACGACCCTTATTTCTCCATTTTTTTTAAAATCAATTCATCGTCGTAATCGTCATGGTCCAAATCTTAGACCATGATGACTTTTAAGATGCATGTTATAATTATGAAAAAACGTCATGGTTTTTAATTTTCGACCATGACGACCCTTACTGGTTATTTTATGAAGATGAAGAGTCTATTTAGGGTCGCATCGTTTTTACCTAAAACCATGACGACCCTATTCTTATTAATATGTGCCGACCATTCGATAAACCATAACGACCTCATAGTCTAATTGGGTCGTCATTGTCTATTGGTGTCGACCATGACGACTCCAACTCACCCAAATAATGGCAGATTGGAGTCGTCATGGTTTAGGGTGTGAACCGATTTAACCCTATCATACCAAAACATCTAGGAAAAAGTGAAGATGATATAGTTAGCGTCGTCATGGTATAATTTTATCGACCATGACAATTTTTCATAGCCTGGTAAAGTTGCAGGTAAGGGTCGACAATGTTGGATGTTACGACCATGACGACCTTTGCAGAATCGTGATGGTAGTAACCTCACGACCATGACGACCCTTATACTGTGTGTTTGGTTTTCCACAATGATTCGACGATTTTAACAAAAAATTTGACCATTAGTAAGCTATTGGTAGTTAACTTGAGTGTTTTGAGTTACGGGTTCTTCATTTTTTTTCCTTCATTTTTTCCCTCCAAACCCCCTCTTCTTCTCTACTCATAAAACAAATAAAAATAAAATAAAATAAAATAAAATAAAATTCTCCAACTTTAATCCTAACCGTAATCTATATAACTAATCTAATCTAATTAATTAACTAAACTAATCATGTATTAGGGATAATTAAATGAGGTAGTTTAGCCATTTATAAAAATATATAGCTAAGGGGTTCTAGGAATTATTTTTGAGTAACCCTATTTTGTCTTTTCCTAAAGCCTACTATTAATTCTACAAGCCCCCAATTAAGCCAGGTTGAAAAAATACTCTCGCTTGGTTTGAAAATTTTACTTTGAAAATCTTAATTTCTCTGTTTCTTTCCTCTGTTTTCTTGATCTCTTAGATTTTGTTTCATTTTGATGATGGTTATAGCCTCTTAAATTCTTCTCATTAAAAGACAAATAACTCTTGTCTAGATTATAATTAATCTTTGTTGAGTTTTATCATTTATTAATGGAGTTTTAATTTTGATTGCAGAACTCCATGTTGATATACATATGTCATCATCAGTAGTGATAACCAGTAGTGGTTGATCCCCCAGAAATCTGATTATTCTGAAATTGTTGCAGCAGTGCCTTTTATCAACAATAGTCTTGTTACTCTCTTTTCTTAGTTGGTTCTCAAAAGTCGTTTGAGTAGCTTCATTCACCATTACATGATCTTTTGTTTGAATCAGTATCATTAAATGCTCCATGACCAGACATAGTTTCATCAATCAAATGCAGTCCATCCAACGACCTATCACGGTATGTTTGAATGACCGTAACACTAATGACAACTTTAGGAAGGTTTCCCACTTTTTCAAATTTCAAATTCAAGCTAATTCAATTACCCCGGATATACTGTAAATCAATATTAGCTACCCATATTCTTGGAAACTTTCAGATTCTAAGTATATCTCATCGTTTTATAACCCTATAAGATATCCTTTTAGCTATTGCAACCCTAAAAAGTTTGATCTCGCTTGTAAAAGTTCTGTGTTTTTTTTTTGAAGATAAGTGGAAAATGGCTGGGCGAAGAAATGACCAAGTTGAAAATCTATCATCGAGAATGCAGTATGCTAGCATCATTCATACCTCGGCTAGACCAATTATAAGAACGGTAGCTACTGCACAAGTGGTGACTGATGCGGCGGATGAATGGTCTGGTAGTGTAACACCCGCAGTTTTTGCATGACGCATACTTAGGGATGCGTCATGACATGGATGAAGCTTCATCCTAAGCTTATAAAGCTTACTCAGATATGCATTAGGGTGTGGATGCCTTAACCTCAAATTATTGCATTAAGGCCCTATTATGCCGTGATGCATGATTGAAAATGCATCACTGAACCAATGTGGCGTATGCGAGAAGGCATTATAGTTCTAATGCACTATTATGTTGTGATGCATGATTGAGAATGCATCACTGAACCAATGTGGCGTATGCGAGAAGGCATTATAGTGCTAATTCACTATTACACCGTGATGCATGATTGGGAATGTATCACTGAACCAATGTGGCGTATGCGAGAAGGCATTATAGTACTAATGCACTATTATACCGTGATGCATGATTGAGAATGCATCAATGAACCAATGTGGAGCATGCCAGAAGGCATTATAGTGCTAATGTACTATTATGCCGTGATGCATGATTTGAAAATGCATCACCGAGCCAATGTTGCTTACCGAGAATGCATTATAGTGCTAATACACTATTATGCCGTGATGCATGATTGAGAATGCATCACTTATCCAATGTTGCGTACTGAGAATACATTATAGTGCTAATGCACTATTATGCCGTGATGCATGATTGAAAATGCACCACTTAGCCAATATTGCGTACCAAGAATGCATTATAGTGCTAATGCACTATTATGCCGTGATGCATGATTGAAAATGCATGAGAGGTAATGCAAATATATATGCGATATGGCTTATACTTGGATCATACTTGATGCTAAAACATCAATATCCTTATAGCTTAACCGATAAAGCTTGAATGTGCATGAACGGTAATAAACATATATATATATATGCGATATGGCCTATACGTTGGAGCATACTTGATGCTTAAGCATCAATATGCTTGTAGCTTAACCGATGACGCTTGAATGTGCATGAGCGGTAATGCACACACATATATATGTGATGTGGCTTATATGTTAGAGCATACTTGATGCTTAAGCATCAATATGCTTGTAGCTTAACCGATGAAGCTTGATTGTGCATGAGCGGTGATGCACATATATATAAATGCGATGTGGCCTATACGTTGGAACATACTTGATGTTTAAGCATCAATATGCTTGTATCTTAACCCATAAAGTTTGAATTATGCGAAAGCATCATTCAATCGTGTTATGTACTCGAGAACGCATATTTGCGTAGTAAATAGGAATAGTTATGCACAAGCTAGTGCATACCTTGCGAAATTCCTCCGGCCTATACAGACTAGGCTTTGCTTGGCCTTGGGCCTAGCGATGAAGTTTGGAACCGATGTTGACTTTGCCTTAATAGACTTAAGTTGCTTGTTCCTTTCGAATTGACACTTTGTTGAACTACGGGCATGCTTGATCCCTTCAAGGTACAGGTTGGGTACATAGGAAGCCACAATGCAATGCATTGAGGTGCAACACCTTGTGGCTCATATCATCTAATTTAGAGGTGATTGCGACATTATGGTAACTCGTATCATCTGGCTTGGCAATGCTAAGTCAAGAGATGATTGTTGCCACACATGATAAGGTAGTTGCAATTCCATTCAATGGTTTGTTCATACTTCCTATCAATTGTTACGACATTGGAATGGCAGGTGCCTGGATGTTGTACCATTGGCAAGAGCAAGACTAGTGCAGACTCCAGCGTATGATCGAAGTTGAATTGATGAAGAGAAAAATTAGGCTTGAAATGGCCTAGGTGCTAGTCCAAGGCATGAGTTAGGCCTGGACAATGATCGTAATTATGTGATGCTTGCCAAAGGCATTTCACCTTAGCTTTAATGGTCATGTACCCTTTGTAGAATGAGGGTGAGTTGGAACGATATGGAACTACGTTCCGAGTACCATGCTTGCAAAGGTAAATATAACTGCATAGACAACGAGAAGTTAAGCTTTAAGGTCCGGTTACTATCTTTTAAGCCGCTCATCGGGGAGTTCTGGCCTGCCCAGCGCATAGCGCCGGAGGCGGAATTTTCCGATCCATGACAAATGATATCAGAGCAAGTTCCGAGAAAACACTAGGGATTGTGCGTTGTGGACTCGTCAAGTGAGAGTTTGTAATGCGAATACATAAATTTTCTTTCAAAAATAAAAAAGGAAAAAGTTGGAAGAGTAGGCCAACTGTTACGCAAAAAGAAGAGTTTGTGACTGCTAAGCCAATTACTTTGTAAGTTTGTGTTGGACAACCAGGCAAAGCGCCTGTGCTAAGATAAATTGTAACTACTATGATAGTTACTTTATTGATATTTAGACGCGCTCGAGTGTATTATGAGTTTGCCAGGCCTTATTAGACTCTTTTACCATACCGATGGTAACCCGGAAGATCGTCGTTGGAACAGTGTAGACAAAGGGACTGATCATCCCCACCTGTTGCTGGAACGGTGTGTGTTGTCATGCCTTCCAGCTCCCACTTACGAGTGGCAACCCGGAAGACCGTTAGCTGTAACGGTAGGCTTGCATCTGATTGCATTTGCATTAGAGTTTGGTCCTCACAGTACTGCGCTATGAACTGCTTACAATTTGCGATGACTCTTTCAACTTTTATGAACTTTTGAGATTCTTAAGTGTATGATATGGGACGTCCACTTGAGATCTCGTGTTGAGTAAATCCTTTTGCATTCTTGAGCTTGTTGTATGGGACGCATGTTTAGGATCCAAATTGATTTTCTTGGTATAGTTGTAAAGCCTTTTCTGATCCTCGAGCATACTGTATGGGACGTATGTTTAGAAGGTCTTAATCGACGTTTACGACAACTACGGACCCTATTAGGATTCCGAGATATACAAAATGAAACGCATATTTTGAAGGTTCTCATTTATGTTCATTAACATACATTAGACCCTTATAGGATTTCTGTGCATCATGGAACGGGACATATGCATAGGAAACGTTAATCGATGAAGCTTGTCCACAATACTTTTTGAGTTAAATTTCAGGGATAAAATTCTTTGAAGGTGGTAAGAATATAACACCCGCAATATTCGCATGACGCTTACTTAGGGATGCGTCATGTCATGGGATGAAGCTTCATCCTAAGCTTATAAAGCTTACTCAGATATGCATTAGGGTGTGGATGCCTTGACCTCATATTATAACGTTAAGGCCCTATTATGCCGTGATGCATGATTGAGAATGCATCACTGAACCAATGTGGCGTATGCGAGAAGCCATTATACTGCTAATGCACTATTATGCCGTGATGCATGATTGAGAATGCATCACTGAACCAATGTGGCGTATGCGAGAAGGCATTATAGTGCTAATTCACTATTACACCGTGATGCATGATTGGGAATGCATCACTGAACCAATGTGGCGTATGCGAGAAGGCATTATAGTGCTAATGCACTATTATACCGTGATGCATGATTGAGAATGCATCAATGAACCAATGTGGCGTATGCGAGAAGGCATTATAGTGCTAATGCACTATTATTCCGTGATGCATGATTGAGAATGCATCACCGAGCCAATGTTGCTTACCGAGAATGCATTAGTGCTAATACACTATTATGCCGTGATGCATGATTGAGAATGCATCACTTATCCAATGTTGCGTACTGAGAATGCATTATAGTGCTAATGCACTATTATGCCGTGATGCATGATTGAAAATGCACCACTTAGCCAATATTGCGTACCAAGAATGCATTATAGTGCTAATGCACTATTATGCCGTGATACATGATTGAGAATGCATCCCCGGGCCAATGTTGCTTACCGAGAATGCATCATAGTGCTAATGCACTATTATGCCGTGATGCATGATTGAGAATGCATCACTGAGCCAATGTTGCGTACCGAGAATGCATCATAGTTCTAATGCACTATTATGCCGTGATGCATGATTGAGAATGCATCACTAGAAAGTGCATTAGATGAACGCCACATATCCTCCTTATATCCACTTGTATAAATGCAAATAAAACATATATAGGGGGAAGGTGTTGGTTGGAAATCGATGATGCTTAGCTATTCCAACCAGATGGAGGAATTGCCTTAGAGGCGCCAACTAGTTAGCGGATTTGCCTAGAGGCGGCAACCAGAAAATGGATTTTCCTAGAGGCGCCAACCAGTTAGCGGATTTGCCTTAGAGGCGCCAACCAGTTGGCGTTTTTGCCTAAGTGCAGTCGATGGATGTCAATTCCCTATCTTTTATTGATTTGTAAAAATACGAATAAAACATATATAGGAAGGGAGCTTGCTTGAATGCACATGATTGGTAATGCACATATATATGTGATAAACACTTAATTCATACATTTTTACCACTTAATCTATATTTGCTAGCATTTCAATTTATGCTAATAATGTATTTTTATTGCTTTAATATGTGGTTCTATAAAATCCAAAGATATGAATTAAACATGGTTGAAAGGGCTACAAAAACTATTTTATTTGCTCATGCCTCTAAAGACTAGAGTCAGACAACAACTAAAGAAAAGTGAGATAGAAATATGAGCGTCACACAGTTAAAACAAAAGAAGAAAGAAGACGGGGCTAGGTACTTTTCTTTGGATGATTGGCTGGAGAGAGGAGGTGAGAAGTATGGGCGTAAAACAATTGGAGGCTAGAGACAAGACCTAGGCTATGTAAGGGACGGCTGATAGGCGTGAAAAGTGGGATGATAGAAGGCAACACGTGGGGGAGGTGGCGAGTGCAAAAGGGAAGTAGGTTCTCTTTGATTTTTGGATTGTAAAGGAGGGTGAAAGGTAGTAGGGGGAAACAAAAAGTAGGTTAGGGATATGTTTTTGTACTAACAGGTCGGACGTGGCAGCACTCAAGTGAGGTGAAGAAAAAGGTGAGACAAAGAGAGATAGTGATTGTCTTGGTGTTGGCTAGCAACGTGAGTGTTGGCTAAGGCTAAGTAGATGGATAGGATGTAAGCTAGGAAAGAAAAGGATTGATGGGTGCTTTCTGTTGACTATAAAAAAATATAAATAAAGTAGGTTTTCTTTGGAGGCGGTACAGTGAAGGTTGTTGGAGGAGAGATTAGGGTAGGGGGAAAGAATACCTAGAGGCTAGGTTTTTCTACTAGGATAGGTACGGTGAAGAGTGATTAAGGGAGAGAGAGAATCTAGAGTAGGTACAAAAGAAAGAAGGGTGTGACGTGAGAGAAGGGGAGAGAGAAGAAACATCATAGGGTACAGGCATAGGTTGGAGGATATGAACAGAGACAGGAGAGAAGACGAAGACGACTGACGACTGTGTCTGGAGTTTGGTTCAATCTTCTTTCTTTCTACTTTGTTAATCATTTTTATGGGTTTTAAGAAACCTTTAGCCATGTTTTGCTGATTTTTATAATTAGGGTTTAATGTTGAAACCACTTAAAGTTTTAGATCAATTAAATCGACTTATCTGATACAGACTATTATGATTTGAATAGATTAATTCCATGATTTTGATTTATTGATTTAATGAAAAATTAGTTGTTGCTTCACCTGTTCTGTACAATACAATAACCTGTGCACATAATTAATAGGATATCAAATATGTTTGTATACTTATTTGATATTTCATGCTTGGGTTAAATCCTTAGATGGGGTATGCTTAAAAGAGCCAAATATTATTTGTAAACCTATGATTAGTTTCGTATTATTTTCTCGCTAACGCAATTAGATGGTGTATGCATGAGACTTAGAGCTTTTGATGAGCCATGCTTAGGGTGTCCCAGTGATATTTACGACTCTAATACATATAATAGGTGATGTCGATAGAACGAACAATAAATGAATATTCAGGAGATATGTTTCACTTCAGTAATTAAATAGAAATAGTGGTGGATATTGAAAACTCTGGTTACTGTTTCTCCCATTTGATTTATTTTATTAGTTTAGTTTGTTTTATTATTTCATTTATAATTCTAAAAATCCAAAAATATTATTTCTGATTAGTTTAATTAAGATATTAATTGCAGTATTGTCCCCGCTCCCTGTGGGTTCGACCCGTATTTGTCGTTGTCTGTATTGTAGACACCGTGCGATTGCGGTTTATTCATATGCGATATGGCCTATACGCTGGAGCATACTTGATGCTTAAGCATCAATATGCTTGTAGCTTAACCGATAAAGCTTGAATGTGCATGAGCGGTAATGCACACACACATATATATATATGATATGGCCTATACGTTGGAGCATACTTGATGCTTAAGCATTAATATGCTTGTAGCTTAACCAATGAAGCTTGATTGTGCATGAGCGGTGATGCACATATATATAAATGCGATGTGGCATATACGTTGGAGCATACTTGATGTTTAAGCATCAATATGTTTGTAGCTTAGCCCATAAAGTTTGAATTATGCGAAAGCATCTTTCAATCATGTTATGTACTCGAGAACACATATTTGCATAGTAAATAGAAATAGTTATGCACAAGCTAGTACATACCTTGCGAAAGTCCTTCGGCCTATACAGACTAGGCTTTGGTTGTCCTTTGGCCTTGCGATGATGTTTGGAATCGATGTTGACTTTGCCTTAATAGGCTTAAGTTGCTTGTTCCTTTCGAATTGACACTTTGTTAAACTACGGGCATGCTTGATCCATTCAAGGTACGGGTTGGATACGTAGGCAGCCGCTATGCAATGCATTGAGGTGCAACACCTTGTCGCTCATATCATTTAATTTAGAGGTGATTGCGACATTATGGTAACTCGTATCATCTGGCTTGGCAATGCTAAGTCAAGAGATGATTGTTGCCACACATGATGAGGTAGTTGCAATTCCATTCGATGGATTGTTCATACTTCCTAGCAATCGTTACGGCATTGGAATGACATGTGCCTGGATGTTGCACCATTGGCAAGAGCAAGACCAGTGCAGACTCCAGCGTATGATCGAAGCTGAAAATTGATGAAGCAAAAAATTAGGCTTGAAATGGCCTAGGTACTAGTTGAAGGACTCAGATTGACTCCGTCCAATCTGAGATAGGTGTCTGGTTGACAGACAAAAATAGTATATCCAATGAACATAAAAGACATTTCTCTACTATTTTTTACTACCAATCCACCTAATTTTGATTGTATGCTGAATGATATTACTCCATGTATTTCTGATGAGGATAATTTTTTCCTTACCATGCACCTTCAGCTGAGGAGGTGAAGGATATTGTCTTTCAAATGCAGTCGTGAACGACACCTGGACTGGATGGGTATCTGCATGATTTTTACCAAGAGATATGGGATGTCGTGGGTGAGGATACAGTTAGAGTCGTACATGCTTTTTTTCACTCAAAATTTCTTTTGAAACAAATGAATCATAGTTTCATTTCTCTAATCCCCAAGTTTCAGTGTCTTAGGAGTGCATCTGACTTTTGGCCTATTAGCCTAAGTAATGTTTCGTATAAGATCATAAGTAAACTCCTAGCTAGTAAGCTTAAGAAAATCATGAATAAGTTTATTAGTCCCCATCAAGCTGTATTTATTTCATCCAGGCAAACTACTGATAATATTGTCCTTGCGCATGAAGTTGTTGATAGTATGAAAAAATACAAAGTTAAAATTAAAGGGCTTATGGCTTTCAAGCTTGATATGTCGAAAGCGTTTGATATAATTGAATGGGTTTTTCTTATTGATGTGCTTAGAAAGCTAGGTTTTAATGATGACTGGTGCAAAATGATGTATGCTTGTGTGTTTACTGTGTCTATGTCTGTGATTCTTAATGGTTCTTCAGGTGATATTTTTAATCCAACAAGGGGTCTTAAGCAGGGTTACCCCTTATCCCGGTACTTGTTTATTTTTGTATGGAGGCTTTTTCAAGACTCATTCTTGCTGCTGAGTCTAGAGGTGAGGTGGATGGTATTAAGGTGACTGGAGACATTCCATCAATAAACCACTTATATTTTGCTGACGACTGCCTCATTTTCACTATAGCTAACATCAAGTGTGCTAAGCATCTTGATAACATTATCAAGTTTTTTAGTAGGCATTCTGGAAAATCAATTAACTTTGACAAGTCTAGAATTGCCTTTAGTCCCAAAATGAATAATTCTGTTAGAGTTTAGATTGCTAATACTTTAGGAATCAAGAGATTATCTCTTCAAGATAAATGGCTAGGGGTTTCTCTACTCATTCATAAGAATAAGATGGACATATTTGGGCACTTGGAAGGTAAATTTCATAAGAGGTTAGCGGCTTGGAAGAGCAAGCACCTAAATCATCCGGCTAGAACTGTTATGACTCAAGATGTGCTTGGGTCTTTAGCCTCCCACCACCTAGCTATTTTTTCGATGTCGGCTAAGCTCACAGATAGGTTTGATAGTATTCAACAGAAATTTTTTCAAAATAAAAGCAACATGAAAAAGGTATAAGTCTTAAGGATTGGGATAATATTGCTATACCTAAAGTGTTGG
>JAJJMC010014687.1:3459072-3473545 GCA_023531435.1 Papaver californicum
GGGGGGGTTGAACATTAAAAAAACTGTTGAGTTGAATACTGCTCCTTTTGTTAAGTTAGATTGGCGAATGTTATGTGATTCTGACTCTTTTTGTGCTAGGAATTTAAAATATAAATATTTTCCAAACAGTAACCCTCTTCATACTGCTAATAAGAATGGTTCATGGGTTTGGAAAGTGATTTATGCTGGCTTAGAGATTATTAAGGAACACTATTGCTGGGAGGTTGAAAATGGTAGGAGAATCTCTATTGGGATGATAGGTGGATACCAGGTAGGACTGAGTGGGTGGATTCGATATTTAGGTATATGGCCTTGCCAACTGTCGATCAACTTATTATACAGGAAACTAGAACTTGGAATCTGGATATGTTGAATTTGTTGTTTGATAGTGAAAAAGTAAGAGAGATTTGTAAGATTAAAATACCTATCAAAGGAGAAGAAAAATGAGATGAATCCCCTCTCATAATGGTATCTTCTCTGTTAAGTCTTCCTATAGAATAATAAATAATACTTCTTATAATCCTAGTTATGTGGCCGATCATCTGCAATTCCCTTGGATTAGATTTTGGAAGGCTTCTCTTCGGCCAAAAATCTTACATTTCTTGAGAAAATGTGTCTATAATTGTCTTCCTTTTGGGGAGAGACTTGCTAGGCATGTTTCAAGCATAAGCTCTATTTTCCCTCTTTGCAATAATGATATTGAATATGTTGATCATTTATTAATACATTGTTGCATAAGTAAACATGTTTGGAGCACAGTTCAATCAAATATTGTATGAATTATAGGTGAACAGACCATCAAAAGCTGGACTGCCAGGTGGTTCAGAAGTGGTGCAGTTCAGGATTGTATGGTTATCATTGTAGGGTATACTTTATGGAATATCTGGAAAGCCAGATGTTTTTTTGTTTTCGATAACACATAGGTGCAAGTAGATGCTGTGGTTAGAACTGTCAAAAGAAAGATGATGGATTGGAATAAACATTTAAGTAAACAAAGAGCTACTAGGGTGACTGTTAATTCAAATAGAGAGACAATTAGATGGACAACTCCAAGATGTGATTTTATGAAAATCAATTTTGATGCAGCTTTCTGTAAGGAAGATAAAACTATGGGATCTGGTCTAATTTTGTTTGATGCTGCAGGGAACTACTATGGATCATGGTGTATACCAGGAATAGTGAAGGATGAGGAACATACAGAGGCTATAGCTGCGTTAGAGGCTGTCAAGTGGGCAAAAAGAAACAACATTCAAAAGGTGCACTTGGAAGGAGATTGTTTAAATGTATTCTTGGCTATAATTGGTAGAATAATATCTCTTAGATGGACTAATAGTTCTATTTTTACGGATTGTAAGGAATTTCTCAAGAGTTTTAGTAGTTAGGTCTGCACTCATGTCCCAAGGGACACAAATGAAGTTACGCATTGCTTATCTAAGGAAGTTATGCATTGTGGTAGTCAATTTTTCTGTGGGGCTGATTTCCCTGTATGGTTGGAAACTCTCTTTCGGGAGAAACCCTATGTTGGTTCATGATTGATTTCTAAATAAGATTTTTTTTTCTATTTTTTATATAAAACAATTTTTTATCTTTTTTTTTTGATTCAAAATATACTTTTATCTATAAAGATGAAACTATAACATTGTTATAATCGTGCTTAAGCCAGACTAAAATATCTGGTGGCAGATTATCCATATAATCAAAGTTTACACATTCTTCCCTAAATTTTCTTGCTAATAAATGCACTACCTTATTGGCATCTCTATTCATAGCCTTACTAAACCATAAGTTCATTCTATAAATTTTTTCTTAATATCCAAAATAAAACTATTATTTAACCTAATGAACACTAGATTCACCCTGGTCTATTTTTTATTTATTATTATGACTATCCGTGGATCCACAATGCATGTATCTTTTCTCTGATAGACGCAACAAGCATGTTATAACATGGGCTATATAATTCTATTAACCTCCCGAGATTTTGATGGGTTGATAATAGACATGGTTTAAATCCAACTAACAACACATATCTTTGCCGACTTGTAATTCAGGAACGCTATTACGAGGGCAACAATGATTCAATGAATTATTCCGGAGACTGTAGGGTTATTCTACCCTGGATAGTTAAACAAGGGATATTCAAGGGGCATCGAAAACACTAAATTGCCTAATTAACTATTAGTATACAAAATCTATTTTGCTTATAAACTTAATTTCATTTCTTACAGAAAGAGTATGATTCTTTTAAATTTCACTTGTTGTAAATTACCAAAGGCAAAATCTCACTCAAGGCGTTATGGTGAATATAAGTCTTGAATCAAGGACCCTGTAACGAGTGTATGGGATTCGTCACATACGAATTCCCATAGGAAGAGTATCATTCTATTTTCATGCACATTAATGGTTGCAGAATTTCTCGATTTATTACCCTTTAAAGAATAAGATAAAACTCTGTATGAGTTATTTAAAAATTAGGATACAAATTCGTAGTAGAAAAAACTATATTTGTTCGGATTTCGATTCGAATTCGGATACAAAGTGCCTTATTCACATCCGTATACATCCGTTTACACCCTTATCTTCGACCAGTCACTCTTTGCCTATCAAGGATGAACGAAAAATTGAAACTAGGAAAGTAAAAGGGTTAAAACTGAAACTTCTTGCGGACACGATTTTATAACATGTCTTGCTGAGGCTAAACCTCGGACTTATAAGGAAACAATGACTACATCTAAAGCTCAATTCTTGAAAGAAGCTGTAATTATCAAAATTGATTTCATCCAACATAATCTGACTTGGTAGCTTGTAAGTTTACCTCCAAAAAGTAAGACCATGGGTTGTATGGATCTTTAAACTCACTAGGAGAATTTATTAATAATAGAAAAAAAAACAGAAACAAGAGGGGGACATAAAGCCAGAACCTCCTGAAGAAAGAAGCTAGAAAAGAAAAGAGCAAAAACGTGAAACACCACAACTACAAGCTCATCCAAAGCGTTTCATCCATAATTTTTTTTGAGGAGATTTCAAGTAGATTATTTATTTTGGTTTATCATTTTTCTTCATAGAACCATGCAAAATAGGCTGAAAACCATCAGAGGAGGAATAACTTAATGTTTCTTTATTCGAAGAATCTTCTATCACCAAGTTCTCTCATACCAGCTGAAAAGACAGGATACCGGGATCGATCTAAGATGTTGTTAACGTACACATGTATTTATTTTAATTATTAAGCTAAACAATATAATTGCGGAATATAGTAAATAACAGATACACACAAGATTTTGTTAACGAGGAAAACTGTTCGGAAGAAAACCCCCAGGACGTAGTCCAGTTTTGAATACTCTCATTATTAATCCACTACACAAAAATCCTACTCGCAACTTCGTGTAGTTGATACCGAATAAATTACCCTGAGTTATTTAATTTTCTCAGTTCCCTTTGCCTACAACCAATCCGGCCAACACTCGTGAATCATCTAACAGAATCCA
This sequence comes from Papaver californicum, assembly GCA_023531435.1. Taxonomy (NCBI): domain Eukaryota; kingdom Viridiplantae; phylum Streptophyta; class Magnoliopsida; order Ranunculales; family Papaveraceae; genus Papaver; species Papaver californicum. The sequence goes on from JAJJMC010014687.1 coordinate 3,462,561, forward strand.
CTGTAAAGTGTTGTTTTACCTTCGTAAAGACTTCTACAACCCAATTCCTTTGTGACGTCTTATAAACAGCAAGTAATCCAACTGTTTGATAACCCACTCAAATCCAATCATAATATCAAAGATATATAATGATTAATTCAGAGTCAAGGATCTTCCGTTTAGATCTGTAATCCAATAACTTACCAAATCCAAAACTCATTGACTAGATCAATAGAGTCTTACGATTGCAAAAGTAATCCACTAGATTACAAGACTTACGTTTATAATAAATCACATACAACTTGACGATCTCTACAAGTTTTACATTTATCAAAGATACATAAACAACTTATTTGTCGCATACAATAAAGTCAAGCAGATACATAGGCGGAGCTAGGTTTTGGAGAAAGGGGGTGCAAAAATTCTTGGCAAGTTGGATAAGGGTACAAAATGGGCTTAGAAACCCATTTTATAACAAAATAATAATAATCAGTAATAACAAAAATCGGGCTTGGAGGCCAGCTGGGATGGGTGTGCTCTAAGATGGCTCCGCCCCTGAGCAGATAATCACGCAAAGATCAGAAACACAAAAAAAACTTAAAGTCTCCAATCTTCTTAATCTTTAATAGTAACAGCCTGTACTTGATTCCACTAACGATTCATAGAACAGAGTTTGCTAACATTAACAATTTCTAGAGGGGTGAATCGTGGTTGTGCTTTACAAAATTTGCAACAAATAGTTCTATCTTAGACATATGTGATATGTGGGGTCATTAACTCATAAAATATGATTAATATGTAATCAAATCAGAGATAAAGTAGAAGACAAAAAATATAATGTGGTTCGGCATTAATGGCCTACGTCTACGAATAAAACCTTGTAGGGTGAAATATATTAGAGATATCTAAAATTTACTGAGATAGGTTTACAATTACATATAACTCCTATTTGTAGAGATAATAAGATAAATAATAAACCTAAACCTAAGTCTAGATAATAAACTATTTTGACCATGTAACTAGATTAGAGATAAATCTTCTACTGACTTGGTCTTCTTAATATTTTCTTTTGATTCACAACCACCTCGATCTTCTCGGTGGGTAGAATATGTGACGCATATTCTAATATTAACATCGTTCTTTTGAAACAGGACTAAGCAATATTATGCTAAAGAAAATTTATTGAAATGGTTCCGTCTGATTCAAATTGTTTCGTGCTTCTGTTGTTTCTATTCGTTTATATTTGTACTATTTAATTGTTACGTTTCTGACAACACCTTACTACATCATACATTGTTATCATATTTTTATCGAAACAATTATTCTTCATATCGTACATTGTTATTTCAACAATTTTATGTATAAGCAAAACTAATAAAGACTAAATTTTGGATAAAGTTGCCAGAGTGTATAACGTAGATAGTTATTTACCAATACATACCAACTAAGCTGTTGAGTTCAATTGTTAATCAACTGCCTCCATCTTGGGTGTATATCTTAATGGGCATCTGAGACTCGTATGCCTCACACTCTTCTTTCCCTATTTCCCAATTGAACTCATTCCAAGTTCATTTCAACTTTCCTTTAAGGTCTGAGAATTAAGAAATATTTTTCTTCTCCCCTTACAATAGGAAATTTAGTCCTCTTTTCTCTTCATTTTAACCACGTGAATGTTGGAAAATAGGATTTAATAGAGGATGAAAGAATCAAAAAAAGATTGTTGTACTTCCGACTTTCAAGGCTTTAAGAGATTTTTCTTTTAGACAATTATTTCTACCCCCCCAATCAAATTGGCGATTAGAACGGGTATGCGAAATAATGCCTTCAGGATACAATGAAAGCTCTATAACAACGAAATTGGATTCAAGGTTTGTACCCCTTGATCCAACAAAGAACACAAAAATATAAAATTCTGGTGATGCTTTAGTAGAGAGAAAAAACAGATTGATTTGATGTGTTTGAATGGAAGAATATCTTCATTACTTATAGGGAGATTCACTTTTATTGAAGATACCTCTTCATGTCCAACAAACACTTCCAAAAGCCATTAATAGCGGTTTATGGGAAGAGACGTGTCTGTTCAATTTTGAAGGGGAACTAATTAAGTTTTCAAAGTAAAACCAGAAAAAAATTTCACGAGACGTTGTCTCGGACTCTGCTAGGGGCGTTGCCTCCTAGACCACCACGACCATAACTATAGGGGGTGATGCATCCTGGGACCCCCGTCGTAGCGACAAACAACTTGAAAATATCCAACAGTGAATGCTCTTGAGAATCTGGAGAAATCTTTCACAAATCACAACTAATGTACTGTTTATCGACTGTATAATAGTAAATGTTTTGAGCGCTGCCCAGTACATCGGTGCAAGTTATTTTATGTAGGGAAAATTGAAAAAATACCCCATATTAGCATGTCCCGTTGAAAAAATACCCCGAAAAAAAAAAGGTTATGGGAAAAATACCTCACCGTCTACTTTACCATTCAAATAGTCAATCTCGCGAAATTAACCGGTCAGTATCTCATCTGACGAGATACCGTCAGTAGAACGTATATCTCTCTCTTCTTCTCTTTATATCAAAAACAACGAAAAAGAAAATGGAAAGATCCAGAGACATGAATCGAGATTTGTAGTGACGACAGAGTTGCAGTGGTAGCTTAAATTGGTGAGGATTTAGTTAGAGTTTTACGTTTATGTGAGTTGATTATTTTATGAAGACAAGGGAAGACGAAACCAGAAACCTAAATTGAAGAACATTGAAGATAAAGGAAGGAAGAAGAATCGAAGTTATGGGTCACGATAATCCGTAAGTTCATGAAACTCATTTCTTGTTTGCATTGTTTTTCTGAAATTTCCATTTGAATCTGAGTTACTATGCTTCGACTGAACTTAGGAGTTTTCTGATTTGGGGAAAATTGAGAATTAGGGTTTGAATAGGTCAAATAAGCGTAATTACAACATCAGTGATTAAATAATTTAAACGTGATATATACTGTAATCAAAATTTCATTTGATTAGTTATGTCCGTACTGATATTAGGGTTTTCTGATTTAGAAAAAATTGAAAAATTAGGGTTTTAGTAACTAAAATTAGAGTAATTACATCGTGAATGATTGAAATTGATGCATTTGAACATGATATGAAATGTAATCAATGTTATGTATGTTTGTTATACTGTTAGCTTGTGGTTGTTTTAATGAGTTTAATGTATATTGAACAAATTCTTTGGTTCTTTTGTTGTTCGTTTTTGTTTTGGGATGGGGCTACGTTTAAATCGAAGTATAAATCGAGGTATTGGGTTTTAGATTTAATTGTATTGATTTTTAGATTTAGTTGTATTGATTTTTAGATTTAATTGTATTGAGTTTCTTAGTCAGTGGTAAGATGTTAGTGTATTCAGCGATGGTATCATCCTTGAGAGAAGAACATATCTTTTACAGCGTGTTGAAGTTCATGTTTGTGCTTTGTCTAATGATAAATTGCTCGTTTTATCATTGAGCTCTGACTTAAGTCTCTTAGCACTTGTTATTATCTGTGTGTGATCATTATGTAACACACATATACTTATTAGTGGATTATGCTATACATTACCTTCTTTCATCCTATTACAATCGAATTATTAATCCATTTTATTTTATTTTGGTTTCAGATACAACTTTCTGAGCATGAAATTCAAAACTTATTGAAATGAATGCCAACAGTGAGAAACTACCACAAACTTATAATGAGCTCTTAGAATTCAAGATGGTACTCGATAAGGTATATTTATCAATGTTTGAGAAAACAATAATTTAGTGCATCTTAGTGCAGATATTTAAAGTTCTTTTAAAAAATAACAGACCCCGGGGAAAATTCCCTCATTCTGTTAGACATCTTTCTCTGGTATTATCATGATTCATGGCTCATGATACACAAACACGTGGCACAATGTACATTGCACTTTTTCAAACTTTCCTGGCTATTTGACTTCTCTAACTAATGATAAAGGCATATATAGAAACCAATGGTTATCATCATGCAAAATCTTTTGCTTTTTTTAGTTGATTTCTTATTGTTATATTTGTTTGTGCAGAAACCAATGGTTATCATCTATTGCAGCTCTGCCAGAACCACCATTTCCACTTTAATTTCCTTCATGAGAAGTGTTAGACCGCCCCCAGTGTCGTGATCACCGCCATGACCTCCACTACCATACCCTGATCCTGATCGAGTTCCTGCTCCAAACCCATACCCCGCACCATAACCCCATCCACCTTCAGGACCGTACCGAGATGTACCTGAACCGAAACCATAACCCCATCCACCTGCAGGAGTTGATCCTAGTCCTACAGTCAAGTTTGTGGGAAAGAAAGAACACATACTCCGTATACATATATTTCTCTGCTAATCTGATAAAAATTTCCGTTCATTTTTTGTGTTGTCACCTCAGGTTATGTGACATTCGTCTTTTGGTGTTTCATATATTTGCAGTGATGTTCACTGTGGCTTTTTTTTTAGAAAAAGTTGTAGTGGTCATAGGTACTATTGATGAATTTATACGATGAAAATCCTTTCATTTCATTTCAATTACTTTACTTTTCTGTTGTTCTTATTTTAACTTAAATGTATTTTTTCCATTATATATATAAATTCATCGATTTTTCATTGTTATAATTTCATCTTCATCCGTCCGTCATTTAAGAGTAACATATGGTCAGATCTTGTGGATAGGACATAGAAGTAATTTAGAGAAAAAAATACGGCAGGTTAGGTCATCATAAAAATTTTCATTTTCAGCAATCCATCAGACATTGACACGTGATGAAATCTCATGGATAAGACAAGAAGGTAATTTAGATAAAAGAGGCATATTGGATCATCATAGAAATCTTCATCTTTAACCGTCCATCATATGACATTGACACGTGACAAAATCTTATGGATTGATAGATATGTCTTTCTTCGCACATGCAACATCACATATGTGGTAGGATTGGCCACTTAACTAGGTTTTGGATAGAAAAGTATAGAAAAGTAAACGGTGGGATATTTTTCTATTAACTTTTTTTTATGGAGTATTTTCTATTAATTTTTTTTATGGAGCATTTTTCGGACGAACATTTTTCCAATTTTGCTTTTTATGTATATATAGGGTGTAGGGAAGTATTGTAGTTTCGGAGTTCTATAAGAGACAATATAAACATTAAAATGGAATTTAGGTGCTACGTATAACATATGAAACTTAAGTGTAATCAAACTAAATACTAGTAAATAAAAAGTATGCCAGCTCTCAATACTGCAACAGCTGAGATCTTATATTTGTTGGAATGTGTTCTCAATTCCATATGGCCTCTTTGAATGCAACAGATAAATCCTTCTCTTCTTGCTCTTGATCCCCCACATAAGTACCCGAGTTAAGTGAAACCGAGCTCTGTACGTAACTTTCTATTTGGATTATAGATGGTGTGAAATAACTCCTAACATCACTATTGATCTTCAAAATCCCAACTTTATCATCCTTCGGATCATATAAAACCATTGTACTATCATCTGCCAAATCTACGTTCTGGGTTTGAATTTCACAAAGAAGCTCACCATTTCTTAGACATTGCATCTGCCTTAAGCAGCGAAAGGAGCGACCATACATAATCATCCGAGGAATATTGTATACTTGCATCCAAGACTCTCTCACTCCATAATCCTTCATAAACCAAACCTCAAAACAATCCGAAGTATCATTACTATACAACATACAGAAACACCTATCCAACACATCGACATATCTATAACCTTCATCGATATCAAACTTTCTTGGTTGTGGGATTTCGTGGATACTCTCATCTCCAACATCCATAGCTATTAAGACCCTGGAGGAGGAGGAGGAGGATTTTGCAAACCAATGAAGAGCTCCATTGGACACCACCCCTGGAGGTGTTTCACGAGAAAATTCATAAGGAATATATCATGGTTTCCACGAATTTGATCTCAGTGAGTAGACACCAACTTCAGATTGATTGATGTTTGTACACCTCAAAATTTCGACAAACTTGTAATCATCAGTCAAGAAATCGTAACCAAACCCATGTGTGATTGCTCCAGTGGAGCACCGTAAAGAGATGGATTAAAATCCAGGTGCTGTTGATATTGGTATAGGCTGTATAGTTTTGTATTCCTTAGTAGATGGGTTCCAAAGGCAATAACTATGGGAAGAACTTAAGCAAATCAATCCCTTACAAGAACCCACGATGCGTGGATGACCCCTCATCATGTGGTAGATGAATTTTGTTAATATGTGAGGCAATGTCATCGAATAATGATGATGATGACGAATCGTAATCAAATGAGTATACTGTGTTTCCATCCCTCAGCATGACAATATTGTTTTTCATGATCAAGTTGATCAATTTAGGATCATTAAATAAGACGCTCCAAGATTTGCATACGCACCTGAAGTTTAAAAGTGATATTGGTGGTAACCTCGAAAGAACTTCGATGACGATTTCTTCTGGGAGACCCGGCAAAATCTCGTTCATGTTCATCTTCTATTGAAGCAACTAGTTGTTTTTCTTTTTCTTTTTTTTTTTGTTGATCCTTTTTATAGGTTTCAAAATTGGGGGTTTAATATTGCTTGTTAATCCTCAACTTGGGATTCTAATAGGAAAGAGCGTAGAGTTAAGAAATATGCTATTCCTTGTATCACTTTATTATATATGGCGCCAAAACTGAACACCCATAGTTTTCAAAAAACTGAGCATTCATAGTTTTTAAGAACATCGTTGAGATGAACCAACTTTTGAATTCTTTGACTAGATTTGATTCCACACACTTCGTTGGAACTCTACTAAATATTTGATTCTGTAACCATGACAGCCTTTATAAAGAGGTGAAACTCTTTAGAAGAGAAATTTTGACAAAGCAAGATACACACTCCAAATAAAGCATTGAAATTCAGAGGGAGCATCGATATTTCGTTCTCTATCTTTACATATTCTACAGATTTAGCCATGGGGAAAGAAAAAAAAAATTATTGCCAGAGCCAAACCATCAAACTTTCTTTTCCTAGCTGTAAGGTTTTACTGTATAGATGTTTTACCCTTATTTCTTCCCTACAATAGCTTACATTTTAGGTGAGAATCTTCCTGTTCTGTTCCCATTTCAATGCCAGTATGGCATGTGTCTGCTGTACTGCAAAATATACAAATAGTTCATCCCTGATCCACATATAAAAATCTCTCCACAAATCCTCTTGCTCTGCAGACTATCCAATAAATGTGAAAGATGCTGCCAACGACTGCACACAATGAAACCTATGGAATTAGGTTTGAACCTAGATACAGAACAATGTTTAACTTTTGGTCAACCAGAAAAAAAAACTGCTCATCTGCAAAAAGCCAGGTATTATGAACCCATCACGTGCTAGTCATATCTACATGAAGTAGATGTGCAAGATGCTGGATATGACTACACAAAATGAAACCTATAGCTTTAGGTCTGAACCTAGATTTAGAAGAATGTTTAACTTGGGGTTAACCAATTCTTGACGAAACTCACAAGATTGACCCTAGGAAAAAAGCTGTTCTACTTCTATTATGCAATAATAAGCAAGGAGTTCTGAATTATCATGTTCTAGTTATATTTACATTAAGTACAAATAAAAAACAAGCTATCAAGATATGATGCATCCACGGGAGATATTTGGAGTACAAGAGATGGCATGCTTTACTATCAAGTACTTCCAAGTTCCAACAGAGAATTTCATACATTTTATCCAAAATTCACTCACTCCTCAATCCTGGGCTGCTCATCCGGAAAAATTAGCGTTGGGAATTACTATAAAGCATGCAAAGATACCCAACCCAGCCAACAGTCACCCATATCGAAAGAAACTAAACTTATATGAAGGGTTTTCATCATAAAAAGGATTCTGCAAACCAATGAAAATCCCATTTGAAGGATCTTCTGGGTGGTTCTGCGAGAGCATAGATGTTGACTACATATTTGTTGGTGTTCTTACAGCTAGAAGTATTTAAAAATCTGGCATACTTCTTATTATATTTATTCAACGAAATTATTTTAGCAAACTTACTAGTGCATCAAACAGAACAAATGCAAACATTATAATGAGTTTTAGTAACATCAGCAACAAATTAAATCACTAAAGCAGTCTGCCAAATCCAGATTCACTAATTAAAATCATATGTATACATATTGAAAATGTGTGGGATATTAGGACCACAAGAAGAGTGTATCTTACATTAATAACAAATGCATATCGAGAATCTACATCCTTCCTCGTGGAAAGAGAAACATATACATATTTATATTAATATTAAAAGGTATAATTAAGACAAGAGATGGATGTAAGAAGAGACTGAATGACTTACATTAACGACAAGTGCAGATCAAAAGTCTGCCCCCTACTTGCTTGTGATTGCAGCAGCTTTAGGATTAGAGGATCGGCAGCTAGATGGATGGATAGCACAGCCCGTCAAAACATAACCATCAAGTTTATAAGCGAAGTAACTTATTCCGATAAGTATTTAATGATCTAATATTACAAAAACCTTATATATGGGATATGAAATGCTCTTCAACAGGTCGAAAAACTTCTTCAAAAGGTGAAAAAAGCTCTCCAGAAAAGTGGTTCCTATTTCCTAATTATAAATCAGTCCTATATAAATCTACCTGGGAACTTCTTTCATGATGTTGCATCAAATCCAAAGGCCTTCTAATGCTTTTGATATATCTTTTTCCTCCTGCTCTTTATCCCCCACATATGTACCAGAGTTGAGTGAAACTAAGCTCTTTACATAAGTCTCCACTTGGAACACACCTGAAAAACCATTCTTACTATGCTTCAGAATCCTAGTTACTCTTTCCTCTGGGTTATACAGTACCAAAGCCTCCTCACCAGCCAAAGTAGAAACCTCATGCTGTTTAATCTTTAGTAGAATCTCGCCGTTTTTTATATATTCCATCTTCCTCAAGTACTGAACTGACTGAACAGACTTAACATTAATGAGTGTGGGAATTTTATAAAGCTTCTTCCAAGATTCTCTCATTCCATAATCCTTCATCATCCATACTTCATAACCATCCATATGACTACTACAAAGCATGCCTAGGCACTTATCCAACAAATTGACATATCTATAAGCACCAAAATTTCTAACCTCCAAATTTTCTGGTTGTGTGATCTCTTTAACGCTCTCATTTCCAACATCTAGAGCAATTAAAACTTTGCGGGTGTTTCCTGAATAAGATTCTGCAATCCAATGAAGAGCTCCTTTATAGAATACCCCGGGTGCTGGTACACTTGGTCCATTAAAAATTACTATATAAGAAATATGCTGGATACGCTTCCAAGAATCGGATTTCAAAGAATAGGCATCGACTTCAGATTTCCCCTGAATTGAAGTTGAACGACCCATAATTCTTACATACTTGTAATCTTGACTTAATGCATCATAACCAAACCCATATTCAAAGCTAATGTATCCAGGAAAAGACATGGATCGAAATCCAGCCGGTAGTTTAGATGATTCTGGTATTACTTTATATTCATCAGTAGTTGGGTTCCAAACTACACCACCACAATGACTTGAACAAACCAATCCATTGCAAGAACCCAATATTTTCAATTCATCTGTGAAACACTTGAGTGGATAACCAATTTCCTTAATAGGAGCATTATCAGTATCTGACAATGATGCTGATGAATCATAATCTAAAGAGTATAGTTGTTTGTCATATTTTAGGAGGAAATTAAAGTTATTGTTGATAAAGTTAGGGTTTCTGAATAAGATGTTCCAATTCTTACAGACACACCTGAATTTTTAGAGAGATTTGACAGGCAACTTGCGAAGAATTTCGAGGATGAGTTCTTCGGAAAATTAAAAATTAAAGAAAATTTAAAACCCAACGAAAACAAATTCAAAAATCATCAAAAGTAGAAAATAGATCTGAAGACAGAACAAAGAAGAACAATCACAGAGAGAGTAATACCTAAATCAAAAAAAGGAAAAAGGAAAACCAATAGTACAATCAAAGAAAGAGAAATAGAAGAAGGACATACTCCTGAATCTCCAGCACCAAAAACAAAAAGGAAGAAGAAATATGATGTTGTTGATTCTCCAGCACCATCGAAGAAGAAGAAGAAGAAACCTGCTCCTTCTGTTGATTCTCCAGCACCATCGAAGAAGAAGAAGAAAGTTGCTTCTCCTGTTGATTCTCCATAACCTACAAAGAAAAAGAAGAAATCGGTTGTTGTTGATTCTCCAAAAATATCAAAAAAGAGTTCGAAAGCTCTTGTTGTTCATTCTCCATCACCATCAAAGAAGAAGAAAGCTGTTGTTGTTTCTAGTAAAAAATGTACTAATTCTAATCTTTTAGTAAATCTCCATGACTTGTATTGCTTCTGTTTCTATTGATTTTTGATTTTTGGATCAGTACATATCAATATGTATATACTTTTTTCATGCTATATGAGTTAGATGTAGCATATAACATCAATATATATTGATATATACTTTGTTCTAGTTCTTCAATTGGATCAGTACATATCAATATATACTTTTTTCATGTTATAACAGCTAGATCTAGCATACATGATAAATATATATTGATATGTACTTTGTTCTAGATCTAGCATACATGATAAAGTATATACTAATATGTACCTTGTTCTAGTTATAGAAAAGACAAGTACATATCAATATATACTTTGTTCATATTATAGATATAAAACATATATATCAATATATACTGCTCTATATTGTAGTACATATTGATATATTGAGGGTTATTGGCAGTGTGTTAATTATATAGGTAGTGTGAAGAAAACCACAAAAAAGTCAAAAGCACCTGCAACTGCTAGGAAGAGCTACATAAGTGGTTTCAAGGGGATTTTCTCACTTGTTAAAGCAATCAAGGATGAAAATCTTGAGTTGAGTGAAAATAGTTGAGGATCATTAGTGAGTAATCATATGGGTACCTTTTTTTGATGTTCTGGTACACAGATCTTGGTGA
>JAJJMC010014687.1:3473555-3485821 GCA_023531435.1 Papaver californicum
AGATCTTGGTGAAGGTCACTGGATGAAGAATGAAGCTGCAGTGACCAATCTGATACAGTGTTATAAGAGAAGCAAAGTTGCGAATGAGCTCACATTTGAGTTCAAAAGGCATGGAGATTCACATATTCTGGCATCTACCCCTAAAAAATGGGTGTTATCTTTGGAATGCCAAGAACAAGAAAAAGGCAACACGAAAATATGATGCTAACATCAAGGGTTGGATATCGCAACAATGCTTTCTTCTAAAGGATCTTTGGTGATGTAGAAAAGAGTAAAAAAGTAAGTAGAGTGATGATACAAGAATAAATTTTGAAACTTCTAAGAAAAAAACCATGAACTGAGAAGAAAACCAGTGAAAAGGAAAGTAACGAAAAACCTGAAGAAAGTGGGAGTGATTAAGAGAATACAGACAATGAAGAAAATGAACAAGAAGAAAGTGAAGAAGAGAGTGAGGAAAAAAGTGAAGAAGTGAGAGATGTTGAAGACCTTGTAAGGCTTATATGCCTGTTCATGTGTATCACTTTGTTTTTCACAACAAAAGATGCAATGCCTTGACTGAAAAGTATATTGGTCTTGTGGAGGATCTCGAGGCTGCAAAGAATGTGTCATGGCCCGATTTCATACATTCTTTCTTTGAAAAGTCACTCAATGACAATGTAAATGCAATCGACAATATTACCGGTTGTCTGAACTATTTCTTGGTAAGAATACGTATTAAAAATCTATTTAGTAGTTTACTCAATGAAAATCATGATTTACTTCTAACCTTGTTTTGGTGATTTTTTTTTTCCAAAACAGATTTGGTATGTAGAGATACCTATTTGATAGAACCGGAGGAAATAAAGACGAAACCGGAAAGTAAGTTTGTTCCAAGAGCTGCCAAATGGAATCAGACAAACTTATGTGTTGCACTCCAAAAAGACATTGATACAACTGAATATGAGGTAAGAAAATATGTACTTTAATTAATACAATATGTACTGCATGTATGATGTGTGTTATCTTACAGTATATATTAATATATACTGTATGTATGATGTGTGTGATTCTACAGTATATATTGATATGTACTTCCTGGAAACCTTACTATATGATTTATATGTACTGTAGATATCAATATGAACTACATGTGTGATGTGTGTGATCCCACAGTATATATTGATATGTACTTCCTGAAAACCCTACTATATGGTTTATATGTACTGTAGATATGTACTGCTTGAATACATATCAAAACAAGAGTATATGTCAATATATACTGGTTTAATAAAAATAGTAGAATATTTATAGGAAAGTCAATAGATATTGATTCAAAAACCTAATTTTTATAGTACATATTTTGTTGTTTTGGTCTATGAAAATTTCAAGGTTCCGTACACCAATCAAGAAAAGCAAATTATGAATAGAATCAAAAGAAAACTTGCAGAAGAAGAGAGTGAAGATGAAAAAGGTAGAAGAAGGTAATGAAAGTTCAATGGGAGAAGAGAAAGAATAAATTGTAAATAAGGCAGTGGGGGAAGATGATTGGAAAATAAAATATGAAGATTTGACGAAGACAATCTTTGAAAAATGAGGCGAGGCGAACACCATGCAGCATGAATGGACCGCTTGATGCGTCAAAGCTTCTGCAAATGTTGAATGACATATACATGAAAGCTTCTCTCTTGCATCCTGAAAATGAAGAAGAGTTTCGAGACTCAATTGATGAGAGTCCCATTCATTTGGGTACTGATTCAACAAAATAATTGGCATCTCCTACTACTCCAACAGATCACACAACTACTTTGGGTGATCCTCCGTTGCAAAACACCACAGAAAATGAAATAGATTTGGGAGATCCATTTGTTAAGAGTCAAACTCCTTTGGGTGATAATCCAACAACATAAGTGCCATCTCCGACTACTCCAACAGATGAACAAAATGTTTTGAGTGACATCACTATCAAAAAGGTTCCATGTAATGTTGCATTGTCAACACCACCTTCGGTGTACAAGTTTTTTGGTGTTGATGTTTTTATTATTAAAACATGGGATAAATATGACTTAGAGAAAGAGGTCAAAGAGATGCAAGAGAAAAGTAACACATATGAAAGTAATGTTGACTAGTTTCACTTTATTACAATGTGTTTTATTATTGTCATATAACTGTACATATTAATATGTACTTGATTACAAATGTGTTTTATTATTGTCATATAACAGTACATATCAATATGTACTTAACTAGCATGAAAGAAACTCTATGGTTGCAGGATGATTTACGTGGACTTCAACAAAAAGCAGTGAAAAAGATGATTGAAGCTGTAGACAAGAGTATTGAAACTGTTAAAGGGATGTCACGGAACCCTGATGAACAAGACGTTGAAACTTTTGTCGAGAGCTTCGAGGGGCGTGGATATACCTTTGTTTAATGAGATTGCGCATTTGGAAGATAATAAAAAGTTTACATTTAAAGAATTGTTGGACTAATATATTGCCAGCAAAGGAGTTTATGCTGAAGAATATGCATCTCTGAGCCAAGATAATGATAGTGTTTCAAGCCCTACTCTGTTTGGGATTGATATTCACAAACATATTGATAATTTATTGGAAATAATTTGTGACGTGTAGGAGTTCGACAAGTTACATCTGAGCACCCTGAGCCGAACCAACTTATACCTGAGAAGTGCAAATGAAGTCACACCTGAGCAGGAAAATGACCCAAAGATATATCTTCTACTTGTGGTAATTTACCTTTCTTGTCTTCGTTTGAAAAAAAATATGATTCAAGTATAGTACTAAAAACCTGGATTCAAAAATTACAGGATACTGTAGTCAAGGATGTTCAGATAAAAGATAATGTTGAGCAGGATGTTCCATTGAGCCATCCGGTGAGTATTCAAAAAACACAGTTCATATCTATATTATGTTAAAACCCCAGTATATATCGATATGTACTAGTTAAACCAAGTACATATTGAATTATATTTGGTTGTACTGGGTATTTAATGTTAAAAATTTAATTTAATTTAATTTCAGTTATGTAATGTAAACTATATATTTTGTTATACTGACCAAAAGAAATGCAGGAAGATGGAGTTACAACCACCCAATCGTCAAGCGACGCCACTAGTAACCAAACTTGCCAACATGACTGCTGCCATAGCGAAAACAAAACCAAAGGTTGTTCTAAAGAAGTCAGTATCAAATGGAGAACCAGTTAGCATGCGAGTAACTCGTGCGAATCCAACAAAGAAGATACATCCATTATTTGATAGTGGAAGTAAGTTTTCTGAAAACAAAAAGTCGAAAACTAACAAACGATCAAAGACAGTAAAGACATGAAAGAAAAATAAAGCTCGTAAAGCTCCGAAACCTCGTATGAAGTTCATGAATCTTGAGAAGTTATCACTCTATGAGCAGATGACAGATGAACAAATAGGGATTCTACTTCCATACTTTGAAAAAGGAAAGAGAATGTAAGTACTTTCTACCTTTCATTTTACTTTTAAATCAAGTAAGTTTTGCATTACATATCAAAAAAACTTACCTCAATATGTGTTTTTGTTAAAAATGTGTAGCTCGGTTGCTTGGAGAATAGAAGATGCAGGTGGTGTCTGCGTCAGCGGGGCTACAATGAAAGATTTGATCTTCAACAGAGCATTAGAGCAAGATCTTCTCAACTACGCTCAGTATAAGCTTCAAGTGGCGTCTCAAGAGGAACAAGCAAAACCTGAGGCAGAAAGAAAATACTTAAAGATGTTGCACCTAGGCCCAGCTACTTGGGTATGTGTTGTTTTCTTCATTTATACTTTTGACCATTAGATATGAAAAAATACTACATATTGATATACACTAATGAAAAAGAAACACAAGATTAAATGTTTTTGTGAAACACAACTATATTACCCACACAGAAAAATATCAAATATGTACTTTGTGAAATGACCTAATAAACGTTTCCATTTTTCAGCGTCATGTCGAGAAACCAGAGAGTTTCGAGGGAACACAAGAGACTGGTATTATTCATCCCATCATGCAAATGAGAAATGACACTGAGAAGATCCTTGTACCCATGTGCCATGACAACCAACATTGGAAACTGCCCGAGTATGAGTTTGAAACCCAGAAATTCATCCATTACAACTCGTTTGTGGCGTTCAGGGATAAATGTTATGAGAATGCCAAAAAAATGGCAGATTTCTTGTTCAAACCAATTAATATGTTCTTGGTTGAGAATCAAAAAGATACTTTGAAGAATTCAAGGGTGACTGACTATGGGTGTCCACAACAAGGAATGTGGCCAGACTGCCTTCTATATGTAGTGCATTTTATCAAGAGGAGATCGAAGATTGATCGTGATGGAAAAAGTTTGGGAGATGACGAACAAGTGATGACGAAGATGCAGAAAAAAAATCAAGTTAGCATGCAGGTTGTTGACAGAAACTGCCTGAAATCTGTTGGGACCCTACCAATGAAAATGAACGCTTACCTGCAAAGTAGATATGGATATGTACTGCGGTAACTTCCTTTTTAGTTATTGAAATTGGTATTTAGTTACTGAAATAATAAGGATTTATTTACTTGTATCAGAATCTTATTATGTTTTATATGTGTATATATATTATGATGATCTTTATTAGCATCGTTAGGTTTCTAATTATTTTTTCGAGTTATATAAAAAGGAAGAACATATTGATATGTGCTAGGAAATACATATTGATATATGTTATTCTAAAAGTAGATATTGCTACCTAAGAATTATGTTTGTGTTCATTTTTTTGAATTTGTTTTTATCTTCATTCATATCAACATGTTCAATGTAGTACAAATTCATACCGCTAACCTTGTACCCTGTGAAACCTGAACCCCTAAACCCTGAAACCTTGAACCCTTAACAATGAAACCCTGAAACCATGAACCCTGGACCCCTGAAAACTGAAATTCTGAACCAACAGATTCATATTCTAAAAGTATATATTGACATGTACTATAAAGTACCAACGAAAATAATTTACTTTGTTTATGTGCATATTTTTGTTTTTTTTATAACAACCACAGATTAGTAAATAAAAGATAAATATATTAACAATAAAAATCACTAATAACGAGGGAGCGCTGCCCCCTCGACCCCCGTATATGGCGAATGACACTCAACCACATGTTCATACATCTTTATAGATGGAACAAAATATAAGATTTATATCATCAAATTCTCGTTCTGTCATTAAGAAGATTATTCAGTTGGCACACAAACAAGTTCTGAAAAAAAAAACCTTAAAATATGCGACAAGTATCTTTTAAGAAAGACTAAATCCAAAATATACTAAAAAAAATGTAATGAAATTAATTCTTATCCATATATTGGTACTGTCGGATAACATTGCATATAGCCTTGTTGTGATGAGCTTTCAATTTGCAATTTGAAATTTAAACACAAAAAACAAAAACAAAACTAATTCAAATGATAGAGATTATGGGTCAATGCTAACCTTGGGGAATACACTTCAAAGACATGAGAATATGATTGACTAACTTTCCAAGGACGACCAATATGAATGTGTAGTTCAAGCAAGGCTTGATGCATAGGGGATAAGAGTTCCGGATCCATCAAAAGACTTTCTTCACGACGCTCTGACATCAACTCCATTACCCGTAGCCTACAAGGACAAAATATTTTTAAAACAACAAACATATTATACACAATGCAAAACAAAAAAAAAGTACTAAAAGTACATATTTTAGTGTATATATATTTACTTATACTATTATAAGAAACTTATAAAAACCTGATTGTGTTAGAGAGAGCGCAGGGAGGTAACTTCTTCTCAGTTATTAAAAGACTTGGAAATGCTTGAATAAGTCTGACCATATCTACAACCTGGGAAGTATGCACCAGACCACTTTTCCCTAGGAATGTTACAGCAGTAGTCAGCAACTCAAGGCCTTCCTAGATATACCATTTCTTGAAGAACTTTTTTGTATCTTGCTGGAGAAAGCGCATATGTTGTTTGTTGGAAACAACCCATCATTTCTTTATATATTTTTATCAAACTTACTGATGGATAAGTTCTTTTGCAAGTGTAAATAACAATAGTTATGATAAGAATCGGGGAAAACTTGAGGAATTACATTCAACAACCCTTCACCTCGATCAGTCAAAAAAGTGATGCGACGATGGTCCACAACATTTTTACGATTGACCATAAAACAATGCCAATTATCATTATCTTTTACAGGAACTAATGCATATGCAAAAGGATAAAACCCTGGAAAAAAATGAAAAGCCCATATCAATTTGTACTACATGTTGGCTACTTCATATTGTGTTAATACCTACAGTGTTTATCAATTTGTTTTGCATGTATGATGTGTATGATCATACATTATATATTGATATGTACTCTAAAAATAGCCTACATTTCTCTTTGTGCTTGTACATAAAAAACAGTACATATCAAATATGTACCATATAAAAAATAGTACACATTAAATATGTACCATATAAAAAAAGTTACATTGATGTCTGTTAAGACATTTCACAACCATTAGACCTCCTTTAAACCTCCGAGTAAGAAATGTTGTATCACAAAAGATCATCGAACAACAAATTTTATAACCTTCTCTACAAGCTCCAAAGAAAATAAAAAGTCTGTTGAATATCTTTGTTGCGTCGTTGAAATCAAAATCAATATAAGACCCATGGTTGGTTTTCCTAACAGCAGTGACCCACCAAGAAATATCAGTGATGACTTTACATCGTCACCAAAAACCATTTGATGTGATAAGTTTAATGCATGATATGCGTGGTGATACTTGATGTTGATCCCTCGCCCGATTTTAATATAATCCATAACCTCTTGCGGCTTTATGAGAGGGTTGTGCTTGACACGCTCATGAACTAAATGAATTACAAGCTTCCTCAAAACAGTTGGACTCCTCAACCTATACCAGTACTACAAGTGTGGCTCCCCACGTGATCCTTTATCTTAAAAAAAATCCAAATACCCATTAATGGCAATCGCATGAAGCATCCAAGAGCACCCGTCATTGTTGCATTTCACTGTGAATATCTCTAGGTCATTCTTCAATTTTATAACCTTATATCCAATCCTCAAACAATATTTTTCACATGCTAACCGAACAATTTCAACACCACCATGGAAAAGATAATTTTTATCATCAAAAACATTCTCCCAACCATCGTAAAAAAGAAAAATTTGAACCTCTTTACCATCTTTCAAATAATTGTTTCTAGCACTCACAACCAACTCAGCACTGATGTCAACATCAGCACTTCTCGAAGAACTAGATGCACCAGATGAAACAAGATCCACATGCACCTCAAAGAAATCTGAACTCTTCGTAAAATATAATGCAGCAATCCCTTGAAGCGGTACATCAGCAGGGACAGGGACTTTCACTCCATTTTCAACATAATTAACTATAATAGTTGATGGAGTCAACCAGCTCCATGCATTACAGATGATAGGAACACTAAATCTATAGTACAACATAATATGTACTAATTTAGAAGTATCACGCATATGATAGATTCATACAAAACAAACAAAGAAAAGCATATTATATGCAATGCAAATAAATATATATTGATTCAATAATTGTATAGTATACATTATATATAACAAAAATAACATACTATAAAAAACAGTACGTATTAAAATATATTGAAGAATCATTCAAAAAATTCAGAAAAAATAACAAAAATCATAAGTTTCTCAAAAAAAAAAAAAACAAAACAAATCAAACCTTGTTAGTACCTAAAAAATTACTTTTAGGAAAAACAATGTACTGTAGAAGTACTTTCTTCAGGTTTGGAAATCAAAATCGTACAGGGCAAGCCTAAGCCACGATAGTAGCCGTTCCGCGCTGCTTCAGTCATAAGGAGAGAAAATGGGTTGATCTTAGGGGAGGGAAGCAAAGAAAGTTGAAGGAATTTGTGTATTGAATTGTGTGTATAGATGTTGAACTATTGAGAAAATAACAGAGCTTAAGAAAATGGTAAGCTTGTTGTGTTTCTGAAACACTTAGCCTATTTATAATAGTTGGTAACACACACT
This sequence comes from Papaver californicum, assembly GCA_023531435.1. Lineage (NCBI taxonomy): Eukaryota > Viridiplantae > Streptophyta > Magnoliopsida > Ranunculales > Papaveraceae > Papaver > Papaver californicum. The sequence continues at coordinate 3,481,615 of JAJJMC010014687.1, forward strand.
TTTCCTTGTAAAGTAGTGGACATAGTGAGGAGGTGGAGTGATGGAGATTATGTGGGTAATGGTGTAACCGCACATGTATGTGCTACTAATTGGTGTTGGGAGTGTCGCTAGGGTTTGCTAAGTCTGGAACTTGCTAGTGCCATGGTTATTGCCTATGCACCACTGGCGTTGGCCTTTGTTAATTTCGTGGCCATATTTATGGCCTGTTTAGGGTTTCTCAATTGTATGAGATTTAATGTTAGTATTTATGCTTAACTTTTATGCAGTGCATACAAAACATTTTCAAGAGATTCAGTTGTGAAACTTTGCAACTTGAGATAATGCTTGATGCAAGAAATATCCTTCCTTTCATTCAAGCAATAAGTAAAACTATAACCATTTTCCAGTCAATGAAAAAAAGTATCTTCTGAAAATAAATAAATACTCCCAAAAAAAAGATATTAGTTATTTCTAAAGATCCAATCACATCCCAAAATATAAAAGAAAATAGTTTGTAATACATAAATATATCATGCTTACACATATCATATACTAGCAAAGATATGTATGAATTTCACAATAAATAGTTTTATAAAACAAATAATGAATACAAGAGAGTTCGTTATAGATTCCCACCTCTTTTGATGACAAGCCATGTCTACATCGATATCCACAATATACTAGTTCATCCTTTGAATCGATCATTATTAATATAGACTAATTGTTAGTCATACAAATACTCTAAGAATATAGCCAATAGGCTCATACAATAAGTATAAAACAATTTCATGCAAGTTCACAATTAATAGCTAAGGGAAATTACTAATGGTTATATAATCCATTATTCACTAATTCTATCACTAGTAAATAACTCATTCAAATTAGATAAATTTGGTGTCATTGGAAATCCCTCGAAAAACTCTACATCTTTGCAGAAGGAACCGAAAGCTAATTCGGAACCTAAGTGGTCCAAAATATCAAATTAAGCAAACTAGCCCTAAACCCAAACCCATTTAGTCCGTGGGCTTGACCTGGACTAGACCAATAAACCGACACATTATCCCATGGACTAACGAAATTGGTTCGACCCACGACCAGACCCATTGATCCGTTATACAACTCGAAATAGCCTGACTTAGTTCGACTCAGATGAGTTAGCCGGGTTAGCTAGTCTAACTCGGTCATCTTCTTCACCTTTACTTGAAAATTTTCCAAGTGTTTAATACAAAAACACAGCTCAAGGGTCAGAGTTTCAGGGTTCATAAATCATTCATATTTGATCCAAAAGAGATACTTGATGACTGTTTAGAAAGATAACAGTTTCCTCTACAACTTTTTCCTACTGACTATGATCAAATTCCTGAATAAACTTATCTATAAAAGTTCATACATGTTATCACTCACGACCGTTTACAAACAAATTTAGTCACAAAGACTCATTTTAAAACGCCTATAACTCACTCGTTTCTTAACAAAATTGAACAAACTTATGTACAGAAATTAAAAACCATGAACTATAATTTATGTTTATAGGGTAAGTTTAACTCTAACTTTAAGGCTATAAAATTTATGTAAAAAAAGTAGGCAGAGATACCTAAATCTCACATAAAATCATGATTTTCTAAATATCATTAACTTGAATCTAAATTTAACAACTACCTAAATCATCGTATATGTATTATATCTTTATGATGTTTGATCAAGTTATAACATCATATCTTTATGATGCTCATCACCTTCATCATCAATACCAACCATCATTCACATAAGCTTCGTTACCATTGTTTTCTTTTTCTTCTCCTCTATTTTATTTATGTCTATGGAATTTTTAACTTAATACTTATCTACCTAGTCCACCTCCTCTTTCCTTTTCTTTTAAAATTCAAAATAAAACCCCCATACCAGGCACAGACCAAAATGAGCTTAAAAAATGAATTTGACCTTGGCTAAAGCCTTAAAGGGAATTTTTTTTCTTAAAATGTAAAATTTAGGTAGTGGACCTGAGGGCTTGACCTAGGTTTTATTTCCGGTTAACCCTCTCATAGGTACGTCACTGCCTCATACAACACCACCCCCTTCAACCAAAAGAAAAGATAAACTTTTCCAAATTCAAATAGTCTTAAAATGATAATTAATTTAATTACATCAGTTTTACACCCATTATTACCACACCTTCACTTAACTACTAAGGGTTAACTAATTTGATAATGAAAGTCCCAGGTCAAGGCCAAGTCAAGTCCGGTTGACTTTAGTCAAACACGTGTAATAAACTTTTTAGTGTCGTATGTCCCTCGACCGGTAACACACACTTTTCCTTGTAAAGTAGTAGAGATAATGAGGAGGTGGAGTGATGGAGATTATGGAGGTAATGGTGTAACTGCTCATTATGCTTGGAAGTTTCTGGAAATCCATTACTACATTAATTGCTTTAACCTTACCACTATTTTGCAACTTCCTTCTCGTGGGTTGTTGCCACTTGTTCCGCTTGCTGTTGCGCTTGCTTGGGATTTGAAGCTTCCTCATGTGATTCCATTGGGGACTTTTGATGAGAGGTATGATATTGTCCTACGCTCGTTGTTGTTGGAAACACTAAGTAAGAAGACAAAGATGACCAGGGACCTGAGAGATCATCCCATATTAAAGTGATTGAAGAATCCGGGGTTAAGAACGATGAACTTGGTGATGAATCACATTACGAGGCGCCTTCTGCTTCTGATGATTTGTTGAATCTTTAAGTAAGTTTTCTCCATTGTTTTAGAATCATAATGACATGATTATAACCCTTATACCATCAAATGTGTAAAAGCATACTTGATTTTACAAAGAACTTTAGCGATTTTCATTTTCAGAAAAATTTTAGATCCAGGTCTTCTTGCCGTAATGGTCGTAGAGTCTTTGTCCGAAGTCAGAATAAGGTGGTTGACCTCTCATTATTTAGATAAGAGATACAGATGACTTCTTTAAAAAGAATTTCTGAAGTTGGAGTTAATTTTCTAGGTGAAAAAGACCTGACACCGAGCGTCCAGAACTTTTCCAGGCATAATTCTGTAGGTTTTCAGCTGTCATGTAGTCGACCGTATTGGCTTCCCTTATTAGCTCGCTTCTTCGATTGGCGCGCCCTTTTATAATGTTTTAGTAGACTTCCATATGAATCATTTGGTATATAAATTATCCCAAAATTCCTTATGAATTAGCGCCATCTTCAGTTCTTCCGGAGGGTTATGTAAAAACGTTTCTGACAACATTTTTGCGAAACAACTCATATCTTTTTCTAAACCATATGCCATGACCAAAAACACTTTTTAATGAATGTTTAGGTTTCTAATGGACATATTTTATGAACTTTATGATTTATGCTTCAATTCCTTGTGTTTAAGCTATTTTAGCTCATTATCTCTACAATGTCCTCATTTTTAGGAGGGGAATGTATCAAATCAGAGAGATGAATTTGTAGGTGAAGGATTAGAGATTACCATGATATGTGACATTGGTGATGTGTATTTTCCATCTCAAAATCACGAGCAAGATCTTTATGATGTGGTTATTGAAGAAAGCACTCTGAGTGGCGTTATTGTACAGAATGCTGATATGATGGAGATTGTTCTGGTTGAATACCCGAACGCTGGAGTTCATAATGACTTCAAGTTTTATAGGAATCGCCTCGACTACGTGTGTATTGGGGGTTTCACTGTCCCGTCCTTCTATGCTGAGTTGTATACCAAAGTATGGAAGAAATTTGGCCATTTTTTCGTAGGTAACCCCAAGAACTACCATATTCTGGAGAAGTATATGTATGTGTTGATTCCGACTGTGCATGAGATGATTTCTCTTCCCTGTAGAAAAATTTCTGAGGTGGTTCTTCAAGACTGGAAGGATTCCTTGAATGAGGCTGAAAGGGCTGAGCTTAATGTTTCATGGTTTCGTCATTACTTAGAAGCTATTGAGAAGCATTTTCAGGAGAAAGGTGTATCTTATAACTTGGAGACGGTTTCCAAGGATAAATGTAAAGTTGATAGGCTTTATCGGGAGTTGAAGCTTGCGACAGAGGCTCTTGAGAAACTGTAGAGGTCATACGCTGAAGGCGCTGAACCAGTTTTCAAGGAGTTTTCCTAAACTTCCTGGATTTTATAGGTTTTTGATAGATATGGCTTTTTTCTGGTTTTATTTTGGGATTTTGAGTGAGTAGAGATTTTTCTTTTTTTGAATGATTTGTAAGAATTTTTTTTTT
>JAJJMC010014687.1:3485831-3555986 GCA_023531435.1 Papaver californicum
AAAAAACCCGGACTGTATTAACCATAAGTCCACCCGGGAAACCCAGTTTAACCATAAGTCCAAAAACCATTTGAAAACTCCCAATTACAATTCTTCCCATCAAGTGTACTGATCCCACGTCCTCCACCTCCTACACTACTCGGACTCTTAAGGGAAAAAGTAGTTTCATTTACTCCACTAACATTACTCGACTTCATTACTTTCCCTCACTAAAACCTTAAATACTAGGGCAAAATCAAAATCAGGAAACACCTGAAACAAAATCCAAAAACAGAGACCAAAAAAACAAAATCGAAATCTGTAATAGTAGGCTTTGATTTCTTTTAGCATTATACAACTCAAACCTAAGCTACTGTCAGCATTATACTACTGCAAATTTTTCATCTAAAATGGGTACAAAGAGAACAATCAACAGAAGTATAAAGGAAACAATGATTGAAGGACACGATACCCCTCAATCTCCACCACCAAAGAAGAACAAGAAAGCTTCTACAGTAGATTCTATACCAAAAAAATCAAGAAAGAAAAAGAACAATAAAGTTGTTGATTCTCCAACAACATAAAAAAAACGAAACAAAATGTTGTTGATTCTCCAGCAAAATCAAAACATAAGAAGAACAAAGAAGTTATTGGTTCTCAAACAAGATCAAAAAGAATGAAACAAACTTTGTTGATTCTCCAGCAAAATCAAAAAAGAAGAAGAACAATGAAGTTGTTGATTCTCCAACAACATCAGAAGAAAATGAAACAGTTTTTATAGATTCTCCATCTACAAAGAAGAAGAAGAAAGCTCTTGTTGTTCGTTCTCCATCTACATCACAGAAGAAGAAGAATGGTTGTTGTTTCTGGCAAAAAAGGTACATATCATTGGTGCATATCAATATATAACATACTCTGTTCATGTTATAGGAGTTAGATATAGCATACAACATGGGTACATATCAATATATATATATATATATATATATATTTCATGTTTTAGCACATAGATCTAGCATGCAACATAGGGTAAATATTGATATGTACTTGGTTTTTAATATATAATGATAAGTACATATCATTATATGCTTATTTTCATGTTATAGCATCTAGATATTGATTGCAGGATAAGTGTATATTGATATGTACTTTGTTCCAGATATTGAATTGGATCAGTACATATCAATATATACTTTGTTCATGCTATAGATATAAAGAATATATATATATATATATATATGTATATTGTTTTATACTATAACATCTAGATCTTGCATACAGGATAAGTATATATTGATATGTACTTTGTTTTAATCTTGAATTGAACTAGTACATATCAATGATACTTTGTTCATGATCTAGCAGATACATATCAACATATCAAAAATATATACTTTGTTCTATATTATAGTACATATTGATATATCGTAGGAATATTGACAGTGTGTTCATTATGTAGGTGGTGTGAAGAAAACCACAAATAGCACAAAAGCATCTACACCGCTAGGAAGATATACATAAGTGGTTTCATGGTGATTTTGTCACTTGTTAAAGCAATCAAGGCAGAAAAGCTTGAGTTGAGTGAAACTCAGTTGCGGATAATCAGTGAGCAATCATATGGGAACCTTTTTATGATGTTCTGGTACAAAAATCTGGGTGCAGATCACTGGATGAAGAATAAAACTGTTGTGACCATTCTTATAAAGTGTTATAAGAGAAGTAAAGTTGCAGATGAGCTCAAATTTGAGTTCAAAAGGAATGGAGTTTCACATATTCTGACATCCACTCCTGAAGAAGTAGGTGTTATCTTTGGAATGCCAAGAGAAGGAAAAAGACAACATGAAGACATACTGCTGACATCAAGGGGTGGATATAGAAACAGTGCTTTCTTCCAGAGGTTCTTTTCTGATGTACAAAAGACAAAAAAGGTAAATAGAGTGAGGATACAGGAAGAAGTCTTGAAACTTCTAAGAAAAAAGCCATCAACTAAGAAGAAAGTTGAAGAATATGAAGAAAAGGAAAGTGATGAAGAAGATGAAGAAATTGGGAGTGATGAAGAAAATGAAGAAGAAGAAAGTAAAGAAAAAAGTGAAGAAGGGATTGAGGAAAAAAGTCAAGAAGTCAGAGATGTTGAAGACCTTGTAAGGCTTATATGCATGTTCATATGTATCACTTTGTTTTTCACAACAAAAGATGCATATGCCTTGACTGAAAAGTACATTGGTCTTGTGGAGGATCTCGAAGCTGCAAAGAATGTGTTATGGCCAGATATGATACATTTTTACCTAGAAAAGTCACTAAATGACTGTCACGGACCTGAAATTTCCGCTTCCGACGCGCTGCGCTGGGCAGGCCAGAACTCCCCGATGCGTGATTTTAAAGAGTGTAACCCGACCTTAAAGCCTAACTTCTCGTTGGAGAGTGCAGGTAAATTTTATTGCTTTCCAAGCCTACCTTGTAAGCATTATACTCAAAACGTAGTTCCCACATCATTCAAGCTACGTTTATACCGTTCCAGGCATATTGCCTTTCCAAACATGTTTTGCAAGCATGGTACTCAAACCGTAGTCTCCATATCTTTCCAACACACCCTTGACCTACAAAGGGTGCAAAGCCATTATTGCCCATGGTGAATGCCTTTGACTAGCATACCATTCCAACTTACCCTCATTATACCAAGGGTTGAAGGTTATGCAAGCTAATAGGGATGCCTTTGGCAAGCATCACATAATTTCTCTTTATTGTCCAGGCCTAACTCATGCCTTGGACCAATACCTAGGCTATTTCAAGCCTAAGCTTTCGCTTCATCAATTTTGCTTCGACCATGCGCTGGAGCTTGCACTTATCTTGTTCTTGCCAAGAGTGCAACATCCAGGCACATGACATTCCATGCCGCGACGGTTCCAAGGAAGTATGAACAATCCATCAAATGGAATTGCAACTACCTCATCAAGTGTGGCAACAATCATCTCTTGCTTAACATTTACGATCCAGATGATATGAGTTACCGTAATGTCACAATCATCTCCCAAAATAGATGATATGAGCGACAAAGTGCTGCACCTCAATGCATTGCATTGCGGCCGCCTACGTACCCAACCCGTACCTTGATGGGATCAAGCATGGTCGTAGTTCATCAAAGGGTCAATTCGAAAGGGACAAGCAACTTAAGCCTATTAAGGCAAAACCAACTTCGATTCCAACTTCATCGCAAGGCCAAAGACCAAGCGAAGCCTAGTCCATGTAGGCCAAAGGGCTTTCGCAAGGTATGCACTAGCTTGTGCATAACTATCGTTATTTATTATGCAAATATGCATTATCAAGTACGTAACACGATCAAAAGATGCTTTCACCTAATTCAAGCTTCATCGGCTAAGCTACCGGCATATTGATGCTTATGCATCAAGTATGCTCCAACGTATAGGCTACTTCGCATATCTATATATGCATTAACGCTCATGCACATTCCAACAAAGCTCTCTCCCTATATATGTTGTATTCGCATTTCTACAAATAAATATTAGAAAGGTAGTGGTCATCCATCGACTGCAAGGTCGTAAATGAAGATTTCTTGCCAAAGCCAAGCGAAGCATTCTCGGGTAAGCTACAGTTAAACACGCTGATGAGCATCAAGTATGCTCCATCGTATAGGCTACATCGAATTCATATGTGCATTACCGCTCATGCATATTCAAGCAAGGCTCCCTTCCTATATATTTTTATTTGCATTTCCACAAATAAATATTTGAAAGGTAAGGGCCATCCATCGACTGCAAGGCCACAAATGAAGATTTCTTGCCAAAGCCAAGCATTCTTGGCTCGATGATGCATTGGATAATGCATCACGGCATAATAGTGCCTTAGCACTATGATGCATTTATCGAATTGCGATATTGGCTCGGTGATGCATTGGGTCATGCATCACGGCATAATAGTGCCTTAGCACTATGATGCCCTCACTTATGGAACTTTGGCTCGGTGATTCATTGGGTCATGCATCACGGCATAATAGTGCCTTAGCACTATGATGCTCCAACTTAACCAACTTCGGCTTAGTGATGCATTGGATCATGCATCACGGCGTAGTAGTGCCTTAGCACTACGATGCTCTCACTTACGTAACTTTGGCTCGGTGATGCGTTGAATCATGCATCACGACATAATAGTGCATTTGCACTATGATGCCTCCTCGGATACGCATCACGCGTAGTAGGGCCTTAACATTATAATTCGAGGTCAAGGCATCCACACCCTAATGCACATCAAGGTAAGCTTTATAAGCTTAGGATGAAGCTTCAACCCAGGCCATGACGCATCCTTGAGTAAGCTTCATGCAATAATTATGGGTGTTACAATGACAATATAAACGCAGTCGAGAGTACTACAGGTGTCTGAACTATTTGTTGGTAAGAATACGTACTAAGAATATTTTTAGTAATTTACTCAATGAGAATCATGATTTACTTTTAACTTTGTTTTGGTGATTATTTTTTTCCAAAATAGATTTGGTGTGCAAAGCATACATATTTGCTGGAACCGGAGGAAATAAAGACGATTCCAGAAAAAATGTTTGTTCCGAGAGCTGCCAAATGGAATCTGTCAAAGTTATGTGCTGAACTCCAAAAATACATTGATACAACTGAATATGAGGTAAGAAAAATATGTACTTATTTACTATATTTATGATGTTGTGTTATCCTACAGTATATAATGATATGTATTGAATGTATGATGTTTTTTATCCTACAATATATATTGATATGTACCTCATGAAAAAACTTATTTTTATAGTACATATTTCTGAGTACATATTTTGTTGTTTTGGTACAATTCAATGACAATTTCAAGGTTGAATACACCAATGAAGAAAAGAAAATTCTGAATAGAATAACAAGAAGAGTTGAAGAAGAGAAGAGTGAAGATGAAAAGGAAGAAGATAAAGAAGAAACTGCAAGAAAGGAAGTGGAAGAAGATAACTGGAAAGGAAGATATGAAGATTTGAGAAAGACAATCTTTGAGAAATAGGATGAAGCTAACACTATGCAGCATGAGGATGGACCGCTTGATGTCTGCAAATGTTGAATGGCATTTACATGAAAGCTTCTCCCATGCATCCTGAAAATGAAGAAGAGTTTCAAGACTCAATTGATGGGAGTCCCACTCATTTAGGCAATGGCCCAACAGAAGAATTCTCATCTCCTACTACTCCAACAGATCCTCTTTGTGAAAACATAACAGAAGGTGAAGTAGTTTTGGGAGAAGAAGTGCCAATTGTTCAGATTCCAACAGAAGATGAACAAATGATGTGAGTGACACCATCGTCAAAAGGGTGCCATTTAATGTTGCATTGTCAACACCACCTTCAGTGCGCAAGTTCTGTGGTGTTGATGTTAATGTTATTAAAACATGGGCTAAATTTGATTTGGAGAAAGAGGTCAAACAGATGCAGGAGAAAAGTAACTCACAGGTAAGTAATGCTGGCTAGTTTCACTCTTTATTACAAATGTGTTTATAAAAATATAACTGTAAATATCAATATGTACTTGATTACAGATGTGTTTTATTATTTTCATAGAACTGTAAATATCAATATGTACTTGATTACAATTGTGTTTTATTATTGTCATATAACTGTAAATATCAATATGTACTTGATTACAGATGTGTTTTATTATTGTCATATAACTGTACATATCAGTATGTATTTAAATATCATGAATAAAACTCTATGGTTGCAGGATGATTTAGCTGGACTTCAACAAGAAGCAATGAAGAAGGTGATTGAAGCTATTGACCAGAGTCTTGAAACGATTAAAGGGATATCGAAGAACCCAGATGAACAAGACGTTGAAACCCTGTTCGACAGCTTCGTCGACATGAAAATCCCTTTGTTTACTAAGATGGCTAAGATGGCTAAGATGGAAGACATCGAAAGGTTCACATTCGAAGAATTTTTGGACTTAACCATTTCCAGCAGGGATGTTTATGATAGAAGAATATGCATCTCTCAGCCAAGACAATGGTAGTGTTTCAAGCCATACTCTGTTTGGGATTGACATTCGACAACATTTTGATAATTTATTTGGAAATGATTTGCGACGTGTAGAAGTTCGACAAGCTATAGCTGAGCCAAACCAAATTACACCAAAGAAGAATGCGATTCAAGTAACACCTGAGCAGGAAAGTGACCAGGAGGTATATCCTCTACTTGTGGTAATTTACCTTTCTTGTCATTTGTTTGAAAAAATATGATTCAAATATAGTACTGAAAATCTGGATTCAAAAATGCAGGAACATGAAGTTACAACATCCCAAAAGTCAAGCGACGTGCCCCTAGCAACCAAACTTGCCAAGATGACTGCTTCCAAAGCAAAAGCAAAACCAAAGGTTCTTGCAAAGAAGATAGTCAAACCTAGAGAAGAAGTTAGCAGGCGGATAACCCGTGCAAATCCTGGAAAGAAGACAGATCCATTATTTGATAGTGGAAGTATGTTTTTTGAAAAAAAGAAGCCAAAAACTGAGAAGAGAAAAAAGACGATAAAGACAGGAAAAGCCAACAAAGCTCGGAAAGCTCAAAAACCAAGAATGAAGTTCATGGATCTTCACAAGTCACCACTCTACGAGAATATGACAGAAGAACAAATAGAGATTCTACTACCATACTTTGTGAAAGGAAAGAGAATGTAAGTACTTTATACCCTTTATTTTACTTTTAAATCAAGTAAGTTTTGCAGTACATATCAAAAAACTTACTTCAATATGTGTTTTTGTTATAAATGTGCATCTCGGTTGCTTGGAGAGTAGAGAATGGAGGTGGTATCTGCGTCAGCGGGGCTATAATAGAAGATTTGATCTTCAACAGAGCATTAGAGCAAGATCTTCTCAACTATGCTCATAAGCTTTAACTGGCGTCTGAAGACGACCAAGCAAATGCTGAAGAAGAAAGAAAATACTTTAAGGTGTTGCACCTGGATCCAGCTGCTTGGGTATGTGTTGTTTTATTATTTTATACTTTTGAACATCGGTTATGAAAAAAGTATATATTGATATATACTTTTGTGAAATAACCTATCAAACGTTTCCAATTTTCAGTATCATGTCGAAAGCCAAACTATTTAAAGGGGGAAGAAGTGACTGTTGTCATCATGCCAATCTTGAAAATACGATGACATACAAAAGATCCTTGTACCAATGTGCCATGGCAAAAAGCATTGGACCCTGTTGCAATTTGAGTTTGAAACAGAGAAATTCATACATTACAACTCATATGTGGCATTCAGGGACCATTGCTATGAAAATGCCAAAAAAATGTTTGAATACTTGTTCAACCCTATCAATCAGTTCTTGGATGAGCATAAAAGAAAGATTTGTGAGCACCGTACGGTTGACAGACTATGGATGTCCACAACAAGGGATCTGGCCAGACTGCCTTCTGTATGTGATGCATTTTATAAAGAGAAGATCAAAGATTGATCGTGATGGGAAAAGTTTGGGAGATGACGAACAACTGATGAAGAAGATTCGGATGAAAAGAATCAAGTTAGCATGTAGGTTTCTGACAGCCACTCATCCTGAAATCAGTTGGGAACCCTCCCAATGAAAATACATGTTTAAATGCAGAGTAATTCAGATATGTTTGTAGCTCTTGGTCTAAGGAGATAAGTTGGTACATTTTGGTTTTTGCTGGGCAGGTTTTTGTGGAAAGTACTTCAATAACTTTCTTATTGTGTTTACTTATTGAACTTGGTTTCTACCTATTCAACTTGGTTTTTAGTTATTATGTTTATATATATATATATGTGTGTGATGATCTTTATTAGCATTGTTAGGTTTCTATTTAATTTTAGAGTTATATAGAAAGACAGAACAAATTGATATGTGCTAGGAAGTACATATTGATATGAACTTTATTCTGAAACTCTGAACCAATAGATTCATAATCTAAAACAAGTACATATTGACATGTACTATGAAGTACATATTGATATGATTTTAAAAAATTACTTTGTTTATCTATATTTTTTTATGTTTTTATAACAACTACAAGATTACTAAAAATAAAAGAAAAATGTATTGGAAATAAAAATCATTAATAACTCTAAAATTAAATAAAAATGTATTACTAAAACCAATTGTTCATACACCTTTAATATGGAGCAACATATAAGATTTATATCATCAAATTCACATTCTGTCATTAAGAACATAATTCAGTTGGCACACAAACAAGTTCTGAAAAAAGAAACCTAAAAACATACGACAAGTATCTTCTAAAAGAATTTAAATCCAAAATGTACTAAAAAAAACTGTAATGAAATTAATTCTCATCTGTATATTGGTACTGACGGATAACATTACATGTAGCCTTGTTGTGATGAGCTTTCAATTTACAATTTGAACATGTAACAAGATTTGTGCTCCTCTCCGATGCACTCTTGATGCGGTTCTTTTTACTTCTTCCTGGAGGAGCCCTAACTACTATTGGTGGCAGAATAGTATCTTTTACGGTATACTCATCAGGCCTGTGGTATATTGAAAAACATAAATAAGAAAAAACTACTATACTTGTGCAGTTTTTGTTGATGTGTGTTACACTAAATATCAATATGTACTATGCTAGTCTAGTTTATAGTTTATATGTACTGCTTAAAACCATTCTCATGTATGATACTACCATAAAAAAAAAATGTACTGCTTAAAAAACTTACCTGTCATGATTAAGAACAGGTCTGATAGCTATTGAATATAGCTGGCGATAACAGCTAACTTTAAAGTATTCGTCGATATAATCAAGGAACTTTCCCCCAGATGCAGCAATAGCTGCAGTAGCATGCGAGCATGGAAAACCATACACGCGCCATCTTTTTGGCAAGTACAACTCTTTTGTTGTAGATCTACCATATGAGACCTGCATACAAGAAAACAAGCATATTATTTACGCAATATAAATTGATATTTTCCCTACACAAACAAAAAAGAATATAATCTGCACAATACATATTTGATATTTTCCCTAAAAACTAGTTTAGTGGATATCTCAGTTCAAAAGAGCATGTTACCTAAAAAAACTAACCTTGGGGAATGAAATTCAAAGACGTGAGCATATGACTGACTAACTTTCCAAGGACGACCAATTTGAATGTGTAGTTCAAGCAAGGCTTGATACACAGGGGTTTAGAGTTCCGGATCCATCAAAGGACTTTCTTCACGAGTTTCAGACATCAACTCCATTACCCGTAGCCTACACGATAAAATAAAATTAAAAAAAAACAAACATATTATACATATAGTACATATATACTTGTAGTGTTACAAGAAACTTATAAAAACCTGATTGTGTCAGAGAGTGCACAAGGAGGTAACTTCTTCTCGCGGCGAATCCAGTTATTAAAAGACTCGACAATGCTTGAAGAAGTCTGACCATACCTACAGCCTGGGAAGTATGCACTAGACCACTTTTCCCTAGGAATGTTACGGCAGTATTGAGAAACCCAAGGTCTTCCTAGATAAACCATTTCTTGAAGACCTTCTTCATATCTTGCTGGAAATTGATTTTTGGAAACAGTCCATCACTTCTTTATATTTTTCATCATCCTTACTGATGGGTAAGTTCTTTTTCAAGTGGAAAAAACAATAGCTATGATAAGAATCAGGGAAAACTTCAGGAATTGCATTAAAAAAACCTTCACCTCGGTCAGTCAAAAAGGTGATGGGACGATGGTCCACAACTTTTTTAAGATTGTCCATAAACCAATGTCAATTATCATTATCTTCGCCAGGAACTAATGCATATGCAAAAGGATAAAAACCTGGAAAACAAATATAAAAGACCATATCAATATGTACTTCATGTCTGCACCTTCAAAATTATGTTATACCTACAAGGTATATCAATATGTACTTTATGTATGATGTGTATGATCCTAAAGTATATAAAAACAGATACATATCAAAAATATGTATCATATAAAAAAGTTACCTTGATTGTCGTTAATACATGTCGCAGCCATTAGACCTCCTTTAAACCTCCCTGTAAGAAATGTCGCATCACAAAAGATCATTGGACGATAAAGTTTATAACCCTCTCTACAAGCTCCAAAGAAAATAAAAAGACTGTGGAATCTCTTTGTTGCGTCGTTGAAATCAAAATCAATATAAGACCCTGGGTTGGTTTCCCGAACAGCAGTGACCCACCAAGCAAGATCAGTGTATGAATTTATATTGTCACCAAAAATCATTTCATGCGATAACTTAATGCATGATATGCGTGGTGATACTTGATGTTGATCCCTCCACCAACTTTAATATAATCTATTCTCTTGCGGCTTTATGAGAGGGTTGTGCTTGACACGCTCATGAACTAAATGATTTACAAGCTTCCTCGAAACAGTTGGACTCCTCAACCTATAACCAGCACCACAAGTGTGCCTACCCACGTAATACTTTATCTTAAACATATCCAAAGACCCATTCATGGCAACCGCGTGAAGCATCTAAGAGCAACAGTTATTGTTGCATCTCACTGTGAATCTCTCAAGGTCATTCTTCAATTTTTAAACCTCATATCCAGTCCTCAAACAATATTTCTCACATGCTAACCGAACAGCTTCAACACCACAATGGAAGAGATGGTTTTTATCTTCAAAAAGATTCTCCCAACCATCAGAAAAAAGAACACTTGCAACCTCTTTAGAATCTTTCAAATAATTGTTCCTAGCACTCAAAACCAACTCAGCACTGTTGTCAAGATCAGCACTTCTCAAAGAACTAGATGCATAGGATAACACAACATCTACATGCAACTCAAAGAAATCTGAATTCTTCATAAAATGTAATGCAGCAAGACCTTGAAGAGAAACATTAGCAAGGACAGGGACTTTCACTCCATTTTCAACATAATTAACAACAATAGTTGATGGAGTCAACCAGCTCCACGCGTTACAAATAGTAAACTTCAAATCTTCCAAAGTCGAAGATAACGTAACCAAATATGCAATGTGGTGTTGCTTGTGGTATACATGAGGGTAGCAAAAGCTATTTGGATTAGAACCAACACATGACATGTTGAACCTGAAGAAATGTGATCCAAATAAAATAACACAAAACACAAAAATCAAAACATATATTTTAAGATGATAGGAATACTAAATCTACAATACAACATAATATGTACTATTTTAGAAGTATCACACATATTATAGATTCACACATAACAGACAAACAGTGCAAACAAATAAGTACTGATTCAAAAATGGTATACTATAAAAACAGTATACATCGAAAAGTTTAGAAAAACAATACTTATTAATATGTACTGAAGAATCATTCAAAACATCCAGAAGAAAGAACAAAAATCATGATTCCCTGAAAAAATAAAAGAAAACCAAATAAAATCTATTATCAAACATTATGTAAAAAAACTGAATACGACGATCTAATGAACAAAATAGAACGATTACAAAATCAGTTTCAAAGATCAAAAGAAAAACTAAAACACAAACAAAAACGAGATCGATCATGGAAATCAACAAAATGTACATCATAGAAATCGTAATCATCGGGATTTCAGTGTAAGAAAACAAACAAAAACATGAAATCAAGGAACTGAAAAACACCAACTGAAGCAGAGAGAGAGGAAATATCTGTGAGCTGCCGAATGCCGAATTTTTTTTGGAAGATTTGATTTCCGCTAAATTTATAGTTCGAACAAAAGAGGGGTTTATATGGGATATTGAAATGTAATTTTCATTGTCTTCACATGATTTGGACGCGCGACTCACAAAATCAGTCCAAAAACAAGTTTTTGGACTAGGGGTTAAACCGGATTTAATGGATGAATTAGGGGTTAAACGGGTCTTGTATATAAAATTACGTAGTAATTCCTAGTTTTTTAATATCTTTCTGCATACTCTTATAATTTTTTACCTTCCTATAGGAGAATTTTTGGCTTCGGTCTTGGTCCGAATCCGATTTATTCTAATTGTTTTTTTGTCTTTGACATATATCGGGCGATTCTTATTGTGCTCTGTCTAGAATGATTGATCTCGGGCGTGCTCTGTGTTGTCATTGATGGAGACATGTCCTTTTTATTTATAGATCATGATTTTTATTTACTTTGACGAGATATTTAATAACTAAGCCCTTAATTATCGATTATGATTTTTATTTACTTTGACAAGATGTTTAATAACTAAGCCCTTAATTATCGTTTACAATCAGATCACCTGGAATACAAAAATAAAAAAAGAAAGAAAAAAATATTTATCAATTACCAATCAAGTCAAACCAAAACAATATCTCTGTCATATCTAATTGTTAGTAAAAAAAAACAAGTCTATATTTGTTTTCTGTGTTTAAAATTGTTCTTCACTATTTGAATCCTTCTTTGATTTATGAGTTAGTTTTGTGTAATTAGGTGATCGCTTATTTGGATTTATTTGATCGATTAGATCACAATTATATTTTTATGAATTGGCTAGGAAATAATTAACATTCATATAAACTAAAAAAAATGGAATGATTTTCTTAATTTAGTTCAAAACTTACGTATAGTTATTTGTTTCTCGACTTGTATAATTAGGTTCTTCCCACCATTCAAGCTAGCTCCTCCAAACTTCTGATTTTTGAAAAGTTCTATGGAAGCAGAAGTGCTTCTACCTGCTTATGATTGTCGAACACCCTCTTATATTACCTATATGTTTTGTGCCTAAAAAGACAAACGCATAAATTTTCTTGAATTTTATCATTTTTGATTAACAAGATTGTTGCGAAGGGTTACTAAATTCTAAAAAAATAACCAGTGCCAAACAAAAACTAACCTCCATATAAGGAGTTTGGTAACACCTCTGTAACAATCATGTTGATTAACATTCTGCTTGTTTTAGGAACTAAATGTCGTTGCAAACACTCTTCGTTATATCCTGGAAGGATGTTTTCATGTAAACCCGTTGTGATCCGATGAGAAAAAATTACCTTCAAAAATAACATTAGTCGTTCCTTATGATGAAACTAAGAAATTGAAAGAAGTTTAATGATCAAGAATGAAGAACTTTGCCATTAAAACTCAAGAACTTAATACAAAAAATTTCAGAAAAACAGCTCATACGATTAGTTGCTTTCTTCTGACTTTTATACATGATGTTAACGTACACTTTCTGTTAGCATTTAATGCTGCTAACGTTAACATCATAACAGACAATATACACTAACGTATACATTGCTAGCTGTACTAATTGGTAACCTACACTCTGTGTAAGTGAGGTGTAAGAATATTTTTCTGACAGAACTACTTCTTCTATTACTGCCCCTCAAACTGAATTGTGCAGGCACATACTGTACATTTAGTTTGTCCCTTAGATGAATAAATCTTGGCCCTGAGAAGCCTTTGGTAAAGATATCAGTTGTTTGATTTTCAGTTGATATGTACCTGACTCGCAATGAGTGTGAAGAAACCAATTCTTTGACAAAATTATAAAGGTGAGTCAAGAAGGAACGGAGAGTTTTCAATTCACAACCCACACAGAATACGATTTTGATTTGATAGCAGACTTTATTTTGTGCTAAAGGGAGTTAGAATGCGCTTTGGTTCTGGTGGTATATCCCTATAGGCTCTGTAGTCGGGCTTAAGCCAGTTTCACCGAGGGTTTAAGCTTAGGTACGAGCAATAGTCTGATTAGGATTCTGCTGGAACTGCGCTCTCCATTAAGAGCAGAAAAGACTTCGAACTAAAGAGATACAAAGAATAGTGTAGTGTGTAGTTCCTTAACAAGTAAGCAAGTAAACTACCTTATGGTTTCCTTCTTTGTTTCAATCTTACTATCAATCATTGACGTATCCCTACTCTGACTATGAGTGAAGGAGGTGCCTTGCATCCTCTTTTTTTGGAAATTGGAGCTAAGCTAAAAGGGCACCAGGTTCTTTCTTCAAGGCAAGGTACGTTTGATCAATCAGAATGACTGGCATATTCATTGAATGTCACGATGTCTTGAATTGGGATACATGTTGAAACAATTCAATGAGACTCACATACCTTATAATCCAGAGCGGATCAGCCAGTATAGACCAGACCTATCAGCTTGTGTAACTGAATTGATCCAAATCCTTTCGAATAAGAACGAAAGCTTCTTAAACAAGTCACTCTTCTGAGTTTTGGGTAGGGGTTAAATGAAGACTATCCTCTCGGAGTTTCACTCTTTAATAACTTCACCGGTAATGAGTGCGGGGAGGAGCAGAGAAGCCCTTGAGAGATGAGCATCTTTCTTGGAGTGAAGCTAGTAGAGGAGTTTATCCGCATCTGACTCCAACTCTATCGAAGGAGAAAAAAAGCTGGGACTACGACTTGCTTAGTGCAGGGCTGCTTGTCGTGATTGCTTGGACACTCTCTTCGTCTAGTCACTCTATTAAGCTTTCCCAGCAAGTCTATTGAATGGGGTACGAAAGATTGCTATTCAAAGCATCGTTAAGAGTTCTGTTAGAGTAAGTCGACACTTCTAAGTATGATTCTGCAGTTATCGCTTCTTATTATTTGGTTGAATATACGACGGTATGAACACGCCCCTTCCTTCTGGGCAAAAACCCATTGAAATCAGACCCCTTCTTCTTGGGGGACCCGTGGAAAGACCCCTTCTTATTGTAAACCCATTATGACCTTTGTACCACCAGACACCTCTGACCTTCTTCCCGTCTCACAGTCGAACTCGTAAGCTTACCAGACACAGATATAGTGTCTCACCGCTGCTTTGACTCCCTGAAAAAAAGACATATGCCCTCGGAAGATCTAAAAAAGGGTAAGCCTCATTCGTGGCTGGCTAGTCTATCTTCACAGTTGAACTCCTGTACGTACCATTGCTCGAACTCCCATAGCCAACTTTCATTTTAATGATCAACATCAACGCCTCTTACAGGCCGCTCTGAGAGATCTGAGGGATATTGATCCTCCCTCTTTGGTAGCATCACATGAGCAGCTGGGCGTGCAGAGCAACCCAGGAAGAGTCCAAAAACCGTGTTTCTGAGGGTGAAGAAAGATCGGCACTATGATGACTACTACCGAGATGACTACCGACGGGCAGGGGCAGATATGATTTCATTTCGAAAATCGAAAATACCAATACTGGGCTCGATCGACACAGAGACCTCATGGTAAGCAAAATAGGAGGAGGGAGAATGGTAAGACCTTACCGGGTGTGCATCATATCAAGGTGATGGGCCTGAGATACGAGCTCAAAGAGGAGAGGACTCGATCGATGTCGCAGTCCCCGATGACGATACCGGCAGGGCGAGAGCCACTCGTTTACCGCGCACCAATGTCCGCCTTCTCGTACTGATGTGGCAAGATTAAGCAAGATTGACCGCCCTTTCAGTAGTGTCTACTGCCCGTCAGAATAGCTACTGACACATTGCACGAGGTGGCTAACCCGCGGAATAGCTTTTGGGTCGGCATAATCTAAATAACCCCAATGGTGATTCCGAGACTTATCCTACCTACTCAAGCGGCAATCAATACACATTCAGTGATTTCGAACATCACTTAAGACATTTCGAATGCAACTAATGGTCGTGTACCCAAGGTAAGATGATGACATCCAAGCATAGATCAGAGAAGGAGATCAAATCATCACTGAGATGGCCTCCTCCTCGGTTCGCTTCTGAGGATTTCTAGTTGGCGGGGGCAGCTAACAAGGCCTACTTCTCAGCCGGTTCACCAGAAGGGCTGCTTATGGGAGCAAGGTCACTAAGGCCGTTAAGGTCCATCATAAAGAAAAGGCAGGAAAAGACTACAATGCCACAAGCCATGTACAAGAGAGAAAAGAATATCTCACTACCAGTGCCGTCAAGATCGGGTACAAGCACCTCTGGAACAGCAAGTTCAACTTCTGGATGCTTAAACAACCACACCTTTTCCTGCGCCTCTGCACCCTCCATTCATCTGCGGTTAGCGAGAACACGGAAAAAAAGACTCGTTATAGGTCTTTTCGGCCTATTTGTTATTCGGGCAGGTGTCCTCTATTGAGCAACTACATCCCTCTATTTCGCCAGGAAATTCGTCTTCGGTACGGTATGGAATCAATATGCCGCTTATCACCATCTGAGCTAATAAAAAGGCAGAATGCGCTCTTGCAGCAAGAATGGCTTGTTCACGTGAAAAAGAAAAGGCTGTCACTGTTCTAGAAGAGGAATCGAAAGACACTTTTTTTTTGGTTCTCAGCGCCGGCCGAGCGGAGTGAGAAGCTGAACTAACTAGTAATGATCGCATTTCGAAGAGCGAGCGGAAAGAAAAAAAAGAGCTCTGAGGTTTGCGGCAGGTGGCCCAGGCAAGGCGAGCGTAGGGAGTGCGACTGATCTGAGCCAGCGTAAGTCACAGCTGTTGGTGGCGAAGCGCAGGTCTTCTCAAAGGAAAATGCGTACTAGAGCGAGCCAGAAGCTAAACGAACGAGACCGAGCGGTGGGTGCAAGCAATAAATGAAATGACGGCGATCGTGCATTGCCTCAGGACTTTGCTTTTTTTTTCACGGACGACAACTACTCGACTCTGGACGGCTAGTCTAGGCAGCGTGAGGCCGAAACCTTTGATGAAAACCCAAAATGAAATACCTCTAAGAAAAATGTGCAATACTCAGAAGTCATTTGCACGAGAGCACTCACTCTGAAGGTTTTCTCACTGAAAAAAGTGGAGATCAATACCGGTTGGATCGACCACCCATGGAGCAATTGCCCTACTGACTACTGACAATTCCGACCAAGATCTCTTGACTGATGACCGCCCATCTGATGAGCGAACGCGGGAAGGGAAGCACTGCGAAAAGCGGATAGATCAAACTACTTGAGACTATTCATCCGTGGGCACGCCAACAGATAGGTGTTTCATTCTTGTGTGAAACACTGGGTTGTTGGTGTAGGAGATTGCACTTACATTGTCACACAGTATACTAGGTACTGTTGGTAAATGCACATCCATTTCTATCAGTAACTTCTGTAGCCATTGTATTTCAGCAGCTGTGTTAGCTAGACTTCTGTATTCAGCCTATGTGGATGACCTTGCAATAGTTGCCTGTCTTTTGCTTGACCATGAAACTGGATTGGAGCCAATGAAAATGGAATAACCCCCTGTACTTCTTCTTATGGTTGCATCTCCTGCCCAATCAGCATCTGTGAAGCCAGTTATCCTAAGAACTCCCTTTCTGAAATGAATCCCATAGTCTAGAGTACCTTTAACATATCTTAGTATTCTTTTTGTTGCAATAAAGTGTGTCAGATGTGGTTTTTGCATTGCCTGACATACTTGGTTGACAACAAATGTTATCTCTGGCCTGGTCCATGTCAAGTACTGTAAGGCTCCAACTAGTGACCTGTATTTGGTTGGGTCTGTCAGAACTGGACCAAGCTCTTTTGTTCCTGCTGAGGCAGCTGGTATTTGTGAGGCACATGGCTTTGCTCCACCCATGTCATTCTTTTCAATTAAGTCTAGTGCATATTTTGTCTAAGATAGAAAGATTCCTGACATATTTCTTTTAATCTCCAGACCAAGGAAATAATGGAGATCTCCCAGGTTCTTGACAGGAAAATGTTGTTTTAAGCTTGTAGATGACATTCTGATAGTGAGATAATGAGTTTACTGTAATTAAAATATCATCCACATAGACTAAAATGTATGTTAGTCTTTTTCCTTGCTTCTGAATGAAAAATGATGCATCAGCTGTTGACAATTTAAAGTCATAGGACAACAGCACCTGTTGAAGCTTTGCATACCAAGCCCTGGGTGCTTGTTTTAAACCATAGAGAGATTTATGTAGTTTGCAGACATAATTGGGTTTTTCTTTATCTATAAAGCCAGATGTTTGTGTCATGTATATGTTCTCATCTATCTCTCCATGTAGAAAAGCATTACTCACATCCAACTGAGTGATATGCCAATCAAATTGAGCTGCTAATGCTATTAGAACTCTGATGGTGCTGGACTTTGCAACTGGACTGAATGTTTCAGTGTAATCCAGCCCCTCCTTCTGATTATACCCCTTTGCTACTAATCTGGCCTTGTATCTGTCTATAGAACCATCAGACTTATACTTGATTCTAAAGACCCATTTGCAACCAATTAGATTCATTGAAGAATTATATGGTACTTTTGACCAAGTTCTTGCATTTTCTAAGGCAGTATACTCTTCTTCCATTGCTGATCTCCACTTAGATCCTTGTTTTCCTGAGTAAAGCATGTTGGAGTTGAGGAGGTAAGCAGTGCTTGCATTGCACTTGGTAGGTTATGTTTTGTTGAATATACTTTTGGCTTTTGAATTCCTGATTTCCCTCTGGTGGTCATAGAGTGGTCATTACTGACAATTGGACATTGAGTAGATGTGTGAGATTGGGAAACATCTGTTGGAGTATCCTGTGATGATGTGACAGGATAGTGCAGAGATGTAGTTGGTAAAATTGCATTTGGTGTTGTAAAGGTGATAGTAGGCAGTACAGTAGTAGGCTTTCTGAGAGGAAAAATAGTTTCTTTGAAAAGAACATGTCTTGAAGTATAGACCTTACCAGTAGTAGGGTCAAGACACTTGTAACCTTTTTGATTCATAGCATAACCTATGAAAATACATGGTGTGCTTCTTGGTGATAACTTTGTTGTTGCATATGGTCTGAGCCAAGGAAAGCACAATGAGCCAAAGGACCTTAATAAAGTATAATCTAGTTTCTTATGAAATAGCTTTTCATATGGTGATATGTAATGAATGGACTTTGTAGGCAGCCTGTTGATGGTATAGTTTGCTGTGGAAAAGGCTTCTACCCAGTAAACATCATTAATACCAGATTGTATTAAGAATGTTCTACCAATATCTAATATGTGTTTGTGCTTCACCTCTGCTAGTCCATTCTGCTCAGGTGTATGTGGACAGGAGAACTCATGTTGGATGCCATGTATTTTCAAGAAAGACACAAGTTGCTGATGAAAGAATTCGCCTCCTCCATCTGTTCTAATTTTTTTTATTTTGTAATTGATCTGGTTTTCTATGTATTGCTTAAAATCATAGAAGATTTTTTTCAACTCAGATTTATCAAATAGAGCATACAACCAACAGAATCTTGTAAAATCATCTATTATTACTACATAATATTTGTAGACATCTAGTGAAATTACAGAACATGGACCCCAAAGATCCATATGTAACAGTTCTAAAGGAAACCTGCTTGAATTTATTGATTTCTGAAAAGGTAATTTATGTGATTTACGTTGAAGACATTCTAAACATGAGATTGGATTTTTGACAATGTTAGGAAGATACAAAGCTTTAGAGACACATTGTAATGTCTTAAAAGATGGATGAGCTAATCTTTGATGCCAAGTTTCTGATGAGAGAGATTTTTGTATGACTGAATTGGCTTGTAATGATGGTGAAGTCAAGAACTGAATGGGATACAAGCCATTATTGTGTGGTCCTTGTAGTAAGATCCTCCCAGTTAGCAGATCCTTGACAAAGAAGCCAATACATGTAAAAGTTAAAGAACAATTGTTGTCTTTTGTGAATTTATGCACAGACAATAGATTTTGGGTGGCACTAGGGACAACTAGCATATTGGACAGAGTAAAGGAGTGACCATTGCCTGATTTTAAAGTAGAACCAGAATGAGATATAAACATACCTTCTCCACTAGCAGTAGTTACTTTGTTAGATCCAGTGTATGTAGAAAAATTTTGCACCTCATTTTTGTCTGGTGTGATATGATTGGTTGCACCTGTATCTGCAAACCATGGATTGTGTTCCTGTAGATGTTGGTTTGCAAACATTGCAGATAAGCTATGTGTTCTTGTTTCATTGTTGTTGTGAATATTTAGCCTATCCCTGCAAGATAAATCAGTATGACCCATTCTACTACAGATTTGACATGTGACAGGATTAGATGGGTATGAATTGTTGAATCTTGAATTGTAAGAAGATCCTCTTCCAAAAGAATTGAAGTTTCTTCTGCCAGAGTATGCATATCCAGGTCTAGAATTGTTGAAGCTTCTTGAATTGTAGTTATAGTTATCATGTAAATGTTGAGAGCCAGGAAATCTTGAGTTGTTATTCCTAAATTGAGATTTTGATTGAGAGAATGGTGCAAGAAATGCTTGAGTTGAATTGGTCTCTATTTGAGCATTGTTTCTTTGACTGATTATTATTTCTTCACTTAAAAGATTATTGTGAAGTTCTAAGCTTGATACAGGAGGGTACCTGTGTCTCATTGCAGTTGCAAAAGGTATGTAGTCTGAATTCAAAGCAGCAAGTGTAACCACTACTATTTCCTTATCTGAAACTTTCTCTCCTGCTGCATCCAATTGATCTGCTAATGTTTTGATGTCATCAATTAAACTTGAGATTGACTTATTACCTTGTTTAATTGCAAGCAATTTTGTTCTCAGATGTATTGAATGTGTAGAAGAGATTCTTGCAAACCTTTCTTCTATGCTTTTCCATAGTTGATGAGATGTTTCAAAATTTGCAAAATAAGCTATGACTGAGTCTGAGATTGTACTGTTTAACCAAAGTATAATGGTTGAATCCTCATCAATCCAGTCTAAGTATAATGGATTCTCTATTCCATTATTTTGATTTCTTGCATTAGTGTACTTTTCTGGACACAGAAATGTTACATCTAGGTACTTCATGACCTTGAACTTCTTGATTACTGGAAATATTAGATGTTTCCAGGTAATATAGTTATCTTCTTTAAGTTTGAGAGTTGTAAGGCTAGTGAGTTGATTTAATGGAATTTTTGCCATTGATGTTGCTGTTGGATTTTCCATTGTTAGAGTAAACTCACAGATCATGAATCTGTAAAGAGAAAGAACTGAGTAGATACAGATCTAGGTAGAATTTGTTCAAAGAAAAAAATAGAGAGCACCTGCTCTGATACCATGATGAAACTAAGAAATTGAAAGAAGTTTAATGATCAAGAATGAAGAACTTTTCCATTAAAACTCAAGAAATTAATACAGAAAATTTCAGAAAAACAGCTCACACGATTAGTTGCTTTCTTCTAACTTTTATACATGATGTTAACGTACACTTTCTGTTAGCATTTAATGCTACTAACGTTAACATCCTAACAGACAATATACACTATCGTATACATTGCTAGCTGTACTAATTGGTAACCTACACTCAGTGTAAATGAGGTGTAAGAATATTTTTCTGACAGAACTACTTCTGTCTATTACCTTGGAATTTCACTAACAACCCTAATATCTTTTCGACATAAAATGTATCCAAAGAATTATCACCTATGTCAAAGGTGAAAGTAGTAAACTTTATTTTTTTTGACGGAAGAGAGCAAATCTTATTAAGAATAAAGTCACAAAATTATGACAACAATGTTAAAGAGCTAAAAAATAAAATAAAATAAATAATTAGGTATTGTTAATGACAATATCCTAGTCACGGTAAGAGTTGTTAAAGGGAATTATTCGAACAAAATTGTATTAAGTGCCCAATTATACAGTGTACACTTGATATCAATTATAAGTTGATTAATATTTTTTCTTTTGGCATAATTTATTAATAATTAAACTTGAAATTACTTGCTTTTAGGTTACAAGCATTAAAGTTGTCCTTTTTAATTCCAACTAGGTATTCACCACGAAGACAACTCTCTCACAGTGTAATCTCTTGTTGCTAATGGGTAACTTGGGCTCGCATACCTCACATTGTGCTTTCTCTATGAATACCGCAATGTTTTTATTTTTTTGGGGAAAAAGGTTAAAGATTTTATTAAAAAGGGAGAAAAAAAGGAGAAGTACAAGAGGGGAAACACAAAACAAGTGCAGCAAAAAGAAAGACAGTGAAAATATCAAGCCTGACAAACAAGAACAAGTACAGAGGTGGAAACCTCACACCACTAAAACAACCAACAAAAAAACTCAAAGTCATATTTCTTCTTTGCAGGAGTTCTTTTTCCTTTACCAAGATGCTGATACTTACTGTTTGAATCTCCAATCCAATTGATTTTGGCCAACACCTTTTCTGTTTTGGATCTTTGTTGCTTCTCAACAATCCCACTAAAGATATTTTCACTTCATTTTCTTTTCCTTCATTGGACACGCCTAGTAAGACACTAATCTTTATAAGCATATTTATATTTTTCTCATAAGTCAATGGTTTTCTACTAGGTACGCATTTTTTCAAGGGTCTTGGTCTTTGTTGAAACATTCATGTCAACATCATCTGTCTCATATTTAGATTTTTCATTTGAACCCTCACATGCATCAACTGCAGGAATGTCTTTAAGGCCATGAGCTTGAGCATTACCCAATTTCCACTCTCTCATCATCTTCCAATCATCTGAAAGTCTTCAATAGGCTCTGCATTTCCACTTTCGGTTATCATCCCAGAATGCCAGCTAAAGGGCTTCAAGTAGCAAATTAGAACTTTCATATGCAACCGATAAGAATTGGATATTTACCACGGTCAGCAGAAGCGATAATATAAACGAGAGACAAAGAGAGAATAAATGAACTTATAATTTTTGTTTTCAAAATAAGAACCTAAATCTCTTTATATAAACAAATAAAATCAAAATAATCCTAATAAAACTGTTAAGTCTATTCCGAAGGCTATTATATTTCTGGAGTAGAAAAACCTTTAGAAGGATTAAAAAGAATCATAATTGCACCATGAGACTGAAACAAAAAAGAATCATAATAAACTAAAAGACTGAAACAAAAAACCTATTTGGACTCTACTTCAGAAATTTGTAGTATTGTCGTGCCACATTAACCCTTGACAGAAGTGGTGTCTATTATTCCATCCCCATTGAAACTGCCTTGTCCTCAAGCCATACTAACAACATAAGCATCTTGCCTTCGTCGTCATCCGTTGGCTCAGGCAACTCACTATAAATCTTCGTATTAGGGAATAAAGATTTCTTGAGATAAGAAAGATGAAACACTGGGTGTATTCTGGACTCAGTTGGTAATTCCAGTTCATAAGCAACCTTGACAATCCTTTGTGGTACCTTAAAGGGACCATAAAACTTTGGTGCAAGTTTTGATTAACTTTTCGGACTGTAGATTGTTGTCGATATGGTTGCAACATTAACTACAAAAAATCTCCCACCATAAATTCCAGTTCTATACGCTTTGCATCAGCTGCTTACTTCATTCTATTCTATGCATCTCTTAGATTCTCCTTAAGTGAGAAAAATATTTGATCTCTTCGGTTCAATGCTTCCTCAACTGGTGTACTTCCTGCTTACCCGTGAATGTAAGTGTGCATAACTAGAGGAGGTATGCCGTACAATGCCTCAAATGGGGTTATCCGGGCAGATGTATGGTAAGTCGTGTTATACCAATATTCCTCCCATTGAAGCCACGACGATCAACTTTTAGGTTTTTCTCTAGCAAAACAATGTAAATAAGACTCTAAACACTGGTTCAGTTTGACCATTCGTTCGAGGGTAATAAGAAGATCTCATCCTATGTTCGGTGCCTTGGAGCCGAAATAATTCCTACCCGAACTTACTAGTGAATACGGCATCTCTAACGGATACTATAGACTGTGGGAACCCATGCAACTTCACCATGGATTCTAAGAAGACCTTGGCTACTGATGTTGTTGTGTATGGATGTTTAATGTCATGAAGTGTGCATACTTTGTTAATCTATCCACCACAACAAAAATAAAAGTATTTTTAAGTGATTTAGGTAATCCGTCCATAAAATCCATAGATATATCTATCCAAATAGTCTCAGAGATAGGTAATGGTTGCATTACCTGCCGGCGACAATGTCTCATATTTATTCTTTTGACATACATCACAATGTGCTATGTAATTTCGGGTATCTTGTCTCATTCCTGTAAATAAAATAATTTTGAAATCCTTTTTATTGTTTTCAAATACCCGTAATGTACAATTGTTGGCGACGAATGGAACTCTTGTAATAAAGTCTTTCCATAGAAATTTAGGATTCAGTACCCACTGTTGATGGTATTTAAGTAATCCATCTTCCACTGAATAGTTTTTCGCATTGAAGTTAGATTGATGAATTCTTTCCATTTGTTCCTGCAACCAAGGATCGGTTCTCAATTCTTTTTTTAAATCCTCCATCCAAGTACGACTTGCATATGCAATAGCATAATTTTCTGAATCCTCAGTCATCCTTGATAATGTAGGTTTTAGAAAAGAGATGGAAACAAAAGATATAAAGAAGATATTGGAAGATCTTATTCTAAATTCGGTTAATTTTCTCATTAATAGATAAGCCTTTTATAAAGGCATTACATAAGAATTAACCACTAAACCCACTAACATAAATTACCTAAATTGTAGGATGGAATTTCCCACAAGTTCACAGGGAAAATACTTAATCAAAAACACGTTCTTTTATTTCCTAAATACTAGGACTTTACTTATCAAAAACCACACGTACTAAAAGAAAATCAACTAACAAATTAACAAAGTATATGCTAACAATAATTTAAACATGGTTTGACACATTCAAATTTCAACTGCCTCCCTTAATGTGTCAACCATTAAATCTTCTTCCATCATCATCATCATCATCATTACAGCATTAATCATCATAATCACAATCATCATCATCTTGACCATCATTACAGCAAAGTTACCTCTTCATCATCAATGACTCCCATACAGAAATTAGCATTCTCCTTTTTTGACTTTTCACGACAATATTTTTCGATATGACCGAATTTCTTACAGTTGTAGCACTGCACTGCTCTTTTGTTGCTATCTTTAAGATAACATTTATCAGTAGCATGATTAGTTCTTTTACAAATTGAGCAAAATTGATTTTCACCTTTCTTTGCCCAAAATGCTTTTTCTTCAAATCCTACATCTTCCAACCTGTTTAATCTTTGTTCATGTGCTTGAAGAGAACCAATAAGATCATTAAAAGTATATTTTGACAAATTTTTTGACTCTTCAATAGCAGCAACAACATGATCATATTTGTGAGGAAGAGAAAGTAATACCTTTTCCACAATTTTTTGTTCAGAAATTACTTCACCATAAGCCCTCATTGCATTAACAGTCTTGATAACATTATCAAGAAAATCTTGAACCGAATCAGTATTTCTCATAGAGAAAGCTTCAAATTGACGACGAAGGGTTTGTAGCTTTACCATAATCGTTTTATCAGTACCTTCAAATTGTTCTTTCAAAACATTTCATGCTTCTTTTGTTGTATTGCATAAAGAAATCTTTGAAAAAATTGTGTCATCTACACCTTCTTGTATAACTGACAATGCTTTAGCATCCTTCTTCACCTTCTTTTTGTATTCAGTTTTCTGAGCTTGAGTTGCATTTTCTGGATCAATTTCATCATAACCATTTTCTACCAAATCCCACAAATCAAATGCAATAAAAACTGTTCTCAATTTAATTGACCAGAATTTATAACTATCACTTTTGAATATTGGGACATTTGTTTGTAGCGTAGTTCCTTCATTTTCCATTGCTTCCATAGAATCACCTGAATCACTAAACTCGGTTAAGGCTCTGATTCCAAATGTAGGTTTTAGAAAAGAGATGTAAACAAAAGATATAAAGAATATATTGGAAGATCTTATTCTAAATTCGGTTAATTTTCTCATTAATAGATAAGCCTTTTATAAAGGCATTACATAAGAATTAACCACTAAACCCACTAACATAAATTACCTAAATTGTAGGATGGAATTTCCCACAAGTTCACAAGGAAAATACTTAATCAAAAACACGTTCTTTTATTTCCTAAATACTAGGACTTTACTTATCAAAAATTACACGTACTAAAAGCAAACCAACTAACAAACTAGCAAAATATATGTTAACAATAATTTAAACATGGTTTGACACATTCAAATTCCAATAGATAATGCATCAGCTGCACTCTTTTTCGCCCCCTTTTTGTACTTAATTTCATAATCATAACCCAATAGTTTTTCCAGCATTTTTGTTGTAAGGTGTAGTAGCTTTGGCTTCCAGGAAACGTCTCAAACTTTGTTGATCTGTATAGAAAATAAAACACTTTCCTAATAGGTATGATCTCCATTTAGATACTGCATGTACTATTGCAAGCAATTCCTTCTCATAGGTGGATAAACTGAGATGGCGAGGTCCGAGTACCTTACTTATATATGCTATTGGCTTTTGATTCTGCATTAACACTTCCCCAAGTCCATATCCACTTGTATCTGTTTCGATATCAAAATTCTGATCAAAATTAGGAATTGTTAATACCGGTGTTGCCGTCATAGCCTTTTTAAAGCATCGAAAGCATTTTACGCTTCTTCTGACCAAGTGAAGTTATCTTTCTTTAACATCTGGGTTAAAGGGTATGCTATCGTACTATAGTTCTTCATGAAATTTCGGTAATATCTCGTCAACCCCAAAAAACCACGGAGACCCTTACATGCTTTCAATTTTGGAAGGATCGGCAATAACTCCATTGTCAATGATGATATGTCCGAGATATTCAGTTTCTTCTCTACCAAACGAACACTTACTAAGCTTTACCACTAGATGAAGCTCAAATAAAATTCAAAAAGAAGTTTTAATATGTTTCAAGTGATCCTCTCATGTCCGACTATAAGCCAAAATATCGTCGAAAAATACTAGAATAGATTTACGTAGATGAGGTCGAAAGATCTCATTCATCAGGTGTTGAAATGACGATCGTGTATTAGTTAAGCCTAACGACATCACCAAAAATTCATAATGCCCATCATGAGTGTGAAAGGAAGTTTTGAGTATGTCTTTATCATCCATGCAAATTTGGTGATAACCCAAACGCAAGTCTAATTTAGAAAAATAACTAGCCCCATGCAATTCGTTAAGAAGTTCATCAATAACAGGAATATAAAACTTATCTTTAACCGTTACTTGATTGAAAGGCCGTCATGTTCCTTCCTTCTTCTTGACCAAGAATCCTGGTGATGAGAATAGACTTGTGCTTGGCCTGATTAATCGCGAATCCAAAAGCTCTTGGATTAACCTCTCAGTTTCATATTTTTGACAGTGTGCATAATGGTATGGTTGCACATTCACCGGTGTGGCTCATGTATTAATAGAATCTTGTGATCATAAGATCGCACCGGTGGTAACTTGGTTGGCGTTGAAAACACTGAACTATAATTATTAATTAATAGTTCGATTTCCTTAGGTATCGATGGTGGTGTCAACCTTGGTTCCAAATTTTGGACGCAACAAATCATCCCTTGCGCTCCCTATTTGATTAGTTTTCCATTTTATGGATAAAAGCTAACTGGTTAACCTTGGATTGATTCCCAATCAGTTGTATACTTCGGTCTTTCACCTTGAACTCCATTATTAGATTCTTAAAATCCCGCCGAATTATCCCTAGAGTTTGCAACCATTACGCTCCTAAGACCATGTCACAACCACCTAACTCCAGCACATGGAAATTAGTAACAAAAGTGGTATTCTGGAGGTGAAATTCCAAATTTGTGCACCGCCCTAGACATAATTCGACTTTCATTTGCAATCATAACTTCAAACCCTTCATCTTAAAGCATCTCAATATTCAACTGTTTTGGTATAGCCGAATCAAGAAAATTGTGAGTACTACCTGAATCGACAAGAATTGGGACTTTTTCCCTCCTAATTTCTCCCACAATACGTATGGTTTGTGGTGTTGTCGACCCCGCTAGAGCATGCATAGAAATTTCAGTTATGGCCTTTGTTTCAACATCTTCCGTAGTGCACTCTTTTTCTTTATCAAAGTCCTCATTTTTCATAAGAATTAAAGTTTTTGACTTACATCTATGCCCCCTAAACCATCTTTCTTCGCAGTTATAACATAATTGCTTCTTTCATCGTTCTTCCGCCTCTTCTATAGTCAACCGTTTGATTGGAGGAATAAGATTGCTTTTAATAGATGGTGTTATGGGTGTTATATTAGGTCGCGCCATAGGTCTAGATATTCTTGTCTTCATAAGTTAACTTTTTCATCTTGTAAACGAGCTAACTTTATAGTCTCGACTAAAGATTCTGGACTTAATACTTGCACTTCCAGTCGGACCTCAGGTTTTAAACCACCAACATAACAACCAACCAAAACTCTTTCTAGAAGATCACTTACAATGTTTGTTAATCGTTTGAATTCCTCTTGATAATCTCCAATGGAATTAAAATTAGTTTTCCTAATCTTGGCTAAGGCTACCGCTAGATCGTCATATTTTGTGCGTCAAAATCTTTTCAAAAAAGATGCAGAGAACCCTTCCCAGTTGGGGTTAGGTGATATTTTTTTCATCCACTTATACCATTGTAAGTTGTAAGTTGTAACGCCTTCCCCTCAAGGTTAATACCCACCAACTTTACTTGTTTTTCTTGAGGTATTTCAAAGAGTTCAAAATACAATTCGATACGATACAACCAACCTTCAGGATCAGTATCTTTGAACCGTGGAAAAATCACCTTCCCATCATTCTTAGATGTGCTACGAGGTCCATTGGTTGACACCGAATCTTTCTCCAGTAGCTTCTTTAATTGTTCCGTCAACTGGTTACTTGATGTAGCCATCGCAGTAACTGGAACTGTTAATTGTTCCATGAATTTTCTTTTTGCTTGTCGAGTTTTGACCATACAAGGAGCGAAACCTCTCTGATACCATATTGAAGTTCATGTGCCTAACTAACCTCGAAAACCGTCTTACAAGGTTAGGGTTTCCCAAGGCTTATTAACTACAGGATCTTAAGTTGTCCATCCAATGTGGGATTAATCTCAACGCACCCCCTCACGTATAGCCTCTTTGGGTCTAACACATGGGCATTAAATCGGGTGACACGGAGTAGAGGTGCGGTCAAATAACTCGTCATGAATTTCCTGCTCTGATACCAATGATAAGAATTAGATTCTTACCACGTCCAACAGAAGCGATAATACAAGCGAGAGACAAAGAGAGAATAAATAAACTTATGATTTCTGTATTCAAAATAAAAACCTGATAATCTTTTTATATAAACAAATAAAATCAAACTAATCCTAATGAAACTATTAAATAGGAAAAACCTTTAGAAGGATTAAAAACCTTTCAAGAATCCTAACTGCACCATAAGACTGCAACATTAAAGAATCCTAACTAAACTAAAAGACTGAAACAGAAAGCCTATTGGACTCTACTTCATAAATTTGTAGTATTGTCGCGCCACATTAACCCTTGACAGAACTGGGTCTATCAGCAACTGCCCTTTCCTTCGTAGAATCTTAGTTCTTCTAGTACACCAATTCTTGGTCGAATATGGAGAAACCATTTCCCAACACCCTAATATCACCATCCCATTCTGATATGTGGCCTGCACAATGGTATCACGAGCCAACGCAATAATAATATTGTCTACAAAATCTGTGACAGATGCTGAAATTGATTCAACTATACCATTTCTAACTCTAAAATCTCCACAGCACCATCTTTATCTTCAACGTTCATTTAGGAATCCAGATTTTCTTCAAAACCTTGATTATTGAGGGATGCTTAGGGAAATTATCAATTGGCCAAATGTCGAACAAAACAAGCATTTTGGAGGTTTCCAAGAGTATTCATCTGGAAGATTAAAATCTTTTAAATCAAAGAAAACTGGAATATTTAAACTCAGGAAAACCTAAGTCTGCCTCAATTTCTACACAAACCCTGATAAAGATCATTCGGGTTCTAGCTAATGTATGTTTATCAGTGAGCAAAGAAGCACCCAAAGCAGTACGAATCATACTGATTCCTTAAGCCTTCCATAAATTAGTAGGAATATTCATCAGATTCAGCCAAATAAAATCACCTTCATCTCTTGAACAAACTGTTCAACAAATAAATACCGTGGACGAACCAGAAATAATCTACTTGACACAAAAAAGGAACCATGGCAGTAACTTTGTCTTTTGCTAAGTCAAATTCAAAGATGGAGATTGATTCTCTATGGATAGTCAAACAAAAATCAACTTTGAGACAATGTGGAAAGGTAGACGACGACCCACAAAGTAGCAGATAAAAAATGTTTTACAAACCTTAATTTCATCTTCAGAATCAGTAGTAGAAATGACCGAGATCATATTACCTTAATGATTTGTGGCTTGTGATAAGACAACCTGCTGGCAGAAGAATCCTTTCTTGCGTCGTCCTTCTCCTTTCGTGAAGCGCACCTTCTAATTTGCAGTCTCAAATTTATCAGATGAAATCCCATCAGAAACACTATTGTTAGCCACACCACTTCCGCAAAGAACAGGAAAGTCATCAGCAGAAATAGGAGAATACATTCGTCAAAAACTATTTAAGTGAATTGGTGAAAAGTCAAGTAGAAAATTGAGACTTTAAAAAGTCTAGTAGGAAATCTCCATGTCAAAGTCAAGGCTTTTTCCCATATATAGACCTTTTATTTATTTTTTATTTTTACTAACAAAGCCATTGCGACACACATGAAAAGGGTAGTTCCCAGTCCAGGAACTACTTTATCATATTCTCATATTAACTCGTTCCAAGTTCATTTGAACTTACCCTCAAGGTTTGTGAAGGAAGGTTTTAATTCAGCGAAGTATGGAAGTGGCAGTTGGATTTCAAAACTATGTTCCTTTTTAAAAAAGTTTAGCCCCAAAAGCGTGTAAAATATTTTGGTCTCGATTTTTTTGTTTTATCACATGTTATCAACACATTTTACAGTGAGCTTGGAACCACTTTCAAGAAACAACACACTAAAAAACAGTTGGTGTTATAAATAATTTTTGATATTCTCTAATCACTTATTCATTGGATGGGTGCGTTTGATAGACCTTTGATAAAACCAATCGTTGAGAAATGGTTTTTCATTTCTCTCTTTCTTCTTTTTCTTTTTCTCCTTCTTCTCCCGTGTTCTTGAGTTTTCGGAGAATTGAGAGTTGAAATCAAGGATTTGATGATCGAGAGATGGAGAAAAGATTAAGGAAATATTGTTGATGGTGGTATTGAGGTTGGTTGTACATGAGAAGAAAGAGAAATGTTAAATTGAAGAAAGTAGGAGTTAGGGTTTTTGTGAGTTGAAAAATGATTATGAAACTGAAGTAATTAAGGATGGGTTTTGAGTATATAAGATGAAGAAGAAGATGGTGATGCTAATTTGAAGATTTAATTACAGAAGGACATGAATCGAGATAATTGTAAATTAGGGTTTCAGGTTAAATTTGAGAATGAAAGAAATTAAGAAGGGGAATTAAGTATTTGATAGATGAAGAAGCATGGGTTATGGTTTAATTGAAGTTATAGAGCTGATTTGATGATGGATTCAAGAATTAGGGATCTTGAGAAATTAGGGTTCTTGGTTAAGAATTTAATTGATTTCAGAAATTGAAATAGGGTTCAATTAAGAAGATATGAATTTAGATTTGAGATGGGTTTGGTTGATTTAAGAATGATATTCTGAGCTTGAATTAAAGAAGAGAAAATTTGAGGATTTATTTAGGGTTTTCTGAAATTCAATTAGGGAAGAAATTGATGGTGATGCTGAAGTTGAATTTAATCTCAGAAAGTTGAGAAAAGGTAATTGTCTTTCTTAATGAACTTAGTAAAGTTATTTATTTCCTTTACTGAGTTTATGAGATTGCTAATAAACTATGATTTGAGATGGATGTGGTGAGTTTTGAATGAAGTGAAGTTTAGATGAATTATTATTACACTTGGAATGGTGCAGGATTTGAGTTGTAGAGTTGGTATTGATATAAATTACAGGGGAAAGGAAGAGAGGGTAGTTATGAGTATCAATCAATAAAGCAAAATGGAACTAGAACTCTTACCAGATCCAAACGAGTCTTGCAATTGAACTGAAGTTGAAACGATGGAGATGAAGAGAGAAACCTCGATGGAGAAATGAAGACTGAAGAGAAAAACTAGGGTTTATTTCTCTCTAACGAATCTAGATCGTTGGATGTAAAAAAGAATTATAATCTAACGGACATAAACAAATATCGGAAATATCGGGGAAAACCGGTTTTTGTACATTTCGGCCGATATTTTCGGTGGAATATCGTTCCACCGGTATGGCATGATTCGTTTCGATTTCACCCCGAAACCCGAAATTTCGGTGATATTTCGACCGTTTCGGTCGAAATTAACTACATTGTCATACCCCACCATGGCAACGTCATCTGGTAGTAATATGAATATTTTAGTCTTCTCGTCTTTGTATTGTTAACCACATGAATACTCTTAAGAATCCAGAGAAATGTTTTGGGCACTGTTCAGTTCGTCGGTGCAAGTTATTTTTATGTATGTGTACGGTGGAGCGATGACAATTTTTTCTTGGGGACTCGATAAAATCTTGTTCTTGTTCTATCTTTTACTGTAGCAATTATTTCTTTTTCTTTTTATGTTACTTCTGTTTTTAGGTTTCCTTCTGCTCATTGCAACTTGATCAAATTTGACCCGATTTATAAAAAGGGATACCAATATTAACGGAGATGATACTATTATATATAAGATAAAAAATGTTAATAAATCTTGACCGTCAGAATTTCCGCTAATAGTGGTATCCCCTTTTATGAAAATTGGGGGTTCGTTATTTGCTTGCCAATTCCTTACCTTTGTGATTCTAAACAGAAAGTAGCAAGCGCGTAAGGGTAGAAAATATGCTATTCCTTGTATCACTTGGTGGGGCAAAAACTTGAGCATCCATAGTTTGAGGAACACCGAAATATTTTTAAGATTGTCAACCGACAAACATAGTATTGTAACAAGAGATCGAACGAGAACAATAATAGAGATCAAGACACAGAGATTAACGTGGTTCACTAACTGTTACTTTAGCTACATCCACAACAGAGAAAACAGAGTTTTATTATAGAGCAGAATACTGAGTTACACATATTCTAGGTACAACGTATGTATATATATAGGGCAAAGAAATAAACCCTAATTCGACTAGAAAACGGAAAACAATCCCAGTGATAATACATTACGTAGACCGGTCAGCGAGACCACGGCCGAGGGGCTCTGCCCCTCAGACTCCCCGTAGTATTCCGGCCAACGACTGATTCAAGACATATCAACACATAGATTATTTTATTTTCTTCTAGGAGATGAATCGAATTTTGATCGTAGAAACTTTGATGACTAGAATAATCCCATTGGAACTTGACTATAGATTTGATTATATATATATATACCCTCACCGTTACAGCCTTTATAAAGAGGTTTAAACTCTTTAAGAAATATTGAAGGAAAATAAAGCATCCATATTTTGTTCTCCTTCTTTACATATTTCTCTAGATTTAAATCTATCGCCAGAGCCAGAATATCAAACTTACTTCACCTAGCTTTTCCCAATTAGAAAATTCACCTTTCCCCCTATTTTAGACCTGTAAAAAGGTTTTACTCAGTGTCCTGAATAATCTTTCCCTTTGCTGCCTACGGCTGCACAGAATGAGACAGATTTAGGTTCGAACCTAGATACAGAAGAGTGTTTAACTTTTAGTCAACCAATAGTTGACGAGCCTTGAAAGAATTTCCCCAGTAAATGAACAGTTCGACTTCTATGTGTTATGAATCCATGACGTTCTAGTCATATCTACACAAAGTAAAATGTGGAAGATGCTGCAATTGACTGCACAGAATGAAGCCTATAGCTTTAGGTATGAACCTAGACTTAAATGTATGTTTAAATTTTCGTCAACCAATTCTTAACGAGACTCACAAGAATGACCCCAGGAAATAAGCTGTTCTATTTCTATTACGCAATGCATCTACGGAAATAAGCTGTTCTACTTCTATTATGCAATAATAAGCAAGGAGTTATGGATCATCATGTTCTAGTCATATTTACACAAGTGCAGATAAAACACTATCCAGATATGATGCATCAACAGGAAATATTTGGAGAACAAGAGATGACATGCTTTAATATCAAGTACTTCCAAGTTCCAACAGTTAATGTCATACATTTAATCCAAAATTCACTCACTCCTCAATCCTTGGTTGCCCATCCGGAAGAATTACTAGAGAGCATGCGAAGACACCCAACCAACAGTCACACATCGATCCAAATAAAAAAGTCATCCATATCAAAAGAAACTACATTTATTTGAAGGGTTCTAATCTTAAACAGGGTTTTGCCCACCTTTTGAAAAATCTTTTGGGTGGTTCTGCAAGAGAAAGTTTGAAAACTCTGAAGGATAGATGGAATTCTAGTTCATGAGTATGACCTTAAGCTCCAGATGTCGACTACATATTTTTTGGTGTTCTTACAGCTAGAAGTTCTTAAAAAGTTATAATAGCTAGCATACTTCTTATTATATTTGATTCAACGTAATTTTTTAGCAAACTTGCTAAACTCTCAAAAAGAACAAATGCAGACATGATAAAGAGTTTTTGTAACATCAGCAACAAACTAAATCACCAAAGCAGGCTGCCAAATCCAATTCACTCTAAATAAAATCATATGCATGCATAAGTGGAAAGAGACATGTATACTGAAATTGTATTGGACCACAAAAAAGAGCATAGCTTACATCAATAACGACAAATGCAGATCAAGAATCAGCCTCCTTCCTCGTGGAAAGAGAAACATACATATACTAAAAGGTATAATTAAGACAAGAGACTGAATGACTTACGTTCATGACAAATGCAGATCAAAAATCTGACTCCTAATTACTCGGTTGTAATTGCAGCAGCTTTAGCATTAGAAGATAGACAGCTAGATGGAAAGATGGTTTGATGGATAACACACCCCGTCAAAACATAACCATCAAATCTAAACGCAACGTAAAATATTTCAGTATATTATTTAAGAATCTAATACTTCAAAAAAAAAAAACTACAAAAGAAAATCTAATATTTCAAAACCAGAATATAACATCTGGGAGATGAAATGCTATTTAACAGGTTGAAAAGCTTCTTCTGAAATTGAAAAAGGCTCCCTACAAAAGGGGATAACTTAATTTCCTAGCTGTAAATCAGTCTATAAATCTACTTGGGAACTTCTTTCACGATGTTGCTTAAACCCCTAAATCATAATGCCTTCTAATGCTTTCCACCTATCTTTTTCCTCCAGCGCTGTATCCCCCACATATGTACCAGAGTTGAGTGAAACTAAGTTCTTTACATAAGTCTCCACTTGGAATACACCTGAAAAACCATTCTTACTATGCTTCAGAATCCTAGTTGCTTTTTCCTCTGGGTTATACAATACCAAAGCCTCCTCACCAGCCAAAGTAGAAACCTCATGTTGTTTAATCTTTAGTAGAATCTCGCCGTTTTTTATATATTCCATCTTCCTCAAGTACTGAACTGACTGAACAGACTTAACATTAATGAGTGTGGGAATTTTATAAAGCTTCGTCCAAGATTCTCTCATTCCATAACTGTAAGCACCAAAATTTCCAACCTCAAAATTTTCTGGTTGTGGGATCTCTTGAACACTCTCCTTTCCAAGATCCAGAGCAATTAAAACTTTGCGGGTGTTTCCTGAATAAGATTCTGCAGTCCAATGAAGAGCTCCATTATAGAATACCCCGGGTGCTGATACACTTGGTCGATTAGAAATTATATAAGGAATATGCTAGATAAGTTTCCAAGAATCTGATTTCAGAGAATAGACATCGACTTCAGATTTCCCCTGAGTTTAAGTAAAATGACCCACAATTCTTACATACTTGTAATCTTGACTTAATGCATCATAACCAAACCCATATTCAAAGCTAATGTATCCAGGAAAAGACACGGATCGAAATCCAGCTGGTAGTTTAGATGATCTTGGTTTTACTTTATACTCATTAGTAGTTGGGTTCCAAATTACACCACCACAATCACTTGAGCAAACCGATCCATTACATCTGTGAAACACTTGAGTGGATAACGGATTTTCTTAATAGGAGCATTATCAGTATCTGACAGTGATGCTGATGAATCATAATCTAAAGAGTCTAGCTGTTTTTCATATTTTAGAAGGAAATTAAAGTTATCGTTGATAAAGTTAGGGTTTCTGAATAGGATGTTCCAATTCTTACAGACACACCTGAATTTTAAGAGAGATTCGACAGACAACTTGCGAAGAATTTCGAGGATGAGTTCTTCAGGAAGGAGCGGCAGTGGTTGCTCGGCATCTTTTGTTTCTTCCTATTCCTCCTCTTAGTTTTCTTCCGTTTCAGCAGCATAAAACGAGCAGTTAGGATTTGCGTGCTCAGCTTCATTGGCTTGAAAGGTTTCTACCACTTCTTGATAGTTCTTGTCAAGGGTTGTGTACTTGTGTATATATAGTTATATACCTTAGAATATACTAAGGTGTTCACAGTCATAGGACCAAACCCAAAAATCAAAGAGTAAAAATTTTACTTTTTGGTCCGGCCCAAACGCTATAGGTTGATGGCTAAAAATGATTGGGTGGGCGGCTAACGTAGCGCCTGTAGCTGGGTGGTTGTCTAATGTACCGTCTCTTGACACGGGCGTACGTCTAGGAATACGTTTGAGTGGGGCGGACCAGTAGCGTAACGCTTGATGGCAGGCGTAACCTAAAACAACGTCTGATGATAGACGAACACCTACGTGCACGCCCCAAAGACGGGCTCTGTCTTGGACGAACGCCTGATAGGGCGGACTCATAGCCAACCGCGCGGATTTTGTCTCACACGTGCAGCTGGTACGTGGGAATGGTGAGACGGGCGGACGCTTAACATAACGCCTGGTTTATCATGCAGACGTATGGATAATCGCCTGGCTAACCAGGCGGACGTCTAGATCATCGCCTGTAAAAGTCGGACATGTATCCATTTTTCTCCTGCAACTTCTCCTGAAGACTCTTCATCTTGAGAAACTCCGCCCGCCCACCGCAGCAACACCAATTTGTGAGAAATTTCCAAAATCAAGCTTAACCCCTCATCAATTTGGAAGGTAATAACCTTAATCTTTACATTAATTTTAATGGATTTTGTTTAACATTGTATTGTTTTGTTTACTAATTTTGTTTAACGATTTCAAATTAAGATTAATATTGTATTGTTTTGATAACTAATTTTGTATATATTAGTCAAATTCGAAAATAGCTACATAAATTAGGTTTTAGAAATTATAATTTCGGAAGCAACACGTGGTGTTTTAATTGAATTGAAAAAAATTGATTATGAGAATTGAAGTTATGGTGTTTTAACAGAATTGAAGTTATGAGAATTGAAGTTATGGTGTTTTAAAATTGGGTATAAGAAAATTTTGGTGTTTTAATTGAATTGAAGTTAAAATTGATTATGAGAATTTGGGTATAATTCTAGGGTTAGGAGAATTTGTTGAATTGAAGTAAAAATTAATTAAGTATTTAGTTAATTTTAGTTGGGTTGTGGATAATTATATGATTAATTGAATAATATTATTGTTTATGAAATATGAGAACTTAATTACGTTGATTTTTATTTAGCCGTAAACTTTACGCAGATTCTGAAGATGAACAGAAATAGGAACAGAGTTACAAGATCGGGCCGAATTGGTCCCTTGAATCCAGTATCAACTGAATCTGAAGGTGGTGTAATTGTTGATCCACTAATCTTTATTGATTTGGTGAGCGGGGAAGTTCAACCATCAGTGATTGATAACCAAAATGTCTGTTATAAGGGATCGAGCAAATGTGTTGGTCAGGACATTGACCCGTTCGCTTGATGCTGGGGAATTGATGAGTATTGCAAAATAACGGGGAGTTCTACAAGTGCTTAAGGAGATAGCAAATCTTTCTTCTGAAGAGAATGAAAATCGCCCCAACTAAATGAATTATCTACATAGATGTTTTTATCTTTTAAGCGTTGTTGTTTATGCTGTTGAACCTTATTAGTACTTTTATTACGAATATGAATCTCTTAATTTATCTTGAATGAGTTGCTTGTAGTTTGTTTATGGCGAAAAAAATGAGTTTTGGGTATAAAAAAATTCATCTAAATTAATTAGTTACTTGAAATTTAAAAAGAAATTAGGATCCATTTAAGATAACAATATATCGGTTAAAAATAAACTGAAAATAACAACATTAGTTCATAAAAGTTGAAACTGAAAATGAAAATGTTAATAAGAATGATATCTTTTTAGGTTTCAGGTATTCCAAGAATCCTTTAAGGTTGGCTTCTCCTTCTCTGCAAAATGTTTGCCTTCCTAAGTTCGATGTACTCTCTTGTTACCGGATCCAACCCGGAGACATCCATCATCATTATACGGAACTCTTCGTCTGCTTCTTTCTTTGCGTCAAGTTTTTCTTTCCTAGTTTTTTTTGCTTTAAACTTTGCCGAAGACTCAGCTAGTTTTGCTGTAAACTCGGATTCTCTCTGCGCCATCTTCATTTTTGTTTGTTCTGTATATTTGGTGTTGAAGTTTTATTGTTCTTTAATAATAGTTTCCATCATTTCTTGTTGGTCACTCGATTTTTCTCTCTCTGTTTTCTTCTATTGTTTCGCCTCTTTTTTCCCATTTGACGGATATATGTGTTAGGTATATCTCCTATGTCTTCATAGCCACTGGAATTGTCTTGGCTTGTTTCCTGTATTTCTCGATTTTCCTCACCGCTTTCGAAATCTTCCTCAGCTTGTGATGAATCGAAAACAACTATCGGTCGTCGTTAATATTTTATATTTTCTAACATAATTGCGTAGCACTCTTCATGCTTAAATCTTTTTCCACCATTAACTTCCTTGATAAGCCTCCTTACTTTTTCAATTTGTTTTTTTTAATTCAATTTGGTGGAGGATATACAATTCAAAACAATAATGTAATCGTCAAAATTAAATGGGTACTTACCTTTCTTTCGGGGGCCCATCCAGTATGGTGTTCACGTTCCACTTCCGCCTCTTTTGCAGAGAAAAGTGCCACATCTTTATTTATTCCCTGAAATCGTTTCTGAATGGAGGTCCAAGTACACTGTGGCATCGAAGGTATGGCTTCTTTCATCCCATATAATATGCGAGACCATAATCTTTGTTCTGATTGATCGGCACCAATACTAAAATCTTGAGATATTGACAAATGAATTTTACACATCGTTACATCTTCAGATTTTGTAAAATTTGGACCTCGTGGTTTCGGTGCTATAATTCTAATCGATTTGGAAGAAAAGTATATGAAAAAGAACTAAGTTTTTTTCGAATACAAATTAGATAACAATGAGTTTAGTAAAATGAAAATGGATTAGTAGTCCATATATAGGTGTCAAAATATAGCCGTTACAACGGTAAAAAATCAACGGTAACATATCTCTCAGGCGCTCGTCTAGAGTAGCGCCCCAAAACAAGGCGTACACACAGCCGCACGCTTACAGGAGGGGAATCTTAGGAGGACGTTTAGGATGCCGCCCACACTCGGGCGAATCTCTAGCATTACGCTT
The DNA here is from genome assembly GCA_023531435.1 of Papaver californicum. Taxonomy (NCBI): domain Eukaryota; kingdom Viridiplantae; phylum Streptophyta; class Magnoliopsida; order Ranunculales; family Papaveraceae; genus Papaver; species Papaver californicum. The sequence goes on from JAJJMC010014687.1 coordinate 3,525,107, forward strand.
GGATGGGACGGTGATTTGGTTACCGCCTGTTAATGGGCGTGATCCTAGATGCACGCTTCATCAGGCGTAATCTTAGGTGAACACTTCATCAGACGGAGTTTTGGTTAACGCCCGTGTTTTGAAGCGTTGTCCTAGATGAACGCTTTCCACCAGACGGTTAACTACATGTACGCCTAGACCCAGACAGTTCACTACACGCCCGCCCGACTATACTTTGTTTAGTCCGAAAAAAATATCAAAAATGGTCGTGAACAATGTAGAATCCGGACCAAAAAGTGTTTATACTCGTCCCATTGTGTTACCATTTTGACGGACCAAAGAGTATATATGTATTTAGTCTGTGTTATAGTCGGGCGACTGTGGAATCTCTAAGACCCTAATAAATTAGGAATGTTTACGGCCACATATTCTTTTTATTATTATTTTTTTTTATTATTCATTTATTTTAGGGGCTTCAAATGACACGATTTATAAGATCCACCTAGGGCTGCACAGGAACCGCCCCGAAAAACCGTACCCGACCGAACCTGATATAACCGCGGGGTTTTAAACCGAACCCGCCCTCCGCGGGTTGGTATACGGTTTTGAAAATCAAAAACCTGGTCATCACGGTTCGGTTTACGGGTTTAGTATAAGAACCGCCCGAACTCGCCCGTTTAAACCGAGTATTTTTAGCCATTGATTGATATTAGTAATTTTCATCCTAGTCATCCATCTAAAGAAGAAACCTAATTAAACAAAAAACCTAATCTTTCTTCATTTCTCGTTCTCCTGTTCAGATGTTCTTCACTTCAAGATCACGCCTCTGCTGGCTGTTGCTCTCACTCTCAGCCTCTCCATCACCATCACTATCCTAGATTCCTAATCTTTCTATTATCCTAATTTAACTAAGATTTGATTTTGCCATCACCATCACTCATCAGACAAACATCGATTTAAAAGTTAAAACTTACATCATACAATCAAGTTCATCTGTTGTTCATCTAATTTCATCAGAAATTGGGGGTTCATCTGATTTTATCGACAATCAAGTTCAACATACAAGTTAAAGCTTACAACAGACAAACAAGGTGGGGGTTCATCTGATTTCATCAGAAATTGGGGGTTTATCTTTTTTTTTATTGGAAAATTAGGGTTCATCAGAAATTAGGGGTTTATGAATACTTTTGTCTAGGAATAATTCAATTGTTTTGACGATTTTATGAATCATATTTTCAATAAAGATGTACACAGTGCCTTTAGCGTGTTTCTGTTAATTCTAGAGTGCGTCAACTGCTACTGTCTCAAACTGGAAATACTGTGGTATCGTTTAATTGGTTTGCTTATTTGTTTGTTTTTCCTGCATAATATGTGTTTCTCCATACCAAGTTCATTACATGATCAACAGACATTAAATTCACAAAAGGGGTTTTGGTATCTCAAACTTTTCTGGATTGTTGCTTGTTTTGTGTATAATACATTTGCAATGAACTACCAATCAATATAAAAATTATTTTTTTCAAAGTGGATACTGTCAGGTCACTGGGAGTTTCTTTGTTGGTCCACCTAGATGTTAAGTTTAACTAGCTATTGAAAATCAGGTCACAGTCTTTTGTCACAAACATGCAATCATTTACTGATAACCCATAGGGAAAAAGAAATTGTAGTTAAGAAGTCAAATTGACACCAGAGAATGGTTCTTTTGCATTCTTAATGTGGTTTTGACATTGTTATTTCTTTGACAAAGAAGGTTGAAGTACATACGGATTTACTAGTCGTGAAAACATAGCCGCCATAGAACTTGGTTCCCATTATGATTGAGCCTGTGCCTGTCACATCCTTAACTGCGCAGTAGTTTCCCTGTCAAGTAGTTTAGCTGTTTAGAATACTTTCCTCCATATCCTTGGGAGTTTTCTGTGCAGTATCACCTCCCTTTACAACTATTAAAGAACTGAGTTTTTTTCTTAGGCAATTACCTTTTATTTGTTGACATACACTTCAATCATTTGCATATCTTGGAAGCACAATAACTCAACCCATTCTTTTGGATCATTTTGGTTTTTTTACTAATTAATTTGAAGTTGTTAAAGAATATAACATAAAAGTCATTTCTGGTTCTTGCAGAGTTATTGGGTCCCATGACAGAGATCTTTGATCCTTGAAGATGATTGATAAAGGGGGCTTTAATTAGCATAACAGGGTGTTGCACACTTGCACGAAATGGAAAGGAAGATGATGATTTTATTTTCTTCTTGTTCTCTTTTTCAAATTCTGTTTCGTAGCATTTTATTTTTAATTAGCGCAACTACTTGTTCTTACTTCCAAACAAGGTGTTATAATGTGACTGTTCATGAGATTTTCTGTTTGCTGAAATGTTCCATCTTTATATTTTGTTTGCTGAAATGTTCCAAACTGTTCAGGAGATTTTCTGTTTGTTCAAGATTTTTTCTGTCTGTCAATACAATGCGGTTTAACCCGGAAAAAAAACTGAACCCGCCCGACCCGCCTATGGACGGGTTGATAGTTGATTTTGATTTTCAAAAACCACCTGTAGACGGGTTGGTAGTTGGTTTTGATTAAAAACCAAACCGACCGTCCGTTGTGCAGCCCTAGATCTACCTCAAGATTGTGTGGAATGGTTTCCTCCTTAAAAATTAGTATTCCCTTCTATAAATCATGTCAAATAACTCCTAAGTTTAGGACAACCAAATTGAGGTTCCAAAAAAATACATGAATAAGGAGGATTAGAATTCCACCCTCCAGAGATATTTTTATGCATAGGAAATCGACATAAACAGTGAGCTAAATCATTTACGTGTATAGGACATAAACAAATCTCTTCAAACATGAAAGTGGTGGTTTTGGTCTGTGTCACCAGGGATTTGAGATTCCAAGGTATGTTTCTTGCATCTCCTAAAATAGCTTTAGTTCCAAAACATCTCTCTCGATTATTAATTTGACAACATTTAATCTCTTAGCCAATATGACTGCCTTTGTTTCTGCACCGAGTGGAGAAGTACATCAAAGGTATAAGAACCATTTACTATGGTCTTGCGCAATAGCCCCCGCAGCACCTTTGTTCGGAATAAATGTAGCATCTACATTAATCTTAATGAAAGAGATTGAAGGTGGTTCCCAATGTTGCATACTAGACGCTGAAGAATTTTGATGGCATGTTCTGAAGTCTTCAGGGATACAAGTATTGAAATTCATGGTTGTATTCTTAAGAATCTGTCCAATAGAGAATGAACATTGGAGGATATATAGACATGCTTGGAAAACAACTAACCCTATTCGCCAATAGAATCATAGAGCGATTTCTTCCTTTTTAGGGTTTGAACCTCCCTCACAGGTAGAATTTCGCTCTTCTCGTAAGTTTTTAATTGGTCTCATAATTAACGTTTTTCTGTTCTAGTTAATGATCTGTTTTGATTGATGAGTTTTCTGTTTTTTGGGATTTGCAGTAATTTGTTCTGAAATAACGAGTTTAAAATATGTCCCAATTTATCTTAGAAAAGAATATCCTCCTGCAATGGCAGCAAAGACGCCAACAAAGAGAAAGGGAAATTTGTATGATCTAACAGATGACGATTTGCGAGGAAAAGGAGTATTTGTGAGGGTTGATTTTGATGGTCCATTGATCGAAAACCAGGCGAAGATTACTGATTTTTCTAGATTTGAGGCTACTAGTCCCACTATTCAGTACTTGATTGCTCATGGAGCTAGGGTAATTTTATTGTGGAAGTCTCGTTGTAAGTAACAAATCTGGTTACCTGACCTTGTTTTTCTTGGTTGTCTTTTAATAGAATTCTGTAATATATCTGATTTAAGGTAATGGGTTTTGATTGTTGAAATCTGTTTCATGTTTTTTGCTTTTATATTGTGATATATGAATTATATTGGTCCTTTGTATCGAGTTTTCACATTTTAGTGACGGAAAGATGGCGTAATCTCTAACTGCAGCTTGGAGTGTTTTATACCTAAACTATCTGAGCTCACAAATACCAAAGTGAGTTTTCCATTAACCTGATTTGAGTTGTTCACGTAAGTTTTCCCTTGTAAATGTTCTCATTAGTGTGTGCTCCTGAATAGGTTCGTATGGCCCCCAATTTTGTCGGAGAAGATGTTGATCAAATGGTTGCTGCAATCCCAGATGGAGGTGTATTACTGCTGGAGAATGTGAGAACCCACAGAGGGGAGGTGGAGAATGACACCAAGTTTCCAAAGAAGTTGGCTTCTCTTGCTGACCTATATGTCAATGATGCATTTCACACTACTGGATTAGCTCATGCGTCCACAGAGAGAATCGCTAAATTATTAAAACCTGCTGTGGCTGGACTCCTTGTGAAGCAGGTATGACTGTTTATGTTATTTAATGCACCTGATAATCTACTTGAAGTATTGCTACTGTTTTGGTACATGTGGCCAACCATGATGCACGCATAGTTCTTTCTCGTATGTACTCTAGAAGTAAAAAGGGCCTGGGCACATATCTTCTTGTTTTGGTTTCTGATCTTGTTAAGGAACTCAAGTATCTTGTTGGAGCTGTCTCACACCATAAGAAGCCATTTGCTGCCACTGTTGGTGGTTCAAAGCTCTCAACAAAAACTATTGAAGCTTTGTTGGATAAGGTCGATATCCTCCTTTTAGGCGGAACAATGATCTTCACATTTTAGAAGGCCCAAGGCTGCCGTATCGGGTCATCCTTCGTTGAGGAGTCCATGTTTGGCCCTGCAAAGTCAATCCTTCAGATGGCTAAGGAAAAGAAACTGCATCTTGTGATTCCATTGGATTTTTTGGTTAGGCGAATAGGTCCTCCTCATGAAGTCAAGGTTTATTTCTGTAACTTTTTTAAAACTACGATGTCATATCTGATTACTTACGCTGCCGGTCCTAGTTACATTGTTAATGGCTGAATTTTTATTGACTTGAATGTTATTTATTGCAGAATGCAACAATAGCTCGTCTCCCAAATGGTTGGAGAGGGGTGGACGTCGGTTCCGCTTCGATCAATATGTTCAGTTCGACTCTCGGTGCTGCGAAGACTGTCATATGGATTGGAGCCATTGGAGCATCTGATACGGACGGATGACCTAGTGGGACAGAGGTATGTGTCACTTAACAAGCTTTTCTGCATATTATAGTTGTATAAAATTAGCCAATGATGCCGTACTTCATTCTCCTCCGAGTAACACTTACAGAGTTATAGTGTTGTGTGACTCTTGTCTCAGACATGCTTGGCACAGCCATAGGTCATATGGTGTTAACTGCTTCTTGCGTTGCAGAAAATTGCTAAATGTCTGGCTGATCTTAGTGGAAAGGGAGCGACTACGATTGTCACTGGTGGTGCGTCGAGGGAATATCTGCAGAGCCGAGGTTTGGCTGATAGAATTTCCCATATCTCAATGGGAGGTCCTATTCTTGCTCTTTTAGAAGGCAGGTTGCTTCCTGCACTTGTGGCTTCTGATGGCATTGACAACGATAACAATGATAATACTGGAGCTTCTGATGGCATTGACAACGATAACAATGATGTCGAAGATGATAAAGGCGAAGATTCTTCAGACAAGGTATATTGTGGTCTTTTAGTTTTTTCTCTCTGCTTAGTCATTCTGGTTTTTTCGTGTAAGTTAATCAATAGTCACTTTATTATTTACACATATTTTGAACTTGAAGGCCAAACAGAGCAAGAAGAGATCTGCTGAGACTTTTGCATCCGAGACCCCTGCTGACAAGAAGGCTAAATTGGTAATAAGTTTAACTTTGATATTGGTTTCTTGTTGTCCTTGTGTTATGTTGGTCCAAGTAAAATTTAGTTTGTTGTTTCTTACTACATAACACAAGGAGCATTATTCAGCGGTATGTTGGTTCTTATTGTTTATACTTGAACTTCTTTGGTAAGATCAATCGTGCAATACTTATGGTAGTAAGATTTCAAATATTCATTTTGAATGTAGGTGCCGATGGAAACAAGGGTCATGGAGGCCATTTAGCAACTCCTCATCCTGCACAGAAGGCTAGTAAGAGTGACAAATCGAAGCAAGGAGAAATTTGAAAACTTCAGTGGTTGTAGTATTTTCTTTGAAGACATGCGAAAGTTTTTAACTCCAGTGGTTATAATCTTTTCTTTGAAGACAAGAGAATGTTTTTATGTTTTTTCTATTACCAAAAGTACGACGAAATATAGTAAAGATTGATTGTCAGTTACATCTGCAATGTAGTTAGCTTTATTACCTGCTTAGCTGATGGTCAGTAGTTATGGTTTTAACATAACTGGTACAAGATGAATGAGATATGGATCAGCATAACTGGTACTTCTGCTTCCATTGCAAGTGGGAAGTTAATGTCGTCTCCTGTCTAAATTTGATCCTGCCGCGTGTGCTTACTCACTAATTTAGAGAATCACAGAGCGACTAGACAGAAACCTTTCCTTTCGTCTATCAATAAATTTTTAAAAAAATTAAACGCCCAAATTGATTGTAGCGGGGCTTCGAAAGATATTGCATCACCTTTTAGAGATTGTTAACTTGTCATTTTGGTATAATGGAGAGTAGGCGTAGACATTTTGGAAAAGGGCCATTTTTTTACAAGTTATATCATCTTCCACCAACAAATCTTCCGATGTTTTCAGGTTATGGAACTCCACTTATAGGCTCAGGGTTGTAGCGGCAGTAAAATTTAAGAGATTAACTAGTAACTCATTTCACTTTGGGTGTATGGTCTCGATGTCTCATCATATCATTCAGTCAAGGGTTGCTAGTTTTTCCTTGAACCGACCACAAAATTAGATGAAACCTGTCGAAAGGAGAGATGTGAAATAACAGCAGAGTATGGTACTAATAATCTCACCAACATAATTTAGTACGCTATGGAGAATATGCACCATTTTCTGATTTTGACTTAGCGTGTATCAAGTAGCATATTCAAATAACTCTCTTGTGTATTTTGACTTTCAATTCTTTGTCCATATGAAGAGTAGTAGCTGGTTTAGGGCGGACACGCTGGCCTTCCAATACTTCAACATGGAAGTTGAGAAGAACAGCTGCAACAACAGCCTTGATTTGTGTAAATGACATATCCTTGCCTAAACAAGTCCTTGGTCCTATATTGAATGTAAAGAACTTGGAAGCATTTTCATGTCGTGTTAGCTTCCCATCAACATCTATCCATCTTTCTGGCTTAAATTCCAGACAATCTTCTCCCCAAATCCATGGCATTCTTCCAACAGAATAGAATGGAATTAATACCTGCGTCCCTGGTTTTATTAAACTCCCATCTGGGAGCACAACTTCGTTTAATGCCGTCTTGCTATTAATTGGAACCGGTGGGTATAATCTCAGCGATTCGCATAATGCTGCGTGCAAATAAACCAACTCATGTATGTCATCTGGATGAAAAACCCATGGCCACTCATGGTACTCTGACAGTTGCCCCGTTTTTGAAGACAATAACGCTTTCAGTTCTTCCAAGATCTTTTTCTCAACAGAAGGTGTTTCCGAGACGAGCCAAAAGAACCAAATGAGACCAGATGCAATCGTATCCTTTCCAGCTACAAACAGACTAAACATGGAATCTCTAAGGAATTCATAATCGTCATTTTTAGGCGGCAACCAAGGAATATTAGTTCTCTTATTAAGCTCTTCGGTGTTTATGTACGACGACAAGAGATCAAAAGTCTTTATTCCTTGAATCAAGTGTTTTCGCTTTTGAGAAATATATTCATAGAAGTGCGCATCTATTGTTTTAACAGCTCTAAATAACTCTCTCTCCCTACCAATTCTGAACAAACGCATAAACTTCCACACAAACATCGGCATAGTGTGTCGAAAAAATACAGCTTCTTGTACAACTCCAATAGCTTCAGCCAAATCATTAGAAGGAAGTTCAATAGAGAGGTAATTTTCATCCAATCCAAATATGGCCTTCATGTTAACATCGAACGCAAATTGTGCACACACATTTTGTAAATCAATGGTGGATCCAGTTTTAGCAACATGGACTAATAATGGAACTAGTTGATCCTCTACAACTTGATGGCTAATGTTAGAAATAAGATTCTTGAACTCTCCGGATATAAACACTGTGTGAGCCATTCTTCTCTGTACTCTCCAACTATCAGAATCAGCATTAAAGATTCCATCACCGAGTGGAGCGAAAACTTGGTTGAAATCTGGACCTTTAGGAAAATTATTGAAGTTGGTCTTGAGAATGTATTCAATGTTTTGGTGGTGACAAGTTACAAAGTATTTGAGATTTGAGAAGATAGGTCCATCAATGAAGAATGAACCTCCACCGAGTGAAGTAAATACCTCAGTAAACCATTCAGGTATGCGGTTGGAGTTCATTACAAGTGATGGAAGGGATCCAAGGAAAAGCCAGTAATCAATGGCTTGACTAGTTTTCTTAAGAAACAAACCCATAGAGAAGAAGCAGCAGATAAAAAACATAAAGAAAGCAGGCATATAAGAATTGGATAAGTTATCCATTTTTTCTGTCTAAAATGTTAAGATTATAGTGTATTGGCAATAGGTGGAAATTATAGGTCATTCAAGTAACTTGAAAGAGAGAAATGCGCATCTATTGAATCTATTGCTACCCATTACAAAATGTTAAGTATGAATGGTTGCTCAAATAATGTAGAGAGATGCAAACCTACTAAGAATTAATACCGCCAGATCGACTTTGGCTTACAAAACAGAAATAGACTCGACACTTATCTTCTTATCTTTCTTTGGTTGCTTCATGCCTTTTTCGTACTCTGATGGATGATAACCAACCATATCAGATGATTTAAGAGCTGCTTTAAGGTTAATGGCCCACTTGAGATGAGTTATGACTCTCTTCGCAATAGCTTTTGAATCGAACTCTTTTTCGTACACAACCCTTTCTTGTATGACGGAGCCGCATGCCCTGACGAAAATCATGAATCTTGAAAATTTGTCCTTCCTCTCTTCAAGGTAGGCCAAGATTCACACACGACAATCCATTGTGTTCTAGTACATTCATTATGGAAAATCCTCCAAGATAACTCTAGTGGATTAGCGGGATTACATGCGAACCAAGCTAGTGGTGGTGCATCACATCAAAGTTCCACTTTGCCATCCACGTTTAAGGTACATCTAAAAACCGCATCGGCCTTGTGAACCTGACAACTTTCCTATAAAAGGTGTAAAAGGAAAAGTGGTCACAGTGGATCAGTTACTGTTTGAAACTACGACAGCCAGAGAACCTTTTACTCTTTTTGCTTAAACTTCTACTTCACCGGTGTAGCTGTTCCAATATTAAGAGTAAGGGAAACTCGAACTTAGATAATCAGTCTCAGACTCTCGGTTGCACACCTTTACTAAAATGCTTGCTCAAGTTTCAAGACTGATTAAAGAGTTATGATCCTGTTGAGATTTAATATGCGCCCATCCCGTCCCCTGGGGTAGGCTGACACTTTATTCTTATCCATTGCGCCATGATTCTTTATTTATACTGCGATATCATCCCCTTAAGATGCTCAACTAGCCATACCATCCCCTTAATTCGATATTAACAGAATATGAATATATAGATACTCGTGTGAGAAGAATTAAGAGTTGTGATGTTAAGGACCTTCTGGGACATTTTGAAGTCCCATGAAGAACAATTATAAGGGCATTTTACTCTTTCTACTCAGGAGACCAATTATTTTCACATGAATAACCAGATATGCAATAGCTTCTAAGAGAGATGGACCCTATTTCGTACTCCAAACCCTTTCTGTTTAGAGGGCTACACTACTCCCATAATGGTGACATGTGCCCGATGGCGCAACACACCAAGTTAAAGAACTCCACTGGCCCTGGTGTCACACCACAAGCCTGTGTTCTAGTCCAATTGTGCAAAGATTTAACAAGATAGACACTAGGATAACAAATGCTCTAAGTTCAGTATGCAAGTAACTGTCTACTACGCTAGTACAAGGTTGTCAGTCTGGACTGATTTTTGTGTTTCTAGATAATCATATGCACGGAGAAGAGAAAAAAATAAGACTTGATGTTTCTTCAACACATTTATTATCATCAGATTCACCATCATGATTCATACATAATCTAGATTAGTCTTCTATCTCTTATATGGCTTGGATGTAACTGGGAAAGTTGAACAAGAAAGAAAAAGGAGACCTAAACGTCCATGGAAAATGCTCTGTGAATTCTCAGGCTTTCATGCGAGCTTTGCTAATGCTGCACCATATCAAAGTTTCGGTTTGTCTTACAGATTTCAGAAGTAGGGTCTAAACCGCATCGGCCTTCTAAACCTGGGAACTTTCCTGCAAAAGATTAAAGTGCAAATCCTTAAAAACACTGAATGAGATGAAAACGTGAAGTTGGTGGGCACCTACAAAAGTCCCAATCAACGAGTTCCCGCTAGCAAACAACGAAGAACCAGAACCTTTTCCAGTTTAACTTATGTTCTTAGCTCCCTGTTCCTGTTCCCATACTGAAGGCTCACGGGTTTATTAATTTCAATATTCTAAAAATGTTAACTGCTACTTATAATGTATGTTAATTTTCAGAAATTTCCAATGGATATGATATATAAGATGCTAATATGCCAGTTCTGGCCCTAGAAGATGTCAAAGTACTCGGAAGTTGGAACCAGTTAAAATACTAATGTGTAATGATTTTGGGTCCCAGTTCTGGTCCTGTCACTGGATTATGTGTGGAACAGGAATCCTGGTTCATTTTATGCCTATATAAGAAACGGTAGCTCTACATAACAAATTAAAACTGTGAAACTGTAGGCATTAGAGGTTCCTAATCAGGACCAACACCAACCAACATTTGATTGATTCACTTTTTCATTTTTAATGGAGCCAACTTACCCAAATCCATAAGGAGAGTAGAAGTATGGAGGCACATATGGTCTTCTGAATCTGGAACCCGTGTAAGGGTTGAAGCGCCGCCCTCGGAACTGCTTCATCCCAGGTATATTGGTTCTCTTAGCAGAAACCTGAGCATAAGAAAACACATAGCATTTAGAAAGAAAGAAAAAAATAATCAAGGAGCGTTCAATTCACCGCAATAGTCAGATTGTACAGCTACAACATTTAAACCTACTTTAAGTTGACGACCATGCAATTCTGATTCATTCAGCAAAAGAGCCTCCTGAACAGCTTCTACTTCAAGGAATTCCACATAAGCAAAACCCTTTGGCTGACCAAATTTGTCAGTCAGGATCGTGACTCTGTTCACTGTCCCACATGCTTGGAAATGCTGCTGCACTTTCTCTGGCGTACAGGAATAATCGACCTGAAACCACAAGTTTGCACATAGTATGTGGCGAGAAAACAGATGTTAGCTTCAATGTAAGGAAGCAAATTATACGAATTAGGGAAGCAATCTTAATAAACGAGAACATGTTTAACAAATTCGGATCATATTTAGCAATGGACTACTAATCACAAAGTACTCCCAACTTTTGACAAAGAACAGTGGAGCAGCACGCCGACCACCTCAGAACATTTCTTATGTTAAATACCTGAATGGTGCTACAGGACTTCAAAATGAGGACAAACTTAGAAAAACTGGTATGTAGTCCAATAAGTATTATTCTTTCTTGGTAACTACTAACTAGCCATAAACGAATTGGTAAAACTCGTCAAAGGACAGCCCATTCCCTGTCTTCTTGCTCCTGGGCTTCTCTTTGCAGTTAATTCAGAAAGGGCAAGCTTTAAAAAGATACAGATGAAAAGGTTAAAGACTAAAAGTAAATCATGAAACACACACCATATGTGACATACTTTTCCTGCATGCCATAGATTTATAGTCACACTGGTTGCGAGGACTATCTAGTGTGCATTCTTAGTACATTCGGTCCTTACAGAAAAATGCAGAAGTTGAGAATTTACAATTTTGAGAAGTTGAAAAAAGGGAAGGGAACTTTATCAATAAGGCGAACAACCATTATTTAAGGTGATCTGCAGATTCTGCACCACTTAGTCATCTGTTAAATATCAGTATCATAATATACTTTAATGAGTTCAAGATATTAGGTTTTACTCTATAATCTGTTACAGTAAAGACAGCCTTCCCATGTAAATTTAGCAGTTTAGACAATCATATTTCTTCTACTGTATATGCAGAAAAAATAACAATTATTCCCCCTGTAGACAAAATGTTATAACATGTGAGCTAAATAATGAGCCGACCTTTCCTCATACAATGTCAAACTGCTAAACAATTGACAAGCACAAGAAACATGTGAAAGCATATATAATGCATGACAATGTGAAAAACAATTGCAAGACATCTACTGGACTAATTAATTCTTTTGTTATTATGATGCAGGGGCATGTTAGTTTTCTTCTTTTGTTAGTAGGATGTGAAACTCTGGTTCATAAATTGAATGGCAATGATTAAAAGGTAAAGTATATAAGGAGCATATAAAACCCTCATAACCGAGACATACAGACGAGGTCACTCAGATGTTGGAAAATCAATAAAGAACAAATAGTACAACTGAAATTATCAAAAACATAGTGATGGTATGTTATGAATTTGCCACGATCCAGCCAACACTTTAGGAACAACAGATTAACATCATAAAAAGAGATCAAAAACCCCTCACCATACGCTGCCAATGTAGCTCCGCATGAATTTGGCTTCTGCAACAAATGCAGCAGATACCATCCGCTCGTCTCTGCTCCTCCAACAGAAAAAACTAGTCACCTTAACCAGTTCAAGTTAAGTTCCATGACATCGAGTCGCATCCTTCATTCTAACTATTCAAGCTGGAATATTTTGGCATTTGAACTCCAGATACTCTCCCATCTTTACATATCAACATCATCTCTTCTCAAATTGACATTTTCCCCTCTTTCTTTTATCAGCCTTTTTTTTTTTCGTTTTACACATATTTTTCATTTTTAGCTTTCTGTTTGTTTCTCTTTTTTTTTACTGTACACTTTCAATAGTAAAATATTCTATTTTCTTTTTTTTTCCTTCTTTCTTTTACTTTTTTTTTTCTTTTTATTTTTTCTGTTTGTTTTTTTGTACTCAACACCAAAAATCTAAAGTAAATCTAAAGGAGAACTTGAACAGCAATGATAGATCCTGCGATAAGTTTCAGGCATAAAAGTCAAACCATGACTCCAAAGTCCAGACTTGTGAAATACCAAAACATGTAAAACCCGTTACGATTGAACTATCAAACATGCTTCGAAAGATTTGATAAACCTAAGGTGCAAAATATGTCTGAAGAATCACAAAAACCGTCACCTCAACTTTAAAAACTTCAAATATTAAATGACAAAAAAAAGCTTGTTCGTCACAACAAATAAATGACAAGAAACTTGATTCGTTTGAGCTGGAAAAGGCGATGCCCAAACTCCCAACCAATAGATGTTATAGCTCAAAACCAGATGATACCAACAAGTACCAAAATTGTGCAAGTAAAATTCATTACTTTGATCTGGAGTTAAACCTCCTAATTGGTATGACTAAAATATTCAGCACTTTTTGGTGATTTCACTATAATGATGTAGAACTCAAAAAGGTAGTGCACATTCACATTTCTAAATAGCATGTGTTCATATTTAATTTTAAGAAATATGGAATATGGACTGTTTTAAGAATTTTGATGAAGGCAGCCGAACTCCCAACCTATTATTAAATGGCAGGTGATGCAAGGGAAACTTGCGAAATATGAACTGTTAACTGTTTCTATTTTAACTTTTCTTTTTAGGTAGAAGTATATGTTTTCCTGATGGTTGCATTGGTGAAGCATGAAACTTCCTAAAGAAATTATCATAACTGATTCCTAAAAGTTTCGGTTTAAAGGCCATCAACAAGAGAACCTGTGTCGAAATTCATAAATACAGATACCGCTTCCCTGAAAATCTAATTTCTTGTACCAATTGGCAATAAATGAAATCAAGGAATAACCTGGGCAGGCACTTCAAATAGAGTAAAAATATGCAGATTAAGTTGATGACCTTAACCATACAATGCATTTCGGTTACAATAGATCAATCAGTTCTCAAACTAGCTCACGAGCTAGGTTCTGTTTTGTTAATACTCTTCTTCTAAATTAAGTTAGTTACTTCGCAAATTGGCCCTTGGGACTCTTTCCCAGTTCATTTATTTACCACATCATAGATGTCAATAACTTCGAGACAACAAAATTAACATTAATCTGGTATCAGAGACAGAGGTGGATATTCAGGACTCCTAGTTTTCTTTATCATTCCACCAAAAATGAGAAGTCGTCTTTTTTTCAATGGTTGAAAGGCTTCAATGAACCATGTTGACCTTTGGAAATTGTTCCAGTAGTAACAAGAAGATTCAGTTTAAGACTATGATTAAAAGGACAGTCTGCAGGATCTTACCATATCAATGTGATATATTGGAAGGCTAATCAATTGTCAATGTCTCATAAACACTGAAGTTTTCTTTCTAAAGCACAAAACCTATAAAATCATTCCTACAATAAGAAAGCAAAACCTGACATACTAGATAGAGGAAACGTCTAGTCTAACAAATGAAAAGAATCACAGGCGACGACAGGTGGATACCCATACCACACAGTGACAGTCGATCCTAGTACAATGTCCTCTCAATGTCCTCTCAACCCTATATGAGGGACACCTATTAAATCCTGTATCATGTCTGTCCTATCCTTGCGCACAAAGAGAATCCCACTCCTTCACGTATAAGATTTGATATACAGAAATTAATTTGGCAATGCAAACAATCCCATGATGCACTCACCAGAAATGCTTTCAAACAGTTTCAGTATCTCATCACTTCTTAAGTCTAAGTGTAACTTCTTGGGTGGTAATTCTTTACTGCCATCCAATCATATTCTCTACTTCTCCCTGACTTAACAGCATTCAATATGTGGTGAGCAAAGCCTGCATGGAATCTTATCCTTGCAAACTTGTACGGATGTGAGATCATTATCCTTCGCACTCTTGCCTTAACTTACCCCAAAACCTGATGTCCTCCTTACATTCGTTTTATTCTGAAAAAACTTTGGAAACTATGCACACAGGGAAATAATCAAATATTTCACTACTGGACAAGACAAAAGCTGGTTGCCTTGAAAGAACTTGAGCTAACCTAGAGGCTTGTTTTCACTCTGGGAAAGAAAAAATAAGGTCCAGGTTTCTTAAAGACCTGGTAAGACCAGACCCTGCCACGCTCAATGCAAGGATATAAATATTTTTTTTTAGTTTTCGGGTTCAACATTTCAAATTGTCCTTCATCCAGCGCCCTAGGAATGCTCTTTTTTTCTAACATTGGCATATTTATCGTAAGTATTGATTTAGAGAAGATGTTAATTGATTGTTTCTCAAAAGAGCAAATGAAGACAAAATCATGAGTTCTAAAAAGTACTTAGAGCTACCGACAATAAACTATGAAAGTAGGTTTCACACGGAACGGCAAGGAGAAGATTGAACTGTTCCACCATATGAGTATATCCACACATAAACAGAAAGTCGACGTAAACAGATACTCATACAAAAAGCACAAGACAAAGACATAAATACAATAGGAGGTCATAAAACTTACATTACCGACAAACACAGATCGAGTATCTGCTTCCTCCTTGCTCGCTTGTGTTGCAGCAGCATCAGGATCTACACACATGCAGATAACATAAACGGTTAAAAACATGACCTACGTACTACAAAAGCACTAAACCAGACATAATCCATTTCCTCTGAATGATGATCAAATAGAAAAACTAAGAACCTAACAGCTTAAAGTTCAGAATATGTAACACATTAGCGTAACATGTCTACTAGAATCAATCCCTTATATCAAGTTCACAACTAACTTTAGCCAGACCTTGATTTGTACAAAACAAAATTGTTAAGGAAATAGAACTCAAAATTTCAAAAGAAATATTGAATCTAACTCACTCCTCTAATCTTTAGCATCACATTGTACTCCAGTTATCTAAGCACGTACCTCTAATCCAAACCTAACCATATCAAATCACATAATCATACGAACAAACTAACAAAATCTTGAATCGATTACTAAACGATGATAAATGATACCTTCAAAAACACCCATTTCTTTCTCAACTTTAGCTTGCATTTCACGTAAAGCAGTCGCTTCATCTTCCATTTCCTTTAATCGTTTCTTCATTTCATCCAATTCCTGCAACTTTAGATTCAATAAAACAGAAAATAAAGATTAATTACTTAAGGTTAGTAAATGAAATATCGAAGTTACACCAGAATTAGGGTTTACTTTAAATTAGAAACATAATGAGAGATGAAGTGAAAAAGAACCTTAGCTGCATCATCTTCAGTCGACCTAACCATATCCATATCGTCATTGTCTCCATCTTCCATATCTCCTTCGATTGGTATATCTCCCCCGTATACTTCGTGTTCGTCTTCCTCCATCTATCTCTCTAGAATCTCACCAGATTCTTTTTCTCCCTCTCTCTCTCTCTGAATGAGCCGAGACCGGAGTGAACTATAATTTATATAGTTCGATCACTTGTCGAACAAATGTGGCAACACCAGTCTTGTTAGGGCTGCACATCGGGTCGGGTGGGTCGAGTTTGACCCCATCCGCACCCAATCTATCAGTTGGTGGGTAATTGAAGTATTCATCCACACCTAACCTGTCGTGGAACGGGTCGGGTCGGGTCTGATCCGCCATTTCGACGGGTCGGATGCGGATGGGTGTGGGTCATCCGCCCAAGACCACAATATCACCACAAACATCTACTCACATTGATCACATTAGTAATCTCATCAACATCAGTAATCAATTCATTCATATCTCAAAGCGATCTTCATCTTCATCCATCTCAAAGCCTAACCCTAGAAGCTCTCATCAATCACTCTATCAATCAATCGACTCAATTCTGTTATCTAGAAACATCTTCATGGGTTTCAATCAGTGTTTCTTGAGGATGGATTTTTAAGTCACTGACTCACTGCATTTAATAGATTCAGTACTATCACTATTTACTTCATTAGAACCATTCTTCTTACTGCTGATGTTGTTGTTGGTGGAGGTGTTGTTGTCGTGATGATTTGGGTTAGGATTTTCATTAGGAAAAACCCCAACAGATCTTAACCTACAGACTTTAGCAAATCTGTAAACAATGTCAGAAATATTATTCGAAGAAGGTTTAGAAGAAGAAGAAATCTTTACATAATCCATTGACTGTAAAACAACAAACGAATCAAAGCGGAAATAATAGGTTTGAATCTAATAAGTATGAGATTGTTTTAGGGTATCTATTTCTAAAAACGACATTAAAAATTCAAAATTGAAGTGGATAGAAAGTGGAGATAATTGTGGAAACATATAAAAACAATCAAATGCAGTGTAAAGTTAATGATATCCGGGATTCCCGTTATATTGCCCCTTAAATCCTGCTTAAAAACAGAGTACTTCCAACGGATTGAAGAAAAAGTAAACTAGGGCTTTGCTTTACAATTTTCTGGCAGGTTGGGCGGGTGGGTCGGGTGAGAGAAGGTGTTACCCGCACCCGACCTGCCAGAAGGCGGGTAAAGGAAATTGTCACCCACACCCGACCCATTTATCGGCGGGTCGGGTCAAAACTGGCGGGTGCGGGTCGGGTATGTGCAGCCCTAATCTTGTATTCGGTAAGATATTTCGACCCAACGTTTTACGTTAATCGCACCAGTCAATTGAATAGGGGGATCTGACTCGCGATCCGAATATGATTCGGCCTGAGTCAAAAGTCAGATCATCTGTTTTTAAATTTTTCTGATATCTAATTCGCTTTCCGAATCTGACTTAGCCCGAATCAGAAATCAGATCATTTGTTTTTTAATTTTTCTGATATCTGTTTCAAGATCTGACTCGGCTCATATAGCTGACTCGAAACTATTTAAGTCAGGTATCATTTTGTACCTGATTCGTTGGGCAATATCTAATTGGAATAAAACTTTTTAAATGATTGTATTATTTTATTATTTTTGGGTTAAATTGAATGAGTCATATTCAGATAAATCAGATCTAGACGAGTTAGTCGAGTCAGAAAAAACAAACAACCAGAAAATGATATTATTTGTTGTTGATGAGTTAGTGGAGTCAGAAAAAAACAAAGAACCCGGAAATGATATTATCTGATGTTGATAGATGCCTCGTATATCTTGTTATGGTAAAAGGTACCATTTAGTCTTATTTTTGTTGGGCTTAGTGATAGACATATTTTTGTGTCTAATTTTTCCGCAATTATCTATTTTGTTAGTACTCGATTTTACACTTATTGTGTTACGTCTTTGTAGATATTTTTGGAAAATAAATATTTGTGAAAAAATTGGCTCGAAAAGTTGTTAAAGGCACCCGGGAAAAAATATTAAAGGCACCCACCAGATGGGTTAGGGGCACCCTTCGTTTCAAATTCAAATCCGAAATTGGCGGGAAGAAATTCTTCACGCGTGAAACAGAGTCTGAGTTGGTGGAGAGCGAGATTTTTGGGATTAAACAACTGTTTTGATATCATAGAAACAAGACTCAACCAAAACAAGTTTAAATACGTCAATAACAAGAGTTTCACGCCGGAAAAATGGGTGAAAAGTCAAGTTAGAGGCCGGAAGGGGATTTCCTTTCTGTTTAGGATTAACAAGAGTTTTGGATTGTTTGTTTGAGTCCTTATCGACTTAGGACTGGTAGTTAGGGTTGGGGAGACTATATAAAGCAAAGAGAAACAAGAAAAAAATCATCTGGAGTCAGGAGAAAATTTAGAGAAAAAAAAATAAGTTGGTGAAGAAGAAGGAGTACAGACCACACCAAAAGACAGTTACTGATTTTGTCATCTTTTCTTTCGTCTTTCACTGCGCCCAAAAGCAGTCTTTTATTCTTTGTTTTATGTTCTTTCTTCAACAACACAGAAAACAGTCTCAGCAACACTTATATCCGTAGTTGCTTTATGTGTTATTTCTGTTTTTCTATTTTTTAAGCACTTTGAGTTATAAACATGTATGTTGAGAGAGTGTTTGACATGAGGAGCTAGACCCCATTGCTGAGGCACGGAGGAAGTCATTTTTCCAATAATAAAGTAGTATATTTTTATCTTATTAATTTTTTGCAATTCTTTTATGATTATTTGCTTTGAATTAAAATTGAAATAATGATTTTTATCAATTAGTTGTGTTTTCTTTTGATGAGTCATGATTAGTTTAGAGCTATTGATGTCTCATACTTTTGATTTACAACAATTACTTTAAAAATCTAACTTTGGCAATATTTAGAATCAATTGAATGTATGAGTTGTAAAATAATTGTTAATGCTAAATCACTTGAAAAATTGGCTAATGGTGGAATCATTAATCTTCCACAATCTGAAATCAATTCTACTTTAATCTTCTTTATTTTTAGTATCAAAAATTAGGTTTAAAAGTCAAATCTTTACAAGTCTGAGTATCGAATCTTTTACCACTATTTCTAAAACACATCAATTTATGGCGGCGGCGACGCGGACTTGTCTTTAGTTTTAGAGTTTTAGATTTATTTTTTAGGTTTTTATTTCTGTTTTTAGTATTATTTTTACTTTGTTCTATTTTACGTTTCTTTGGGTATTTATCTTTTTGCTACAGGTTTTGGATTTTGGATTAAAAGGAAATTGAGCCAAAGACTTTGGTGATTAAAGACTTAGAGTTAAAGTTAAAGCTAAAAGAACGGAAAAAAAGACAAAAAATTTTATTTTTAGTTAGATTTTAGTTGTTACTCTTCTTAGAAAATTGTATTAGGAAATCTTTTATTATTTCTGTAATTTTTCTTTTATTTTTGGATATTTTTGGACTTTATTTTGGGATTTTGGACATTATTATTATTTTTTAAACCCTACAGAAGGGTAATTTAAATATAAACTGCAACAGGGAAGGACGACAATTACTATATTGTCTCGGCCCCTCGGGTTCGTACACTGACACAGGAGTCAATGGCCCGAATCGACTACAACCGATTCATCCCCCGTCTGGTACGAGAGGTAAGACTCGATCAACCCACGAATCCCCTGCAAGTGGGTTTACTGTATTCCTTCGTATGCATATATGTTGAGGAACTAAATACGGATTTTCTTTTCTAGTAAAGGGCAAGAACTGGCCATACAAGATAAGGACTCGGATTTCATCACGTTTCCTTCTTGCCCACTTTAGGAACACGTTACCAAACGCGAACCTAATCTTAAAATTTTGACTAGAAAGAAACCAATAGGGTAACGAGCTTATAGGAAAGTCATTCAAAATGACTGTATTGGTTACTTTGTTAGCCTAACTCAAAGTTCAAGAAGATTATTTTAAGTAGATTCGATCCGCCTTGTAACCCAAGGAAACGTTTTCAAAGAGACAGGGTTATCAAAGCTCCTTAGAGCTTATCCTGTTTCTATTCGACTTAATCTAATTCGAATCGTTCTAAGAGGTTTGCTAAAACTGTAACTAGTTGCCTTTTGAAAGAATAAAATATGGTCTAGAAACAATCTAAGTGGAGCCATCATGCGTTTTGTTTGCTAGATTCAATAGGTTTGATTTGGTTGAGTCATCCTTGCTTGTGATTATTTAGAATTCCCTTCCAATTAGGATTTATTTTATTTTTTTAGTATATGCCAAGACCGTTCGAAATCATCACTGAGCGATCTTGGAAAAAAGATACTCTAGGTCGTTTGATTAGTGACAAACCTAGTAGTTATGTCCCTGGAAACGAGGACCTCGAAGACTCTTCTTTTGAGGGCCCTGTTTTTGGAAATTTCAATTTTGAGAACTTGACATTGTGTGAAGAAGTTACTCCTAGTCTTTTGATAGTGCCAACAATGGCAACTTTAAAAGCTTTGTTGAACCCGACTACGACTTCTCGTCCATCATTTATTAAGTTAGCCGAAACTGAAGCAAACTATGAGTTAAAATTTGGGACCATACAGATGATCCCAATCTTCTTAGGGAAAGAAAATGAAAACCCTTATTTCCATGTTACGAATTTTGAGGAAATATGTAGTACCATCAGGATTAAGGACCTAGATGATGAAGCATTTAAACTTAGATTGTTTCCTTTTTTACTAAGAGATACAGCCAAATCTTGGCTATATAGTTTGACTTCTGAGTCCATTGAAACCTATGAACAACTTACATCTCCCTTTTTCCAAAAAAATTTCCCTAGGCACAAAACATCATCTATTAGGCAGCAGATTTGCACATTTGCTCAACAAGAGGGAGAACCTTTATATAGGTATTTGGAAAGGTTCAATGACTTATTATCACAATGTCCTCATCATGGTTTAAAAAAATTAAGGCTAGTTTAGATCCTCTACGAAGGTTTAGATTATTCGACAACAACCATGGTTGAGTCTTTTATGCACTAGTGGGTTTGAAAATAAAACTGTCGATTGTGCAATGATATTTTTGAATGAAATCATCGAAAAAACCCAGCAATGGGAAAATAGTAGGGAACCCCAGAAAACAATTCTTCTAAGTAGAGGAAATGTCAATAGGGTAGAAGTATCTTTTGAATCAGATGGCAAAATAATAGTAATACCAAAAAGGTTAGAAGCTTTAGAACTGAGTCAATCTAGTTGTGGAATTGAGCCCAATTCATTTTGGGAAGGACAGACTGTTGAAGAGCAAGCCCATACTCTTTATAATAATGCTAGATTTGATAATCATCAGAAGTTTGACCCTTATTAAGAAACATATAACCCTGGTTGGAGAAACCATCCTAACCTTTGTTTGTCTAAGGGTCAGGGTCAAGGTCAGTCTAGTAATTCTAAGGTTCCCTCAGGTTTTGACTATACTAAGAATCCTTCAATACCATCACAATTTCAAAACCATTCAGATAAGAAGATCATGAGTTTAGAAGAGTCTCTCACCTTTTTATCTCATAACACTGCTAAGTTTCAGCAATCGGTTGAAACAAAATTAAAAGACAATAAAAAGATGATTCAGGATAACTCTTACAAACCAGTTTAGTCAGTTGAATGATTCTTTGAGAGAAAAAAGGTAAGTTTCCTAGTCAGACCCAACCCAATCCTAGAGGAGTTCATGAAGTATCTTCTAGTGAGAAATCATCGAATCATGTGAATGCAATTAGAACCATTAGGAATGGTAAAGTGGTAGACAACAAGGTAACCATGCCTGGTAGTGAACATATTGTAGTTCACTCTTCTGAACCAGTAGCTGAAGAGACTGATGAAGTCTCTAAAGAGCCCGATGCAGTTCCTTATAAGCCAGATTTTGTGCCCAAAGCCCCGTTTCCACAACTTTTAGCACCAACAAAGAACGAATCCAACTTTAACGACATATTAGCGGTTTTTAAGCGAGTCATATCAACATTTCATTATTAGATGCAATTATGCGGATTCCTACTTATGCCAAGTTCCTTAAGGATATGTATACACGAAAGCGGAAGCTTATTGTACAAAAGAAATCATTTTTAGCTAGTCATGTGAGTTCAAATATCCAGAACAATACAACTCCTAAGTATAAAGACCCAGGTTCCCCAACCATTTCTTGCACAATAGGTAACTACTGTGTTGAGAAAACGTTACTTGACTTAGGAGCCAGTGTGAACTTACTTCCGTACCATGTGTACCTCCAGATAGGACTTGGTGATTTGAAACCTACTCATATAATACTGCAATTAGCTAATTGGTCTGTGAAAATTCCTCGTGGTATCATAGAGGATGTTCTTATTGAAGTCGATAAGTTTATTTATCCAGTGGATTTTGTTGTCCTTGATACCCAACCTGTCCTTGGACCAGAGAATCAGATACTTGTGATATTAGGTCGCCCATTTTTAGCTACATCTAATGCGATCATTAACTGTCGAAATGGTACTATGAACTTATCTTTTGGTAATATGACTATTGAGCTAATATTTTCAATATTAGTAAGCAACCACCTGAGCTAGATGACACGTGCATTGAAGAGGTGAACATGATAGGAACATTAGTTCAGGATTCATTACCAAACACTTTGTTAGAAGATCCATTAGAGAAATGCCTATCCCACTTTGGATTTGATTTTGATGATGATAGTGTGATTAATGAGGTGGATGTTTTATTAGATTCAGCCCTTTTGATAGACACTAGTAATGGATGGAAACCTAAGTTCGAACCACTATCAGTTTATAAGTCTACCCTAATTCCTTATCTAGAAGAGCCTCCTAAGTTGAACCTTAAACAACTACCAGATACCCTGAAGTATGTATATTTAGGCCCATCTGAGACTTTACCTGTGATTGTAGCATCCGACTTGGATAGTAACCAGGAAAGTAGGCTAGTGACCGTGTTTCAAGACAATAAGGAAGCTTTAGGGTGGACCATAGCAGACATTAAGGGTATAAGTCTTACTGTTTGTATGCATCAGATTCATTTAGAGGATGATACGAAACCGTATAGGGAGATGCAACGTCGACTTAACCCTAACATGAAAGAAGTAGTTTGAACTGAGGTGCTTAAGTTGTTAGATGCGGGTATTATCTACCCTATTTCAGACGGTAAGTGGGTCAGCCCCGTTCAGGTTGTTCCCAAGAAATCAGGTATCACTGTAGTCCAGAATGATAACAATGAGTTAATCCCAACCCTAGTGACCACGGGGTGGCGTGTTTGTATTGACTATAGAAAATTGAACAAGGTCACAAGGAAGGACCACTTTCCCCTTCCTTTCATCGACCAAATGCTTGAGAGATTAGTTGGACATAGCCATTATTGCTTGCTAGATAGTTTTTAGGTTATAATCAGATTGTTATTGCCCCAGAATACCAAGAGAAAACCACTTTTACCTGTCCCTTTGGTAACTTTCCATATAGACGCATGCCTTTTGGGTTGTGTAATGCACCCGCTACTTTTTAACGTTGTATGATGAGCATATTTTTTGACATGGTAGAATGGTTTCTAGAGGTCTTTATGGATGATTTTTCAGTCTTTGGGTCATCTTTTGATGAGTGCTTGCATCATTTGACATTAGTGTTGACTAGGTGTAATGAAAAGAATTTAGTGCTTAATTGGGAAAAATGACATTTCATGGTTCGATCAGGAACTGTTTTAGGGCATATTGTATCTTCTAAGGGTATAGAGGTAGACAAACCCAAAGTTGACCTTATTAAGACTTTACAGGTTCCCAAAACTGTTCGAGATGTTAAGTCATTCTTAGGGAATGCAGGTTTTTATCGTCGATTCATTAATGATTTTAGCTTGATTTCTAGACCTCTTTGCAATCTGCTTGCAAAAGATATTAAGTTTGTCTTTGATGATGCTTGTTTAGAGGCTTTTGAGAAGATTAAGACCTTATTCACTACCTCCCCCATAGTCTAGGCACCTAACTGGAACCTACCCTTTGAGATAATGTGTGATGCTTCAAATTATGCTATTGGTGTTGTGTTAGGTCAGCGAGAAAACAAATTACTTCATGTGATTTACTATTCCAGCAAAACTCTAAATGATGCCCAACTGAACTACACCACCACAGAGAAGGAACTGTTAGCCATTGTTTTTTCCTTAGAAAAGTTTAGATCTTATCTCTTAGGTTCTAAGGTTATAGTCTTTACTGATCATGCTTCTTTGAAGTACCTTATGTCTAAGAAGGATACCAAACCTAGATTGATTAGATGGATCCTTTTATTACAAGAATTCTCTCTAGAAATTAGAGGCAAAAAGGGTGCAGAAAATATAGTAGCAGACCACTTGTCTAGACTTATTGTGGATTCTTCTGATGATTCTCCTCTTGTGAGAGATAGTTTTCCTGATGAACAACTATTTTCTGTTTTCCAATTACCTTGGTTTGTGAATATAGTGAATTATCTTGTTACCAGTCGGATGCCTCAACACTGGGGTAAACAAGATCGTTCTAGGTTTTTATCCGAGGAAAAACTTTTTTTTTGGGACGATCCTTATTTGTTTAAGTATTGTCCATACCAGATTATTGGAAGATGTATACCTGAGAGTGACGAGTCCAGTATTATTTCCTTTTTTCATGATCATGCTTGTGGGAGTCACTTTTGTGCTAAGAAGACTACTGCTAAGATATTGTAGTATGGATTCTACTGGCCTTCGATGTTTAAAGAACCCACAGTTATTGTGTTGCTTGTGAGCGTTGTCAGAAGTTACGAACCATTTCTCGTAGAAATATGATGCCTTTGAACTCTATTTAGTTATTGAGGTATTTGATGTGTGGGGCATTGATTTTATGGGTCCTTTTCCTAATTCATTTGGTTATTTTTACATCCTTGTCGTTGTAGACTATGTATTTAAGTGGGTAGAGGCGGTTTCATGTAATCAACCGTTTAAGCTTTGGTACACCGCGAGCTATAATTAGTGATAGAGGGTCACACTTTTATAATCAACCGTTTAAGCTTTTGATGAAGAAATATGGTATTACCCACAAAGTAGCTACCCCACATCACCCACATACTAGTTGTCAAGTAGAGGTTTCTAACAGGGAGATAAAATGTATTCTAGAGAAACAATTAATCCTAATAGAAAAGACTGGTCATTGAGGCTTATTGATGCCTTATGGGCTTACCGTAATGCGTTTAAGACCCTCATTGGAATATCACCTTATCGTCTAGTTTTTGGAAAGGCCTGTCACCTGCCCGTCGAGTTAGAACATAGAGCATATTGGGCTATGAAGAAGATAAATTTTTCACTTGAAAAAACAGGAGCTCACAAGAAGCTCCAGCTCAATGAGTTGGAAGAGATTCAGAAAGATGCATATGATAGTGCTAGGGAGTATAAGAACAAAGTGAAACTTTTGCATGGTAGAAATATTTTAAGAAAGTCATTTTCTCCAGGTCAAAAAGTTCTTCTGTATGATACTCGTTTGTATCTATTCCCAGGGAAGTTACGCTCTCGGTGGACCGATCCTTTTATTGTTTGCACTGTTTTTCCTCATGGTGATATAGAGATTGAGACTCAAGATGGTAGAGTCCTTTCAAGGTTAACAGTCAGAGATTGAAACCATTTTTAGAGTCTTTTCCTACTAGTGATGCTGAGGAGGTCCCTCTGGAGGGCCCTGTTTACCTTGATTGACCATCAAGGTTGTTTCTGTACATTAATAGATTTTTTTAGATTTTTATTATTCGTTTTTAGGTTTTTATTTTCTGTTTTATTCTCTATAGAAGGATTGTTACGCTTCACCCAGGTACTATCTTTCTGAATTACCTCTTTATCTTTTGGTACTGCTCTTTATTTTGAAACATTGAGGACACTGTTTGATTTAAGTTGGGGGTAAGGAAGAAACTTTTTAGTGCAATAATAAAACTCCAAAATTTAGAAGCTTGTGAACAATTCAGGATGACATTAATCTAGGTAGATGCAAACTTAGCTCTTTTTCTATAGGAATTGGTGTGCCCAGTTAAATGGTCTATTCATAAAAGGACAGATTTCAGATGCTAGAAATAACAAGGTAGTTGTCACCATATCTCGGAATCTATCTCGACCATATCACTTTCTGTTAATATTTTTATAATTTTTGTGTTTCTCTAAGTGATTTGGTGGGGCACCAGTATCAAATTGTTATCGCCTCCAGGATGAAATAGAGTGTTTAAGATCAAGCCCCATTATTATATTTTTATCTTGGAAAAATAAAAAAATCAAGTATTGACACTTTGATAGCAGTATGTGTGTGTTCTCCTTGTCTCCGTCGCCTAAGCAAGCATGGAACCCAGGATCCATGAGAACTATCATGTAAGATGTTGATAAGAAGCATGCGCTTGGATTCAGTTTGATCCAATCATGTTGTCAGTACATTTACAATTGTTTTATTTTCAATAAATCGATTGTTGGGACCCTTGTATATACCAACTAGGTCGATATTAGTATAAGGCTTAAGACCAGTGGGAGGGTATCCCAATCCATTAGGATTCATCATGGCACTGACCTTCAGACAGATATGGGAAACACCGTTCACCTTAATCAACATGCGCAAACTTCATTTTGTATATATCCATCTTCTAAATCTTTTTCATGTGATTGTACTTTGATAGATCTTGAGTATCGTGGTTGAACAACTATCTAAGTAGAGCTTTGTTTTATTATATATGAATTTTGGTACGCTGAGTGCAAACTCGTGTACAACAATTAGACTCATATAGGGTAATGATTCTCATAGCCGAAGAATTTAATATGTCAACTAAATAGCTTGTTTAGTGTTTACCCTCAATCGTTCACATGTAGCTAGGATTTGGAGTAAAGGTTTTGTGGGTATACCTCTTGTAAACCCTCACGAGACAAAACTCGTCCACTAGGGACCCCTACGGGTTTAAAGGCTTATTACATGTGCTAAATGTAGTCGTGATTCCTGCGAAAGTGAGTTAGGATTTTATTTTATTTCTAGATTATATTTGCTCAAGGACTAGCAAATAATAAGTTTGGGGCATATGATAGACACATTTTTATGTTTAATTTCTCCGCAATTATCTATTTTGTTACTGCTCGATTTTATACTTATTGTGTGATTTTATGTCTTTATAGGTATTTTCGGAAAATAAATATTTGTGGAAAAACTGGCTCGAAAAGTTGTTAAAGGCACCCGGAAAAAATTACTAAAGGCACTCCGGAGAATTGATAAAGGAACCCACCAGATGGATTAGGGGCACCCTTCATTTCAAATTCAAATCCAAAATTGGCGAGAAAAAATTCTTCACGCGTGAAACAGAGTCTGAGTTGGTGGAGAGCGAGATTTTTGGGATTAAACAACTGTTTTGATATCTTAGAAACAAGACTCAACCAAAACAAGTTTAAACACGTCAATAACAAGATTTTCATGCCGGAAAAATGGGTGAAAAGTCAAGTTGAAGTCTAGAAGAGGATTTCCTTTCTGTTTCGGATTAACAAGAGTTTTGGATTGTTTGTTTGAGTCCTTATCGACTTAGGACTGGTAGTTAGGGTTGGGGAGACTATATAAAGCAGAGAGAAACAAGAAAAAAATCATCTGGAGTCGGGAGAAAAAATTCAGAGAATTTTTTTTTCCGCTAGTGAAGAAGAAGGAGTACAGACCACACCAAAAGACAATCACTGATTTTGTCACCTTTTCTTTCGTCTTTTCCTACGCCCAAAAGCAGTCTTTATTCTCTGTTTTATTTTTTCTCTTCAGCAACACAGAAAACAGTCTCAACAACACTTATGTCTGTAGTTGTTTTCTGTGTTACTTCTGTTTTTCTCTTCTTTTCAACACTTTGAGTTATAAACATGTATTTTGAGAGAGTGTTTGACATGAGGAGCTAGACCCCATTGCTGAGGCGACGGGGAAGCCATTTTTCCAATAATAAAGTGGTATATTTTTATCTTATTATTTTTTTGCGATTCTTTTATGATTATTTGCTTTGAATTAAAATTGAAATAATGATTTTTATCAATTAGTTGTATTTTCTTTTGATGAGTCATGCTTAGTTTAGAGCTATTGATGTCTCATACTTTTGATTTACATCTATTATTTTAAAAATCTAACTTTGGCAATATTTAGAATCAATTGAATGTATGAGTTGCAAAATAATTATTAATGCTAAATCACTTAAAATTTTTTGCTAATGGTGGAATCCTTAGTCTCAGTTCTTTCCATAATCTGAAATCAATTCTATTTTAATCTTCTTTATTTCTAGTATAAAAAAATTAGGTTTAAAAATCAAATCTTTACAAGTCTGAGTATCGAATCTTTTACCGCTATTTCTAAAACACACCACTTAGTCATTCTAGTTTATTTCTCGGGATCCTCATACTAAAAGGTCCAACTTTTCAATATACGTAACTTTTTAATTTAAAATATATCTCATTTGTTCTAAAGTGACACAAGTTGGTATCTGTGTATTATAGATAACTGCTTTGTATGTGTAAAAATAGATTAAGTAGCTTAAAATATAATATATCTTTTAAATTATTTGTCGGAATTTCATAAACTTTATATATTAGATAATTATTTACAATATATGGCAACGAGTCTATTTATCTACATAAAATTAAATTTTTACCTGGTAAAGTTTTGGTTTTCATACTATCATTCTTTTCTAGTGCGCCAGCTTTATATACGAAGCATAGACTCTCTGTTTTACTTTTAGTGCACCAAATATGTATAAAAAGTGCACCATTTTATATATATCATATTAAATTTCCATTATTTCTTTAAAATGCAAAAAATAATTTTAAGAGAGAAAATATAACATGTAATTTTTTTACTGAACTTAGGAAAATAATATATTAAAGCAAATGAAAATAAAAACCACTTTAACAAAATAATTATAAAAGAGAGAAAATGAGAATTAACATACACCTTTAAAAGAGATACACATGATTTGTAGTTTATACCTGCACGAGACATGTAGGGTATGACAGTAATTGGACATTCAAATAAATAAAGGATTAGACTGTTAGGCCTAGTGATGGTTAGGATTATGTAGTGAATTTTTTTTATATATTTTGGACTATGTAGTAAAAACTTTTGAATTCGTTGAGATACAAATTTCATCGATTCGACATAACCACATTCTTCCTTCACTAGATATTGAAATATTGCAACCGTTAGAACGGATGCTCGATTGGATCAACATGCATTGATATGTCAAGTATGTTATCAAATTTATATGCTAAAATTATTTTTTGATTTATAGTCTACCAAAGTCAACTTCGGTCTAGATTATATTAGGTAGTAGAGTCTCAGGATTATCTGAGTTACTCTCAAAGATTGAAGATTGAAGATCACATGACCGAGGTGTCAAATCCGTCAAAAATAAATTTATTACTTTTATTACACTAACTAGTAGAATAATGATAAAAAAGTTCGTTCCTAAGGGTGCGTTGAGTTAAAGTTGTCACTAAATTTTTGAAATTAACTAATGCAAAGATACGAAAAAATAAAATAAAAGAATATGATATGAGGATGAGAATGATTAAGGATTCTTTTCCCACTAGTGAACATGAATACAAAGGAAATCTTCTTCAAAATACTTTTATCAAAAACCCTAGACAAGTTATGAGTTCAACAAGTCCATTAGACTCCAATGTCACTTTGTAGAATAAGTTCTCTACTCGTTTCTAACCAATCAAGTCACTTTGAATAAGCTCTCTAGTGTAACTTTATCGACCAATATTTTCCATGAGTCAGGTTGATCCTAACCACGTGTTCGTAAGTTCAACATGTTAACTTAGGGTTATCTTTCACACATCAAAATACATAACATCCCATTACAACGTTGATGCTTCGCTACTTTTGATTAAATCGCCATAATAATAACGGATTACGGTTCAATTATCTAGCATTAGAATTGAAAACAAGATATTCAATTGGTCGTTTGAACACTCACAAATAATTTTTGATCATAAACACGCTAAAAGGCAAGCAATAAAACAATATTAAAAAGAAAGATTACATGTCACATAGTTTTGAAATAATCATAATCAACTAATTTAGTTATACTTGGAGTTCATGATAAAAGAAAATATGAAACGAGAATTAAAAACCAACTAAACCAAAACAAGTAGCAGGAGGTGGAAGTGGTGGAATTGTGCTGGTGGTTGTGAAAGTCAGGAGATCCTCTCTTGTAAATTGATCTCAATGGTTCTGTGGTATGGACTGGAGTTGGTGATGATGGTATGCAATTGGTGTTGTTGTTGATGGTATGATGCAAGGGAACTGTGGATGGATGGTTTTGGACTGATGGTGATGGATGGAGAGGAGCAGAGCTCCTCTCTGTTGTGGTGAAGGCAGTGGTGAGGGGCGTGCATGGGATCTTCTGTAGCTTTCCCTTATTCTTCTTTTATAACTTCTCTGCCTGCAATTTAGTAACCTCAAGAAACCCACTTGCCTAATCTTATTCAACTTATAAAACACGGCTTTAATCTATAGCCATTCATCACAAAGTATCAACGGTACAAGTTCTCTTCATAGCTATCTTCTCGCCTTGGAATTCTTTCCAAATCTGATCACAATTTGTACCCAGCCTCTGTTTCTTTA
>JAJJMC010014687.1:3555996-3593976 GCA_023531435.1 Papaver californicum
TTACTGTTGTTCGAATCAAAATGAGACCCATAATTGTTTTCTTCTTTTAATCCAGCTCAGAACATATCTCCCTGTGTTTTCATCTCGACTTCACACAAAATCAAACACTATTCTTCTTCTCTCTGTTGATTCTTGATTTGAACTGAACCCCCATCTTCTATCTTCTTCTTATTGAACTTCTGTTGCTCCAACAGCAGAGACCCTATTCTTTGTTCTAGCTTTTCCCTGTCTCTATTTCGCTCTCGGCTATAGCAACTCCATTTCTTTCTTGTTCTCAAATCTGACTAGCAGCTCAATCTTCCTCTCTGTTACAGACTTGCTCTCCTCTATGCGGTTCAAAACAATGGCATCAATACTCCTCGAACCCATGGTTGAGCTGACGGCAAGAGCTATGGTTAGCCGGAGGTGCACTAGGAGCAGTGGTGTTGGAAAAACTAATCTTGAACTGACGAATATCTCGACCTAATTTATGTTCTTTATATTCAAGAAGATAGTGGTGCTCTGAACATAAAACTTACGTCTGCCCACAACAACTGTTAACAGTTGTAAAGAGGCTGCCCTGAGTAATGATCAGTCTGCCTTTAACAAGTTGACTGCCTATATCAATGCTTTATGGAAAAGCAGGTTCCCCCTAGTAAAATCTGATCTCCTATGTAAAACTAGATTCCCCTTAGTGATTCTTTGTTTTTAACACAAGCGCGACTTGTGTGCTTACTAGCTTCGAGCTTGCCAACACCCAATGCCTCCAAGCAATGCCTTGAGCTCATTTTTCTCTTATTTTCCTTCGCATGACTCCAAAGTACCTATAAAATAGAAAACAAGCGTAATATATACTAATTTACAAGAAAAAACAAAGAAAGCATAACCAATTGATAATAATTAAGGTGAAATAGACACCTATCATTACACGAAAACATCATTTTTTTTTAAAAAACATCATCAAATATTAGTAACGAAGAATGATTCTCCTTTCAAACTCTTTTCCCTTTTATTTATCTATCTATCTTAGCAAAATCGAAGACTTTACTAATGTATGAATTGTACATAAGAAACATACTTGTCACTGACTAGCAAGCATTTGCTAAATTTAGTGATATTTCGGATTCAAGCTATTGCTTGTCGTACTTCTAAACTAAGTTTAAGAGAAAAATTTAATTTGAGCTTTTTAGAGTCTAAGTTCGCAAACCCAACTTTAGAGTTGGCGAACCCAATCATATAACTTTGCAAATGATGACCTTTGCTCACTTGAGTGTGTGAGCCTAACTTTAAATTGAGTTTGCAAACCTAAACAAGTAGAAATCCAAAATTTGACTTAGTTTGTCACTTTAAGTTAAATAAGCTAAGAACTTGAGTTTGCTAACATAGACTGGGAAGTTTTCTCCTAATGCCTTTTTGCAACTTGAGTTCACGAACCGAGGCTGGGAATTTTTCACCTCATGCTCTTTTACAACTTGAGTTCGTTTACCTAGGCAAGAAAATTTTCTGCTAAAGCATTTTGTAACTTGAGTTCACGAAACTGACTTCTTTAAGTTCGTAAAAACTAAACTTAAATGGTCCGACCCAATAACTTGGTTTTGGTTCATTCTTTTTTTTAAGGAAAACGTTTTGCATGCTAATAGTTGTTATTCCTAATGTTCCTTGTGCGGCAAACATTATTAATTGGTTCCTTCTAGAAATTGATCTAACTTGTAAATAAAGTTCTGGATCTTGATTTAGGCAGTTGCCACAATGTGTGCACATTGTCTAATTTTGGTAATTTGAAGTTATCTTTTTAAGTAATTTAATTATATAATTACTCGATCCTAAATATGTATAATAATTCAACCTTTGGAAAGACTCTCAATGCAAGTCAAGTTCTACTAAAGAAACGAGGGGATTTTGTATTTCCCCCTCAAAATAAATAGCTATTTTACCCCCTTTTTAAATTGATAATAGGTGAAAACCCCTTTAACCTGGATGTGATGTAACCCCGCAGTTAAGTGAGCACGTATAGTGCCTGCGTGTGTAATAATAAAATACTAATTTTTTGAGACCCCAAAATACCCTTTAATCCGACGGTCCCAAATACACAATTGAGATCTCTCCCGATACACACGAGAAACACATGAGATAAAATCCTTATCCCTTTTTCTTTTTCTTCTTCTTCTTAGCGAAAACAATTATTTTCTTATAGTTCCTCTATTTTTCTCTTCCACTGAAACTCGATGTCTCACTCTTAACACTTAAGGACGATTGTGTTAAGTATGTATTTTCTTAGATCTTCAAAATTATTTTATTTTCTGAAAGTGTTGCGTTAAAAAAAACAGGAAAAAATAAAATGTTATTGCAATTGAAATAAGATGATAAACGGATAGGATGAATGATTAACTAGATGTTTTGAAGGTTAGGGAAAAGTAGGGTTTGATTCTAATTTGAGAGAATATTGAGCTTTAAATCATTATTGTCGTGAAGATGTGGAGATTTAGTGATTTGGGACATACAAGGATTCATGGATCTCTAATATTAATCTACCATTAATATTAGATTTCATCAAAGAAATTAATGATGTTAGTGATGCTAGCAGTTTGATTGATTGGTTAGTCAATTATGAATATGTTCCTATAACTTTTAGTACAAATTGTTTAATTTAAATGTACATCAAATACTCTGAATTTAGATCACGTGTTAAAGTGTTTGATCAAATGCCTTATCCAGACAGTGTTTGAATGGGTTAGCTCCATCAAAGGGGTATTTTTATTTCCTACTGCAACTTGTCCCTAATTATTCTTGAAGAAACGATGAAATCAAAGATTTTGCATACGCAATCGACTAAAAGGCTAGGTTTTCTACTTCTCCAATCCCAAACTTAATTGCTTGGATTTTGTTGCACTAAACAAAATTTTTTGAGAAAAAACACCCAAAAAGCAAGGTTTTGTTCTTTTTGACAGATTTCAATTTTCCTCTCTATTTTTTAACCCGATTACGAATATCAGTACAATAGTGAACTAAATTTTTTTTATATTGGATACCCGTTTAATTTTTTTTGTAAACAATACACTTCAAAATTTCGACCTAATTTTTTGTTCTTACGTAAGCTGCAACCTTTATGGATTACGCAGTAAAGAAGATGAAGTTTATATTGAAGGGTATGTGTGGGATTTTACATGTAATCTCTTTATTTGTATTTTAACTTTACAAACACATGCAAGGCACGTGTTAACTTAACTATGCAGTCACATTATATCCAGGTTAAATGGTTTTTCACTTATTGTCATTTTAAAAAGGGGTAATGCAAAATAGCTATTTATTTTTGGGGGAAAACACAAAATCCCTTCTGTGTATTTAAAGAAAGAACCCAGACCCGGCAGTTTGAGAATCACTTCAGTTACAAGAAATCGATGCTTACATCTTAAGCAACCTAGCCTTGATCGATTTCTATATATTGGAGTCATGCTTACATCTTAAGCAACCTAGCCTTGATCGATTTCTATATATTGGAGACATCGGTAACATAAAACTTAACCCCTTACACTATGTGTAACTTGTTGTAAAGTTTGACCTCCAATACTGAAGGTTCTTTAAGAACTAAGGTGGGACTTTAGAAGAGTTCACTTAAGGACTCGTGAAGCACAAGAAGAACTATCTTCTTGATATTTTTGAAACTTGTATCTCGATTTGATATATGATGTATAATTCTTGTTTAATCCAAAGGTCTTTCTATTCTGCTATAAGGATGCAATCAATAATTACTTATCAAATCCAGATTTAATAAAACTTCAATATCGATTGCGTGTAATGCTTATCTTTGAAATACAAATTTGAAAATGCCACATAATTCATCAAGACATGTTCTTAGATTGATATTTTAGTGTGTAGACTGATTAGGATCATCTACAAAATAAAAGTAGTAAATAACCTAATCTTTTGATTTGAATTCGTCTAAATCAACGGGAAGGTTTCGGTCACCTTGATTTATCATCAAAAAGGAAATCAAATATGCGACATATTTGAGGTAGGATAGCACTAGTCTTCACGAAGAAATATGAAGCAACACCTAGGCTTGTAAAGGACATCAACTTGGGGAATCAAGTGGGTAGATTCTTGCAGGAATCAAGAGACATAAGGGCACAGCGGAAGCAGAGTATCAAAAAGGGTTTATCAGTCTCAACTACATTCCAGACTAAACTCATTATAATATGCTAATACAATATGTGTTCAAACTAGACGAGGTATTTGGGTACTCTGTTTTACGGGTCTAGATGATTGTCTAATGGTAGATTCACTCGTGGTAAGTCTTATAACATTATATTTCAAGACGGTGACTGCGATAGTTATTTATCCAGCTTTGGAAGCTTAAAATTCCTCCAAAGGTATTTTTTTATCATGAGGTTTGTGTTTCATTATTTCATATTTATGCGAGATATGTTGCAACATATTGGCATACAGTTGAGCAAGAACTTGTGCCTATTAGGCGATAAAGAGTTAAAATTATTCGCCACCTACTTATTCATTGTATTTTATGCTTTCAAATTTATGGTCTTATTTTGTTAACCCATTGAATGTTAGATTCATGCTATTTTTGTGAGTTTTTTCACAGCCGGACTCATAGTGTACCAAAGGCCTGAAGAAGAAAATAAATGAGTGTGGGCTGGAATCCCATATGCAGTTATGTGGGAGGTACGGAACTAAAGAAATTCAAGATCTCAAGATGGTAGGAAGAAAACAATCGAAAGATTTATCGTACTTGTGAACCAATAGTGTTATTTAAGTGGATGGCATACTTCTGATAGGTGGATCTTTAACTTATATTGATTCTCTTATAGCTTATCTTTGTACTCATTTTTCTATAAAATATTTGGTCATGGTTCACTACTTTATGGGAATAGAGACAGTAAGAGATGATGCAACTGGTACCATTACTCTTACTAAAAAAAAAATACACTATGGATTTATTCACTAAATCTAAAATGTTGGAGGCCAGACCTTGTAAGACTCCGGTTGTTAAGGGCCAGAAAGCTTCTTTGTTGTTATTTATGTAAGTCATTGGGGATTCTCTGCAGTATCTTACCATGAAAAAGCCTAACCTTTCATTTGTTGTTATTTATGTAAGTAAGTTAATGTATGCCCCATAACCAACGCATCAACTTATTTCAAGAGGATTCTCATATTCTTAAAGGGCTCATTGGGATGTGGTATTCTACTCCATAGAGGTAACTATTCTATTACAGGTTACTCAGATTCTGATTGGGCAGGTTGTCCAGATACAAGAAAATCTGTTGCAAGTTATTTTGTGTTTTCGACTACATCTTTTATTTATTGGTCTTGCAAGAAATTACCTATTGTTGAAAAATCATCAGTTGCAGCTGAACCTGAGTGCAATGCCTTGTATATTTTTGCTACCGAAGTAATGTGGATATATTACTTGTTTGAAAAATTGCATATTCACCTTTCCGATCCTTTTAACCTCTTTTGTGATAATCTCAGTGCTACGACTCTTGCCTTGAACCATGTCTTTCATTCAAGAGATAAACACATTGAGTTGGAATACCATTTATTCGAGACTTGGTTGATGCTGGTTATATTGAGGATCATTTTCTTCCATCAAAAGATCAGGTAGTTGATGTTTTTCCAAAGGGTCTCCCTTCTCCAGCCTTTCTAGCTTGTCGGTTCAAGCTTCGCCATTATCCTAATGTTTTGCTTGTAAGGGAGTATAAGGACTAGTATTTGTCAACATATTATGTTATTGTATTAACAATTGTCTTTAGTTAACAACTTTCTCTGACAAAATTAGTGTGGTTGTTAGGAATTATGTTAATTTGTAATGAATCAGTTAATGATTATATTAGTCACTTGCACCAGTCAGTTACTTTAGTGTTGTTACCGGTCATGCATGTAAGTTGATCTTTTAACTTTTTTTTATATTCAGTTTTGTCTTGCAACAGAAATATCTTGTCAGTCTTATAAATACTAAAACTCTAGTTTTCTCAAAAGGGTCTTGAGGGTATGACTCTTACTGTTGGCTTAGGCCAAGTCCTATACACGTTGTCAAATTGGTTAGTCTCTTGGCCAAGTGGTTGGGAAAACTAGCCGCACCATTATAAAAAATTGAGTGAGCCACAAAGGCTTTGTCGCCGACCATAGAGCGTCTGTCGTTCGACAGAGACTATGTCGCCAACGGCTAACTCTTCGCCGCTTTTAAAGTTTGTAATTTTCATACTAAATTTTACAGCAAAAATTTTTTACTAAAATTTTCTATATATTACTCTTAGTTTTCTATTAATTATTTACAAAAATAAAATTCAAATGGCAAAAATTGTAACCCAACTTGATTTTACGGGAGTCATACTTAAAGCTGTTATTAGTAAGATATATGATAGTTATAAAAAAAAATAGAAAATGATAAAAAGCAAAAAGGTTTTCAAATTTTAGATGTTAACAAGTCGAATCTGCGGCTAAATAAAAAAGAAGAGTTCAAGACAACAAAAATTTGAAAGTTAATTGTAGTACTGCTCACAAAAACCAAGGAAAATCTTCTCAAGAGCGCATCGATTGGAAATTACGTTAAATGAAGATAAACAGATGGCCAAAGATTGTCCGAGATTTTTATTGAAGTGTTTATTTAAGTTTTTACCGTCCTAGTTTATATCTTGTAGAAAAGAGCGTAGTATAGTAAATTAATATAATGGAGATTAGTGTTTTGATATAATTTTAGTTAATTCAATCAAATTATTAATTCTACTTATCCCTTTTAAAATCAAATTAAGTTTAATTAAAATTAAGAATTATATTAGAAGAGGTTATTGTTAAAATTAAAAATAACCGTTGGATTAAACTTAGATGAAAGGTTGTGATCGATTATATAAAGACCTTTGGATAAAAGAAAAATTAGCGACTGAGATAAAAACCCAACAACAAAATATTTGTCGAGCGATAAAAACTCTGTCGTGATGTTTGTCTAGCCAATTTATCTATTTATCATGTCCATAATAGTTCAAAATGAATAAGTTTGACTATTTGATAAGAGTGTAGGACTTGGCCTTAGAAATCACATTTTGTACGGTGCCCCCTGGCCAATTGCATAACATGTAGATGCCATTATCTCAACGGCTGTTTATGTGTTTTACTTGTTCACACCCAATATCTGATACACTAACTGCACCCAAGACTTGCCAAAGCCAACACATCACTTTATCCAAATTCCAAAATCTTCATTGTCTTAAGATTACAGATAGAGAAAACAGAGAGGCTCCTACAGTGAGATAGAGAAACGAATGGTGTGTGTTTCATCTTCTTCCTCAATTCTTACCATTACAACCATGACTACTAGAACTACTCTCACAATCACAAACCCATTACTTAATTCACCTTCTAATTCATTATCAGTTCATCATTATATTAATCATGTCAAAAGAAAACCATTACAATCATGTAAATATTTCCAAACACTATCCTTTAAAACTAATAATAGTAGTCAATTATTATCCATGGAAAGGAAAAATCTCTCTCAGTGCTCTTCTCAAAATGAGAATGCAGTAATAGTAGAAGAAGCTGATCATAGTAACAATGAAGTAGAAGAAGTAGTATCACAGTCTACATTGATATGGAGAGCAATCAAATTACCTATTTATTCTGTAGCTTTAGTTCCTCTCACTGTAAGTGATGATATCTTCTTGCTTTTAACATCTTATGTTTTCTCTCCTTAGTTTTAACTACCCGTTCAAAATAAATTGGGAGAAATTGAGATTGAATTTCAGTGTTTCTTAGCTGGTTTGAGAAGATTTCAGCAGTTCATAATTGTCGATAAGATAAGTGTGTGGCTCAAAATTAGAAGTTTAGGTGCACTGGGACTTTACCATCTCTACATAGAGGCTCCTACATTTTGGTTTCTTTGGTACCAGGATATCAACAAGTCTCAAATTCCTTATCTTATCTGCATCCTACTGTTTTACAGGTGGGAAGTACAGCGGCTTATTTGCAAGCTGGGCTATTTTCGGTGAGGCGGTATTTCGTACTTTTATCTTCCTCGGTTCTTATCATAACATGGTTAAATTTGAGGTTAGAGTCAGAGACTCTCTAGTATCTTCTTTTCTAAGTTGTTCATAGATATTTTTGATTTAGAAGACGACTGATGTATAATTTCTTCAAGGAAACTTATGACTCATTGGCAGCAACGATGTTTACGATTTTGATACTGGAGCAGATAAGAACAAGAAAGAATCTGTTGTAAACATTGTTGGAAGGTGCATATAATTATTCCATTTCTCGCTCCATATACCCCATTCCCATTGGGTAATCAATGATTTAAGTATTAATAGTCAGTTTATACGTTTGAGAAGTCGTACAGGAACCCTTATCGCTGCATACACATTGCTTGCTCTGGGATTTATGGGGCTTACATGGGCATATGTTGAAGCAGGAGATATCCGCTCGATATATTTATTAACGTGTTCCATTATGTTGGGTTACATTTATCAGGTATGATTCCTTTCAATGCCGAAATTTTGATGATTGCCCCGTTTCAAATTTCCAAGAACCAAATGTCTGCTGGAGACTACTGATCAGAAATTCTGGTTGGGTAGATTCCAAAAATTTCCCTGCCAATATTTGAGCTTAACAACAACGGATTTTCCAACTCTTGCATCGCATATTCCAACGTCAAAGCTATAACTATGTGTATCATAACCAGTTTGCTACTTGTGTTGGGTTCCACTGCAGTGCCCGCCATTTAGATTGAGCTATCGAGGACTGGGAGAGCCTTTATGCTTTGCAGCTTTTGGCCCATTTGCTACTACTGCCTTCTACTTGATGCACAGCAGCCGAAGGTAATCTTTGATACTGCAGTTTCTACAATTGTACTCTTGGATTTCGATTAACCTGACTTTCTAATGTTCTTGGGTTTTGCATTGGTTTTTAGTGTAATGCAGCGTCTGCCAATAGATGGAACAATTTTATCTGCATCATTGCTTGTTGGCCTCACAACAACCTTAATTCTATTTTGTAGTCACTTCCATCAGGTAACTTTTCCGCCTAACTGTTACATTTCCATTTCTGTTCATGATATTTCTATTAATGATATGTGCTAATAAAGTATCAACGAGTTCAGGTGGATGAAGACAAAGCCGTTATGAAGATGTCTCCTCTGGTGAGAAGATCTTTAAACATGGAACCCTAAAGTTCTTGAAATAATTTTTTGGCGATGACTTTAGCTGCATTGGATTTGTACAGGTTCGTATTGGCACAAAAGCTGGTTCACATCTCGTTAAAGTGGCAATTCTTACACTATATACATTATTGTTTGCTTTTGGGATAAGCAAATTTCTACCTATACCATGCATTGTAAGTTTTTGGAGAGCATATATTTTTAGAAAGTGTTTGGCAAATATAGATTTGGTTTCCCTTGGTTTTTGATTTTAATTGTTTGATGCTGCAGATTTCTTGTTTACTGACTATGCCCATAGCCAAATTGGTTGTCAGCTATGTTGAAGAAAATTACTCTGTGAGTGTCCTTCCTAGTCTAGCATTTTTTAAGGTTTTTATGTTTAGGATCATTCACAAAGTTTCTTGATTTACAGGATAAGAGCAAGATATTCATGGCCAAGTATTTTTGTGTGAGGTTACATGCCATGTTTGGAGCTGCATTATCTGTTGGATTAGTAATGGCAAAATCATATATGCAGAGACCAGTTGTCCCTTGATTTCCATTTGGCAACATAAGAGATTTGAAGCTTGGAAGAACAAAATAATAGTCAGAAAATATGATGGATGTAAATCATCACATTCAAACTTTTCACCATTTCAAGTTCTTGGTTGCTCTTAAAAAGCAAATAGCACACAGGACTGAAGCTCCAAAGTGTATACCAGCAAGTGAGGTTACATTATACCTACAAGGATGAGTTCTAGCTCCGCAAGTGATTCAGTTTGTATTCAGAACTGAACCTCCATAGTCCGCACATAAGTTCATTATGTTAAGGAAATAGTTACAATGAATAGTTTTTTAAACTAGGTCTAACCTGATCTGCTTGGTAATTTAGCCTTAAAAGATACAACAACTATGCAGGTAAGGCAATGAAGAATCGCAGCTTCATTTCAGAATATTCAAACTGTTCCCTTCGGTTTCACTAGCTTTCATTGTTGCAGGTTGAAACCTAAAATCTTCTAATCATTGTTGTTGGGTTGATTGCCCCTACCTGTAACGAGGAAATGAGACCCTGACCAACAACAGAACAAAGTTCAACTCTGAATCATATCACCAGAGAAAAGAGCAGAGCATGTTGTAAAGACCAGTGGCTATATGGCTATAAAATTGTTAACCGTGTTATTCATAAAAGCCATAACAACATGATTAGACTGAACACTTGAGGTAAGTATCATTCCTGGACTAATAGAATATGGAATAATCAGTTACATTTTCCAATTACTGTCCAGATAAGTTGTGCTACAGGAGTAAGTTTTCCATATATGTTCACTTCGAATGAACTATATATTCAAAATTAAGCACAAAAAATCCACCAAACACAACCCGAGTTGGTCTTTAAAGCAATCTCTGCCTAATGTCTACTAGGTTCATCATTCTAGCTACTACCAAAAATCTTTAAATAGTTCTCAAAGAAAGAAACATCCTTCATCTGGCTAATCAGAATTCCTGACTGATACATGAAGACGCAACTATAGACATGTCATAAGTTCAGATCATCCTAATCCAACTTCTTGTAGCAACGCTAGCAGAAAAACAATCACTTAAACATCTTACTGCCATGGCTTCAAATATAAACGTGAATCAAAGAGTTCCATGCCTACGAGATGTCTATCAAAATTCCACTTCAAACTGATACAAACTCCAGTAGCAAAGGCTCAAGAAGTCAATCAACATAGCTAATTAAAACAATTCTCAAGGTGAAACATGTGCATAACTTGTCAACTGGACCCAAATATAGTATCACCATTTCATCAATACAATATGAGCAAAGTGCTTTTTTCCAAGCACCATCAACATTAAGCATAATCTACACGCTCGGAGTTAGAATGGCGTCACTTCCTTGAAGCTAATTATCTTATAGTTGCAATCCCTACTGCGCTAAACCTTCATGGTAGAAGTCATCAACTGCTCGACTCAGTATCTGAAGCACCTACACCATGTCATGTTCCATCAGTCACAATATTGTTGAAATTGTAGGCAGGTTCCCCACCTTACCTTAACACCACCTTGATTGGGTTGCTACCCTAAAACTTGAAAGATCCACTAAAGGGCTTGAAGCCATCAGAAAGATAATCAAGGAAACTCACCTTAATAATATGAACCAGAAACTCTGCTACTTGAGTAGCCATCATTCGTGCGACGACTTGGGTATATTGATGAGTATGAACTTGGTCCAACCTGAAAAAAATAAGAAAGAAGGGGGAGGTGAGAAAAAACAATAAGGTAACCTCTGAAAATATTTGAATTAGAGATAATCTTTCAAAAGAGGAGATCAGGGACAAACATCTGATCCAGTAGACATGTATTCCCTGCTGCCATAGCTGGGCTGGAATCCACCTGCATCACCTCTGCTCACTTCATCTGAAAATAACATCATATGAGTCAAAGACTGCTATGAGTTCATGATCAAAGAAACTTAAAATTCGGTGCTTTCCATACCTCGGGTGTATCCCATGCTGGATGGGCGTGTTTCATACAAGTCACGAGAATATCCAGCAGAACTCCGGCTACTTCTTTCATAACCTAGATGAGAACCGTGGCCCAGCCTGATACACACCCCTAATCGTAATTAGAATAGGGAAACAATAACTAGGAATAGTAACAGATTTGGCGTCCAAAGTAATTACCTTACAGATTCGCTCTCATAAGCACTATCACCGTAAGGCAAAGACGCAGTAGCTGCCTCATACTCATAGCGAGCTCTGGGTTGTCGAAGTGTAGGTTCGGCATACCGAGAATCAATTTCTTCCTAAAAGCATTTAGCTATGGCATTAAAACACAAGAAAATATTAATACGAACATTAATATTGCAATCAACTTCATAGTGGGTCTCACCGTAGCAGAATGAGGTCGTTTTGAACCAGAAATAGAACTATATTCACGGCTATGACCACCACGGCAGCTTGAGGGTCGTTCTATATATCTTTCGTAGCTTTCCTCCGCATAAAGAGGTTCTGGCCTGCGAGGTGCACGTGAAGAAGTCCTCATAGAACTGTCAGCATATCCAGATCCGTGGGAAGAGTAAGTGTCCCTAAAGGATGAAGGTCTCTCGGTAGGGCCTCTAGTAACATAATCAGATGACCGATGAAAAGTGTCATCACGGCGAACATACTCCCTCCTTGTAGTGCTCCTCCCATAACTTGAACTGGCTGAAACCAAAAGTGTTGCACAAGAAGATACAGAGAAATTAGTTCTAAACTTATGATATTCTGAAGTATGCTGAACAGATATCGCTACAAACATACCAGAAGGCCGCTGATCGTAGGATCTCTCTGAAGAAGGGTATCCCCTTCTACTTCCAACTCTATCACGGGATATATCCATATCCGCATATCTATCTCTAGGACCAAATCGCTTATAATCACCACCGTAACTGGAATAACTTTGAAACCCGCGTCCACTGCGACCTGCAAACCTTGATGAATCCATGCGGTGCAAGTTCCAGAAAGATCTGCCCGCTCGTCCTCCGCCACGCTCTAAGTAACCCCCTTGACCATGTTTAACTGACTTACCTCTTTGGCGTGGTCTCGACAATCTTACCCTAACCTTAACCTGTCAAATTTGCAGATACACGTAGAAGCTGTTCATTACATGTAAGCGTTTCAATAGCTATTGATCAACGCATGGGGACAAATATTAAGCAATTAATCAGTGGAACAGCCACCAACCTTCTTATCTCCATCACCCAGTTCAGTATTATTGATACCTTCGACACAAGCAACTGCAGCATCATGGGTGTCAAAGGTTACAAAGCCAAAATCTTTTCTTTTAGCAGCTGGCATATTCCGCGCAAGTTCAACCTTTTCAATCATTCCAAATTTCTTGAGATAGTCTTTAACACGGTCCTCATCCCAGGAAGTAGGCAAACCATCGAGAAAGACTGCCCTAACCTGACCAAGCAAACATTTGAATATTACAATCTCTTGACAATTTTACAGGCCAGGAA
The DNA here is from genome assembly GCA_023531435.1 of Papaver californicum. Lineage (NCBI taxonomy): Eukaryota > Viridiplantae > Streptophyta > Magnoliopsida > Ranunculales > Papaveraceae > Papaver > Papaver californicum. Next base: position 3,569,118 of record JAJJMC010014687.1, read on the forward strand.
TTTGCATTCAAATATATGGCAAACGGCAAACAAAATATAATTCATAATGTTTTGGACTTGCTAATTTCTCAGGAATGGATATCAGGTGTGCAAGATTCCCATGAAACAAACTAAGCAGGCACGTTTTCAATAATGTTCCATTAAACTGCCCAAGTCCTACGTGACACAACTAACAACAAAACGTGAGATATCACTATAAGGCTCCCTCCTCACTCCTCAGATATGTTTCCTATACTACCTTCTCTTTATTCAAAATTGATACTTTGTGCTCTTTATATCGCGAATGTTCAAAATTGCTTTGTTTCGTATTTTCTTTTTCCTTATCTTTTTGCAATCTCAAATTTTGCAGTTCTTTACATATTGGAACAGAAAAATCTCACACCTATTAACATACCCTTTCAGATTAAAATAACGGGTTTGGTTTGATACAATCATTATGCAACAGCAAAAAAGAAGAGATGGTTATTGAACCAAACAACTGACCTGTGCCATGACTTCATCATCCATCTCAATAAAAGTGTCTGCAAAAGCAATCTTTGCTGGCCTATCAGTACCAAACAAAACATCCCTCTTCTGCAAGTGCTTGCATGCATCCAAGGCATCTGCACGAGTAGAAAAATCCAGAAAAGCAAACCCCCTATTCATCCCCTCGTTTCTAGTATCCTCAACCAATGTCAAGTCTTCAAAGTTATCAACACCGTAGTGTATCAGTTTTTCCTTCAACTGCGCAAAAAACAATGTGGCGTAGTTTAAACAGCAAAAAGAGTAGTAGATAAACAGAATGGGATAGAACCTTGACTATGCTGAACATCAAGGCAAACATCCAACTCAAAGCAGATCAATCAAGAAGGTGTCGGCATACTTACAGCTTCCTTTGTCCATGTCTTGCATATATTGCCGACGAACAGTGTGTCACTGTCCTGGCTTGGAGCCACACCAAATTGCTTCCCATTAATCTGAAAGAAAATTCGCTTTTCAGAGTTAGATGGATCTAAAAAGAAACTCTCAATTAAGAAAAACCCAGACCGCAAACGCTTAGGCTTTTATTTACCGTTGGGTTCTTAAGTTCACTGACAGCTCGCTTTGCCTGCTCAACTGTAGCAAAACGTAGGAATGCAAAACCCTTATTCTTCTGAGTCAATGGGTTCTTCATAAGTCTCACTTCAGTGACTTCACCAACTTCGCTAAATACCTCTCTAAGATCCTCCTTAGTAGCATCTCGATCTAATCCTCCAACAAATACCTCAAATTCTTTCCTTTTGCGCCTCTCTTTCATTACATCATGACGCTCTTTCTCGCCATCATCATCCTCTCCATGTCCGTTCCCACCATCATCTTCTGCTTCTTTCTCTTCATCCTCGCCTTCCATAATGTCTTCCATCATTTCATTCCCCACAATCCCCTCTTCATCGTACTCTTCTTCCATCTCTGGGTCTTCCTCAATCCCAACATTGGCTACACGTTCCTCCTCGGCCTCTGACTGGGGATCCTTGTCTTCTAGCTCCAAACGTTCAGAACCATCATACTCCTGATAATCCACTGAATCTAGCTCCTTATCCTCCTTATCCTCTGGTACATTAACACCAATAGTGTAAAACATGACAAATTTTCATCGAAGTTCTCCTTGATTTCAAAGATTATATCCAACAATTAACCTAAAAAATTTCCCTCCTCTTGTTATACTTTTCGATTATAAACAGTAAGTAATAGATCAGTATTCTCTTAATACGACACTTTCATAACAAATTAGATAATGCAAAGGGAAAAAATATAATGTTGTTCCATAAGTCTTCTTGCACCTCATTTTTTTCCCCTGATTTTAACCTGGCTTTCAAATTTTCGGTTACTTGTGCTATGGTTCTTAGAATATAATAACTTCAATTAGTCTTTTCTAAATTTGCCCAACTTGATTTAACATTAATAAGTCTCAAAATTTACTCTTTTTATCCGTATTTCATACTAGGTTGCCCAAATTTCACTTAAACGACAAAACTGAATCCAACAAACAAAAGAAACAGATTTCTTCTTTACTTTTTTCATAATTTCAACGAATCTCTGCACATTAATCAAAGAAAGATAGAGAAAGGAAAAACCTTTAGGAGTAGACTCGGTTTCTCTGTATTCTTCATTCATGGTTGCGGTGGTTGTGTTACTGTTTTCAACGAGCTCAGCTTCTTCTTCTTGATGTTGTTGTTCTTCTTCTTCTACTAGGGTTTTTGTAGGTGTTCTTTTCTTCGGTGCAACAGAAGTTGAGGGCCGTTTCAGTTTACGAGGAGGCATTGTTTCGGATCAGCAAAGTAAAATTCACAAACGGAAAATTTAAGAAACCTAAGTTTTGGTCGAAGACAAAGAAGTTTGCAATAGTTAAGTTCGAACGAGAGAAGGGTTTTATTTCCTAATTTTGGCTTGGAGTTTTTCACGAAGTAACTTAGAGCAACCTCAATGGTGCGACTATACTAAACGATCAAAGAGAAAAATTTTACTCTTTGGTCCGGCCCAAGAACATCAGTGATATAGTCGGGCGGTGTTCTAGTAATGTGTCTGGTGTTGGGCGATGTCCCAGCGATGCGCTTGGAAATACGGGCGAAATCTTACGATAACGCTTGCTCAAGACGGTATTCCAGCGTAACGCTCGAAATGGGGCGGAGTCCTAAAGTAACGCCTGGTATTGTACGGTATCCTAGGACCACGCTCGAGAGACGGGCGGTATCCCAGAACCACGCCTGATGGGGCGAAATGCTAGCAGCCCGCCTGAATGAGTTACGCTTGTGCGACTCGAGCGTGTAAGTTGAATGGGACGGGCGGTGTGCTAGCGCCCCGCCTGGAATTCCAAGCGAGATGCTAGCAGCCCGCCCCATTATCATTTGCTTCTTCTCAGCCGAACCCTATTTTCTTTCTCCTGAACCCTTTGTTTTTCAACCGAGCCCTCTTCCAAACCCTCTTCCTCCTCCCCTCTTCAACCCTAAAGCTTCTCAAACGAAATCCCAAAGACCCGCCTTCCATTTTGAGACTCCGCTCAAGTTTTTTTCAACTTCCAAGCGTAATCAAGGTAATTTGTTTTGTTTTTTGAAAATTATATAAATTTTGTAGATCAAATTAGAGTACATTGTACTATTAGGTTTTGTTAGTTAAATTGGTTATATATGTTGAATGATTGAACATGTGATTATGAAATTGAGATATTTAGGGTTTATTAGAAATTGTGATTATGGAATTGGGATAATTTTTAGGGTTTAAATATTGTAATGGGGTACAAAAAATTGATGATCATTTGTTGAATTGAAGATAGAATTGATTAAGTTGTTGTTTAATATGAGTTGGGTGATGGTTAATTTTTTGATGAATTGACTAGATTGTCTTGAAAATTTGGGAATTTGGAATGTTTATGTTTTAAAACTTATGTCTATGGAAGTATATAATTGTGGAATTTTGATGATATTTGGTAAAATTGGGGCATTGATATTGAAGTATTTTGTTAATGATGAATTTTGTTCAAGAATGTTTGATTTTTGTATGTTGGTACATATGATTATGTAATTAGATAATTATTTTTGTAATTATGAAATTATAAGGTTTTTCCTTGATTTATTGATTATTGTAGATTTTTATCTTTCTGCATTGTGAGGATTATTCATGATATTCAATGTTGTATGAATTGTTTGGCCAGATGTCGAGCAGTTGGACCTCCAGATTCGTTGGCCGAAAGAAGAGGGCCAAGAAGACTAAAATCGTCGAGGATTCAGAGGAAGACCGTATTATTAAAGAAACAGCAGAAGTTCCCGGGTTGGAAAACTATACACTTGTGGAAGATACTGAGGGTCACGCATCCACCTATATAACGTATTCAAGCGACGCAAAATTCAAGTTTTCACATCGTGGTTCCCTCAAATCCGTCCTCAGATCTACCAAGGTATTATTAAACATGCCCCTAGGGTCAAATATATTATTGAAAAGGGAGGATGGGACCGATTACTGACCATAGATTTGGTAGATTCATCGCATGCGCTTATTGACTATATTGTTGAACGCTTTTGGGATACGACCAACAGTTTTCACTTCTCGTTTGGTGAGCTTGGGTTCACTCCCCTTGATTGGGTAATGCTGACAGGAATTAGTATCGGTATTGGTAGTCATGTTCCGTATGACTCAGGGAAGTTCCAATTTGAATATATCCGGGAGCATATATTTCCTGAACTTAAAGATAATGCGGTTTGTAAAAGAGAAGGTATTCCCTACCAGTGGGTTTCAGATGCAATTACGGTTAAATTTTTGACGACTTATTTTGATCAACAAACCTTGATTGCGGCTAACGAGGATAGTAGACTTGCTAATAGAGTGGCCAGAGCCTTCTATATGTATGTTTTGGGTCAGTTCTTCTTTTCAAATACAAAAACCTATGTTGATGCTGGATGGTTAGCTGCTTTTGAGGATTTAAATGCAGTTCACGAATATGACTGGGTTCCCTGCATTTTCAAAATTGTATTCCGGTCTCGACGCATCTGGCATGGGACAAAAGTCATTGGCCGGACCCTTCCAAATTTTGGAGGTAAATTTGTTAGTGTTATTTATAATTCTATTAAATTGTTTTTTTTTTTGTTGCTCAGTTATTTATACCATTGGTTGTCATGACATTCTAGTTTTGGGGGTACGAATATCTGCGCACTTGTCGGCCAAAGAACCCTTCGCCTGAAAGTGAAAATGAGTGGCCTAGATGTCGTAGGTGGACGGGAAGCCGGAGGAAGAGTATTGACATTGTTCGTTCAAGGACTGATCTGAATCAGTTGTCTGTAGACGATGTAACCTGGCAACCGTGGGAAAATGGGATCCCCGTCCTGGAATATGAAATTGGACGGAAATCTATAGAGCTCTCAGAAAATATTATGTTGGCTAGGCACCGTGAGTTTATAATTTATTAACATGTATCTCGGAGATCGATGTTGGAGGCAGAACAATCCAAGATGGGGCATTCCTAGTAACCAGCCTAGTTGTATTTCCAACTTCAGCGACAACGTGGTTGACGTGATGAGCGAAAACTGTTTGGTCCCTGCAAGTGAGTTTGTACGTGTCGTGAACTATGATCTGTATTTCGAGTATTGGCGACATGTGACTAACCTGTATAAGTATGTCGTGAAAGTCGATCGGGAGGTTGAAACGTACGGTTATGCTGGTGACCGTATTAAACACAACATCCAATGTCGTCGTGAACATGTACCCATTCCTCCCCCACAACAGCTACATTACGTAAGTATACAACAAAACACTGTAAATTTGATTTTAGTATACAATGATGGTTCAGAATTTGATTTCATTTTTTTCATCACAGGTCGCGGCTTATGATTTAGTTCAAGAGTTATCTGATTTTACCCAAGAGTTTCGTGAATTTACGTTAAATGAAACTAAGGATAGGATGGACTCTTTCATTGCCAAAGAAGTAGAAATACAGGGTCTACGAAATGAGGTTGGCATGTTGAACTCACATCTTGCCCATTTTCGTCAACAACAACCACCCATTGGGTTTGGCTCCTATGCTCAGAATATGCCACAACCGATGTGGAACACCATGGGTCAGGGATATTCATCAACAATGCAATCAAATAACTATAATGCCAGACCATCTTTGCTTCCGTTTATGCCACCGCGCTCGGCGTTCGAGAATCAAGATACGGAAGACTAGTTATTCATTAACATTGAATTGTTAGTTGAACATTAAACTTTTTCTTTTCTCAGATTTGAATTGTCTTTTCAAATTATTTTTCTTACATTTATAATCGTTTATTTTATCCTTTATATTAGTTTTGTATTGTCAATTCATATCTATGATGCGTCTGCCACCCCACTTGCCTCTACTCTGTTTTTGCCTTAAAATACCAACCGTGTCTTGTCAATTCAAAACTCAAAATCTTATCTTAATTTGCCTATAAATTGAACATTCGATTCTCGAATTATACAAACCAAAAATACAAACATCAAAAAGCAAATGGCATACTATCAAAATAACAATCAGTACTATGGTTCTTGTTCTTCTATACCTCCCCATTCTTCTTCTTCTGCTTCTTCTTCTTCTTCTTCATCGTGTGATGATGATAACAATAGTTTGTACTCATATACAAACATCAAAAAGCAAATGGCATACTATCAAAATAACAATCAGTACTATGGTTCTTGTTCTTCTATTCCTCCCCATTCTTCTTCTTCTTCTTCTTCTTCTTCTGCTTCTTCTGCTTCTTCTTCTTCTTCATCGTGTGATGATGATAACAATAGTTTGTACTCATCAGATGAAGGTTCACTTGCATTGAGCCTAAATAATCAAGCAGTCACTGTCGGATTAATCGGTTCAAGTATGAACTGGCCTCAAACTCGTATCAAAATACCAAGAGAGCGTGATGACAGTGCAAAACTTTTATGGAAAGATTACTTTTGCAGAAACCCGACGTTTCCTCCCCATAAATTTTGTAGAACATTTAGAATGCGGCGAGAATTATTCAACTGTATATTGGGAGATGTCGCAGCTGTAAATAAGTATTTTGTTCAAAAAAGAGATGCTTGTGGTATTCTTGGATTAACCCCTCAGCAAAATATTACTGCATCAATTCGAATGTTAGCTTACGGATATGCGGCAAATGCAATAGATGAGTATTTACGGATCGGAGAAACCACAGTTTTGGAAGCAACTCGTAGGTTTTGTAAGACGATAGTCCATCTGTACGAGAAAGAATATTTGCGCACACCAACTAAGCGTGATGTTCAACTGCTTCTTGCTGAGAACAAAAAAAGGGGATTTCCGGGGATGCTTGGTAGTGTTGATTGCATGCACTAAAAATGGGATAAATGCCCATCGGCTGAATCCGGTGCTTACACTGCGTACAAAGGTAGTGAAAGTATTATCCTGGAGGCTGTGGTGTCATACGATCTATGGTTTTGGCATGCTTTTTTTTGGTATGCCTGGTTCTAACAATGATATAAATGTGATGAACCGTTCGTATATTTCCAAAAAGCTAATCAACGGGAAAGCACTGGCTGTGAACTTTGCTGTCAACGGACATCAGTACAATATGGGGTATTATCTTGGTGATGGAATATACCCGGAGATATCTACTATTGTGATGTCTATTAAACATCCAGATTCTCAAAAGAAACAGAAATTTTCTGTTATGCAGGAGGGTTGCCGAAAAGATGTAGAACGAGGCTTCGGGGTACTGCAAAATCAATTTGCAATCATCAAGAAACCAGCACGAATGTGGAATCCAGACGTATTAGCATATATAATGAAAACTTTCATTATTCTACATAATATGATAGTGGAGGATGAGATTTTACCCGGTGAATGGCCGCATGAGTATGATCAACGCAGCCACAGTGCACCGGTTAATATTTCTAGACACGACACTGCTGAACTTTGGACAATGAGAATGGACCAACGCCGACGTGAAGTATTCGACAAAGATACTCATATTCGTTTGCAAAATGACTTGATCGAACACTCATGGTCAGATTTTGGTGATGATTAAGTATTTGTAAATCCTCTGATAGGTTTTGTGGGTAAATCTCTTGTAAACCCCTCCGAGACAAAACTCGGCCGCTAGGGGCACCTAGGGGCTTAAAGGCTTGCTGCACATGCTAAGTGTAGCCGCGATACCTGCGAAAGTGAGCTTAGCTGTACTTATTAGCTCATGTTATTTATTTTTTTAATAAATTGCAAACTCATTTGCTAGCCGAAGAGTTGTCTCATTTGAAAATGGAGTAATGAGTTTGAGTTATTTAGAGAAATTTCATGACCAATTCTGTATTTAGAGATAATTCATGCTACGTAGTAAGTTTTTGAAAATACTAGCTGTTAAGTCTCTCTCTTTATCCCTATTCGGATAAGTTGGTATCTATCATGAATTTGTTCAAGAGATCTTTGTTTTGGATTTCCATATTCTCGAGCATATTGGATGTAGATCCTCCCCCAAAAGGTTTCAGGTTCAACCTTTCCAGCTATGACATCTTCACGTAAGGTTTCGTTATGCCATGTTTTGGTTATAGCCAAATCTTCAGCTGAATCAAATGTTGCCATGTTTGTAGGTAGAGTTATGAAGTGAATAACAAAGAGGAGATGATTAAATGAAATTCGTAGAGTGTATGAAATTAAGTGCGTGTGGTATTTGATAGAGAAAACAGATGTACGGATCTTTAACCCCACCCATTTAGGCTTGTCGATCCAATAATTTATAAGTATCTTTTACTTAACCTAAGTTGTTTGGTCTTCCAATAACAACATAGTAAACTTGATGAATTATATTTTTTTTTCCTATGCTTGTGTAGGAGGATCTCGCAAAAAATGCACTACTATCAGGAAAAAGGAGAAGAGTTCAAATTTGTGAAAAGCTACGAGTTCATTAATTCCAAAGTGTAATCGGAAGTAACTGCTAACTTTATCCATCGATTTTGAGAATTTTTTAAACTTTTGTTAGAGTTTCGTTGTAATCGGTAGCTCATGTATTATCAATATATTTTAATATATGGCCACATTTCATTAGTTAATTAATTTTGTAAAACAGTTGAACGTAAAATCATTTCATTGAATCGAAAAGGCATACATCGCGTAACATTAAAGAAGATGAAATATAGTAAATCAATAGATTACAGTTAAACACTTAAGCAAACCTATTATTAAACCTTCAACGGGTCGTATGACGCTCAGGACGACGTTCTTCACATCTTCGGAGAATAATCAACACAAAAGGATTGTATTCTTCCATAACCCTTAGGATCTCGAAATGAGGTTGGTACCTAAAATCTGAACGTTTCCATCTTCTCCATTCCTCCAGAGATCTGGCAACAACTTCATCATCAGTTTCATTCCTAATTCTTCTTTCATTCACCTTAGCGGTTAAAGAAGAAAATTCACTTCCCTTGTGATTTCCATATATCGACAAAAAAGGCCTGCTCTGTTCCGGTTGTTGGGATTACCGGTTTCGTTACAAAAGTTAGCATGTATATGTTCTAACCATTGTATGATCATTGAACATTCATCCGACGTTCATAACCCCTTGCTGGATAATGTAATACTATGGTTCGACATAGGGATAAATCTTCTTCTAGGGTAAAATTCTCTGCATTAAGCCTAAAATTTTCGTAACCCGACATTACATGAAAACGAGAGATTAGAAATTTTCTATGAAATGTAAAAGATGTGGATTTGAAATGGGAATGATAGATATAAATTCATTTATTTATAGGTGTATCAGAATAAAATTATAGCCGTTGACAACGATAACAAAACGGTCACAAAAAGGTAACAAATTAACCATGCGGATTAACCAAGCGGACTCCTAGGATCGCGCCTAGAAGCGAGATGCGTCCTAGCGCCTCGCCTATATCTGAGCGGAGTCCTAGAGCTTCGTTTCACTGTAGGCGATGAACTAGGATCCGCTCAATCTGAGCGGCATTCTAGGGTTGCGCCTGTTGATGGGCGAGATCCTAAAGCACCGTTTCGTCAGGCGTAATTCTAGGTTACCGCTTGATCAGGCGCATTCCTGGGATACCGCCCGTGTTTCTAAGCGTTGTCTTAGGATAACGCATGGAATGAAGCAGTACACTACGACTCCGCTTAAGCCTAGGCGTTACACTACGAATTCACCCGAGTAAACCCTGTTTAGTCCGGATTTTTTCCTATTTCTAGTCTTGAACAGTGTAAATTTTGGAATAAAACCCCAAATAGACTCGCGCCACTAATCTACCATTTTACGGACCAAAGAGAGTATTTGATCTTTGGTCCGTGGTTTACTCGCGCCCTTGTGGACGCTCTTACAACCTGGGTTTCCTTTAGTAATCTTAAGAAATAATGTGTGCAGTGTGTGCCTGCTTTTAAAGTCTTTTGGTTGGTTTTCTTAAAAAAATTCTATTTATTTATTTTGATTCAAATTGAAAATTTTATTTTATTAAGCATAATAAAAAGAAGTTTGAGAGTACTCTTTGCTTACAATATCTATGATAATATGAGGCATATCCTCTTTAAAGTGAAAGTCGTAGCCCTCTTCTCTAGCTCTTTTTGCAAGATCATGAGCAACATTTCCTAACCTATTAATGGACTTATAAAACCAAAAATTAATTTTCCTAAATAAACTTATAATATCTAGAATAAGACCTTCATTAGTCCAATTAACACTAGATTCATTTTCATTAACAGACTTAACTAGAGACTCATTATCCGACTCAAAGATAACTTTTTGATGACCAGTACTATATATCCGTCTTACAACTTCCTTCATTTCCATACATTCTATTGTTCCGCTCCATGATCTTTGTTCAATCCTCCATCAATGCAAACTCCTTTCGTACCACAACTCCTACCTGCAAAATTTCGTATGATTAGTCCATAACTTCCTTTACCATAATATTTTATAAAAGAGGCATCCATATTAATTTTTAGATAATCTTTATCAGGTGGAATCCAATCCTTTATCTGTAAATTTCTAAATTAATTTGTTACATTACCTCTACCAATATGAATGCATTGATAAGAGAGATAATTAATTTATTCAATAATATGAACCCCTGAGGGTTTTAAGTCTTTGAAAGATAAGATTACATTTATCTTTCCATAACATCCATGCTGTGATCATATATTTATAAACCAATTATGTATTATCAAAAATATTTATCTCATGCATATTAGAGTTCGAATCAGATTTAACCCAACTAACAATCCAATTAAGAAACCCAACATGTTGAGACATAGAACAAATAACATTAACACAAATTCCAGACCATACAGATTTAGCATAGATATATTCCATAAACATATGATCAGCAAATTCTAATCCTACATCACATAAACAACAATTTAAGTCTATGTCTGACTTGAACCTCCCTATGTTATCCCTAGTGAGAAGAATATTTTTCAAGCGTTTCCATAGCTTCTTCCAAGTATCCATAGGTATTTAAAAATTGACCATGTAATTATTAATAACAGGGCTGCAAATGGTGTTATAGGAACTTTTGATAGAAAACTTACCTTTTTTGTCAGAGTCCAAATAAAAGTGTCAGTACATGTAGCTAGGATACTCATATTAAGTATCTTGGTAGCATCTTCTTGTCTGAGGATAGAGTTAACCAGGATTATATTCCAAGATCTGGAATTAGAAATGAATAGCTCACACACAAATATAAAATCAGATTATTAGATAAACCATTAACAGGTTTAAGTGGGTTATCAAGGCCTATAACCCAGCAGTATAACCAAACATTAATTCTAGTACCACATCTCAGAGCCCAAAAATAATATTTTTTAATAATACCTACATTAGTAAAGATACTACGCCAAACCGAAGAGCAATTATTCCTTAACATCATTAATATGTATTATGTTTTTTTATCTTTGTAATACTTGTTTTTTATTATCTTAACCCACAATTAATATGATTTATGACAAGATTTTGATGCCATCTCACTCAATATAGTTTGATTAAAAGCTTCAAGCTTCCTAAAGCCTAGACCACCCATAACTTTAAGCTTAGAAAGATGATTCCATCCTATGAACTTTAAACATTTATTCTCAGCATGATCCCACCAAAAATTTCTTGCAAAGTATCCTTTTTCTTAATAAGACTAGAAGGGATAGTAAAATTACTCATTTGGTGACAAGGAAGGGTGTTAAGCATATATTTGACCATAGTAATTCTACCTGCCTGATTGAGAGTTTTACCTTTCCAGTTTTTGAGTCTAGAATCAAAAGATTCAATAATAGGTTTAAAAAATTCTTCTTTATTTCTACCTAGTAAAAGAGGGACACCTAGTATTTTTCAGAAGATTTATTGATAGTCATATTCAAGGCTTTTGAAAGATCTTCACAAGCACCTTCACTAAAATGACCACTAAAATGAACACATGATTTATTAAAATTTAGAATCTGACCTGAATATTGACCAAATTTATCCAAAATATCTAGGATGCCTCTAATGTTATGCATATCATCCTTAGCAAAAATTAAGATGTCATTAGCAAACATTAAATGAGTGACAACAAAAGCCCTCCTAGCAACTTTAACCCCATAAATACATGATTAGATTCTGTATAAAGAAATATCTGGACAGATACTCCATAACAAGAATAAAAAGATAAGGGGAAAAAGGATCCCCTTGCCTAATACCCCTAGTAGGATTAAAAGCATCACATGGAGAGTCATTCAAAAGAATATAAACACTTATAGTGGAAATGTATTGAAAAATCATATCACAAAACTTATCCTTAAAACCAAATCTCTTAAGGACCCCAATGAGAAAATCCCACTCTAGTATGTTTAATGCTTTGACATATCTAGTTTCAAAGCCATATTACTAGAAAAACCTTCCTTATTTTTTATGGAATGGATCAATTCATGAGCAACAGTAATGTTATCATGGTTTGATCTACCAGGAACAAAAGACGCTTGAAAAGAGGAAACTAACTTTTTAAAATGCTGATTGGATATAATTTTAGAAATTATTTTTGTATTGCATAAACCTATATGTATGAAATCAACTTGTGTTTTTGTCTCATTAGACTTAGGGACAAGGGAAATGCAAGTTTCTTCCAGCTACCTAGGCATAAACCCACAAGTGAAAAACTTTTGAATCACCTTTACAATGTCATTGCCAACATGATTCCATTGAGCTTTGTGAAATCCATCAGGACCAGGAGCACTCCAGGCAGGCATCTCCTGCACTACTCTTTTAATTTTATCACTAAAAAGAGTTCTTAACAAATCAAGATTATCATAATCACTAATAACAAATGGAACAATATGAAAAGCATTATTATGAATCACAAGATTATAAGTATTGTTAACATTACTAAAATATTGAGTTAACATATTATCTATATCCACCCTATCATTATGCCAATCCCCATTAACACCACAAAGAGCAACAATATTGTTCTTATGCATTCTTCTATTTGCTAGAGTATGAAAATACCTAAAATTATTGTCAACATCAGTGATGTTTTTATCTATAGATTTTTGTTTATAAAATTCACTTTGGATGAAGAACTATTTATCTAAATCCTTCGTGATATTAACAATTCTATCATGTTGCAAAAAAGTGTGAGTTTCGTTCTAAACATCCTTTAGTTTGGCTTGCAAGTTGCTTATATTCTGATTAATATCACCAAACTCTAATCTATTCCATTGAAAAAAATTTAGTCTAACATTATGTTGCTTATGAGCAAGCTTAAAGGAAGGTGAACCATGAGTGTCAATATTCCAAGCAATTCTAAGTTGAGATTCAAAATTACCATGCATCATCCAAGAACAAAAGAATTTAAAAGGACTCCATAGAGAATTAAGAACAAAATAAGTTATTAGGAGAATGTGACAATGATCAGAAGAATATTGAGCCAAATGAAGAACCTTAGCATTTTGAAAATGCAAAAACCAATCATTATTACCTAAAGCCATTACAATCTTGGATTTTCTAGAACCAGTACCATATTTATTGCTAGTCCCAGTATAGTTTCTACCTTCATAACCTAAGTCAATTAGGCCACTTATTAACTTCATTTGCAACTCATTTACCAGCATCAGACTAACCTCCAGTATCTTTTAGATGGTAATTCAAATCACCTAAAACTATCCATGGTTGATTAAGATTCTCACTTAGATCATGAAAAAAATTCCATTGTTCTTTTTTAGAATCTAAGTAAACAGAACAATACATAAAGGAAATTAACACTTCAGGCTTAACATGATGAATTTTCACTAATACATGAATAATATTGTTCAAAGCAGTGGCAACATCACACAAAGTACCATATTTCCAAAATAAAATCAAACCACCTTCCTTACCCACTCTATTGGTGCATTCATAATTATAGTAACCTAGAAAATAAGCTAGATTTATCATATTTTCTTCTTTTATTTTAGTTTCACATAGAAATATGATATCTGGATTCTAAGTCTTAACAAGGGTATTCAACTGGTCTCTAGTGTGATTATTATGTATTCCTTGGACATTCCAATATAAAAATTTATATTGACAAATTGAGCATGAGAGGAATTTGTATCACTACTGATGATATTGTTGTAAGAGCCATAACTAGTAAAACATCCTAAAAGATTCTGCAGTTTACCATGAAATTTATAATACCTTAATGAGTGAAAATAACTCTCTGAGATATCCCAGAGATAATCTTTTGAAATAGACGGAAAATTTAGACAGGGAAAATTTAAATTAGGGTTTGAGAAATGAATATGGGAAAAAAACTGAGAAGAAATTGCAGATGTTCCTTGTTGATTCTGTGTAGTCACCACCCCCACCCCCACCCCCTCACCCCCCAACCCCCACCCCCACATACACACATAGGAAGATTTCCTGAGTTATCAATCACTTCATCATCTTTATGATCTTGTTGAATGAACATTTTCCCTTATTTAGGTTATCACTTCCATTAAATTGAGCAATATCACCAATATTGTTTTCATCAGGTTTGATACATTGGATTGCGGTGAGTATGAAAAGGGCTTTGATCATCATTGTTTATAATAGTTAAGGTTTTATCCTCTCTTGCCCTTTTGTGTTTTTTATTATCTTTCTCATTCGAATAACCTAGGTTAGTTTCTTGATCCCTATCAATACTCATATTAGTCGAAATTATATTGGGATTATCTTTTACACCTATACTATTTATAAGAGCACCCAAATAATTTTTTTCGTTCCTCTGTATTACACCATTCAACATATTCCTCATCTTCTATAGCTTTAACTTTGTGTTCAATAGCAAGCCTCTTACAATTTGCTTCATTATGTTCTACCATAAAGCATTCTTTGCATATATTATAAGGTTGCATATCAAAGTGATATTTCACCCAAATACAACTCCCAGTAGTAGTATCGTCCAACCCTCTCTTTTTAATGGTTCCTTGAGACTAACTTCCACATAGTCAATATTTAACATATGCCCTCTTAGTAATCGATTTTTCCCTTCTGGAGTAAATTTCTTACTAATATCCTTACATATATCTTCCACAAGTTGTTTAGTTAAAAAAATATTTTGGAGATTTTTTAGCTTTACACACCAAAATTTGGTGGGTAAAAAGGTGAACCTTGATTAGTAAATTGGGATTATATTTCTGTAAGGAGAGCAGATAAACAGTCCAAGGAGCTTTCTTAAGCACAATGTTTTTTGATTCCTCCTTCTGAAACCTAAAAACAAACAAGTTGATACCTTTTGAAACAATCTCAAACTTCTTATAATTCTCCCAACGAAGGTTGATGTCTTCCCTGACATCATTATGATCTAGAGGGATCTTATATATAATTTTCCCCAATAAGTTGTATGACCATTCAACTGCATTTGCAATTTGTGCAATAGCAATTGTTCTCCTAATTGGCCTTGTTGAACCTGAACCAATACATGAAGTTTGCATTCTTGATGACAAACTATCAATCTAGTTAAACGAGCATCCCATACCCAATAGGTGCGACTATTTTTTTGTTCATCCATGACCCCGAATGTAGTTCTTGACAAAGCAGACTTAACACAAAAAGTATTACAAAGATTAGGGTTATGAGTACTAGGCGGGTATCTGATTGGATTATAAAAGGATTGCAAGAATGATGAAGTATATTAGGAATCAATTTGTTTCCAAACATAAGGGAACACAATATATGTATACAGATAATCTAGAGAGGTTATGTTGACTATTTTTTTTAAAAAATTTGAAAGGTGGGAAAAATTTCAAATTATTGTTACTAAAATTACGGATGTGCTTAGTTGCAGAAACATAATGGTTGATTCTCTGAGGTTTGCTTTTGGTGATCTTCATAGGTTGAAATGATCAGTGATGATATATGATGGGTAATGAAAGATGTTGATATTACTCAATTTTGAATAATGATTTCTGATAAGAAAAAGATGCTGATCAAACAACTTTGATAATCGACAGGTATAAAGATAAATTAACACCATTGTTAGTGAAACATGCACAACTGCAATAGACTGAGTACTAAAACTTTCAGGAAGATCAGCCACAACTGGTGACTACACTTTGAATTAACAAGTAAATTTGCAATGAAGAGTATTAGAAAACCATTAGAAGAATTTCAAAATTTAAATATGATATTATCTAACAAAGAACCAAACAAGTTATTTAAAATTCAAATTTTAAGGAAAGCAGAGTTAAACAAATAAAAAAAAATGGTGATTCATCAACATGAATCAAACAAACAGTAAGATCTGATCCAGGCTTCAAAACATGGTAACTTTTACGAGAGAGAGAGAGGAATTTTGAATGTTGTATATCATGACTATTTAGAGGAATTTTAAAATTGTTATCAAATATCATTTCCGATTGTTTTCAAAGGTCGTGACTATATACAACCCAAGCTCCAATTAAATACAACTTCTTTCAATAATTGCACAAATTATAAACCCATCCTAACCTCTTTCTGTAATTGCACAAATTATAAACCCAACATAGGTAATTGAAACTTACCTTCATTATCATCATCGTTTTCTTCTATGTTTCAAAAAAAATCATCGTTCTCTTCTCTCAAACCAAATTAGGTATTTCTTTGTAACCTTTTTTTATATTAAAATGACAAATCAAAAATCTGACTAGTTTATTGATTAACAAATCATAACTTTCATTATTGTTTCGTCTTACTTTTAAAATCATATACACATCCCAAGTTATCGTTATCAATGATATTTTTCACAATCAATATTACTACTAAACCCTAGTACTTATATCCATTTTGAATCTTAAAGTTTACAGGGGTGTATTGGATTTAGAGTTATAAAGATAGTTAGAAATCCTAAAAACACCTAAGTATTCAATTATAATTTATATGGAATCGTTAAATATCCACGATATTCAAATTCTATTTTTAAAATTCCATAAAAATCCTGGGTATTCAATTCATTTAAGGTTTTTTAGGATAGTAGAAGGCCCAAGATATATATGGATTCTTATGGATAATTGTAGGCAAAACATGTGTACTATTGTCTTCTATCAGTTTCAACCTAAGCCATGAGAATTTCATGGATTCTTATGGATAACGAAATATTTTTTATGCATGCTATGTTTTTCCATTGAAACATAGCATTCTTTCCTATGGGTTTATAAGATGGTGTTGGTCATGAGTTTCTCGTTAAGGAATAACCTTTTTCTTCATTAACTTGCTCACTTCCTCATATAGAATTATTGCATTTTCTCTCATTCATTTCCATATGTTGTCCTTGTTAAATTACCTCTTCAAACTTTGTCAACTTGGAAAATAAAAACTTCTACTAAACTTTTTTGTTTTTCTATGTACACTAACATTTTTCTTGAAAAATTATTTGGTGTTTGAAAATCTATTTTAATTAATATAAATTCAAAATAATCCAATTCAATCTATTATAATCCAAAATTATATATCCACAAGAATCTAGGATTCTTTTAAGAAACTTTATAAGGCTTTCTCTTATAGACCTTCCAAATTCCAGATTCACAGTCAAAAGCGTGGCTAATAGTAGTTACTTAAGAT
The DNA here is from genome assembly GCA_023531435.1 of Papaver californicum. Taxonomy (NCBI): domain Eukaryota; kingdom Viridiplantae; phylum Streptophyta; class Magnoliopsida; order Ranunculales; family Papaveraceae; genus Papaver; species Papaver californicum. The sequence continues at coordinate 3,586,610 of JAJJMC010014687.1, forward strand.
TACGTTCAAGGGATTGCTTGAATACAATCTAGAATCAACTTTGTGGTGCCAAATGGTTTAGCACTCCAGAAATTGTCGCAACAAATCTAAGTCATTAGATATTATTTTAGAAGTTCAAATCTAATGGTTATGCTATTGGCGCCCAACCATTGGACGCTTCTATTATAAACCATAAAAAAAAATTTAATTGTTAAAATCTAACGGCTCTAACCTTCTACACTAAACCATTAGGCGCTTCCTTGATTCAACCTTGAATCACGATAGATCTTGGACCTTTAATCAAGATGATGTGTCACATGTTGAATCTTGAACTATGATGGATGATAAGAGAAATCCTAAATCTATTAGATTCAGGCAAAAATATAATCTAATCCTATCCATATAAATCTTGATCCAATAAAATATGTCTATTAAGTATTTTAAATAAGAAAACCTAATAAAATTTAATTTATCCGAACCGGCGAACCCATATTGATTTCATAGCAATATTGGGATTTTAATGTTTAAACTTTTAATCAAATAAAAAAAGAGAACCCTAATGTAAATTATAGATTTATAAAAAGAAAGTATGATTTTAAATGGAGAACAAGTTGAATAATAGGCATAAATTCAGAAATTTTGAGCTACAGATTGTCGTGAGATAGAAACTGAAGTCTTATTTTAATTGAGTGGGGTATATTACCCACCTCAAAGTTGGTTTATAATTCCTTCCATTTATATATTGGGTTGTACCTAGTTGTAGTGGGGTTGTATTTAGTCATTCTCTTTTCAAAAGGTATAATTTTACCTTGTTTTTATTTTTTTTGTTTGGTATGAAAGTCAAAAACAACTTTTGAAAACACATTCTAAAAAATCAGTTAAAAGATATAACCAACAATTCATATCATTTAAATTTCATAATAAGCATGTTGTTGTATATATATAATACAATTGTGGAATAACATGTATATTCGTTGTTAAATTGTTCTAGTTTGAAGAAGAACATTTATTGGAAAATTTTGGCTTATGCAAGTGTTTTTGCACACCGATCACGATATTCTCGAAAATATGGAAGATTCAAGAAAGTTGAACTTGAGATGAGCTCAAAGCATAATATTCTCAAAAAGAGGAATTCAAATCTGAATTATACATTCTTCGGTGATTTGGATAAGACTTTGTGGAACCCAATTGATAATATGATCATGGGCTTAGAGGATCGGGCATGCTATGTACGGGAGTTGGTGATCCAAGTATGGTAAGCAAATGTATAGTGTAAGTGGAGTATTAGAATAACACTTGCAACAACTAGGATTTCTAAAGATTTTTTTGAATAACCCTAGGTTTCAAAGCCAAAGCTGATTTGGTTTCGAAACAAGCTTGTTATAAAACAAGTTACATAACAACAATACACAAGATAAATTATTACGAAATAACGTGTTGGTTACGGAACCACTCTTTGTAGGTTCTGAAACCATACTGGAAACTTGCATATTCAAATGCATATATCTTTAGTATGTTTCCAGTTATTCCAAATGTTTGAATTACTATGTCCACACACTTTTTACCTTGACCTAAATTTATTTTAGCAATGGTTGTGCTAGTGTAGCAAATACTTATTTAGGGAAGAAGCTAGGATCTTGCATGTTAATACAATAATTCTCATAAACGATGAGGCTACTATTATCTACATCGGTATTGAAAGGCCCAAAGGGAAAATGTACGACATTAAGCCCAAGTCTACTAGTTAGAATAGTCTATAATGTAAACATGAGTACACCTTGAGTAGCATCGGATCATGGAGGGTTTGTCTTCATGATCCATATAAATAAGGACCCTTAGCTTGGAAGCTAAAGGTCAAACCCCAATATATAGCTATTTTTTATACTTTCATACCCTTTTTACTACTTAAATCATACTTTGTTATGCTTGGATGTGTTGTCTTATTGATAGAAACTACAAACGTTATTTCGGGCAAGTATGTTTATTTGGAACCGATTGTCGCTATGTATGAATGTGACAAGACATATCGACCAAGTAAATCTCAAGGTTCCTTTATATAAATTAAAACTTGTAATAACTTAGAGATTTGCACCAGATAGTAGAAGTATATGTACCTTTCACAAGTTAGGCTGCATAAAGTATACTTTTTAAGCGGAAAACCTTGTCATCTCTATTTGAGACTCAAGTGTGCAAGCTTGAGTAAGTAAGCATCAATTCGGATACCAGGTGTCAGTCATTGAATGATTGAAAATCACTAAGTCCATACCTTTATTAAGGTTAGAAATTTACTATATTGATTGATCAATGTGTGTTTACTTCTAGTATCGAACATAAGAGCCTTGATTCAAATTGCTTAGGATATTGAAGTTAAGTATCTCTAAATAATTACATTAATTAATGAAACTTAGAGGAATTAAATAATTCTATTAACTTGGTAAAACTTAAAGGTTTGTAGAACTAACATCCTGGTTAAGAGTATTTTATGTAGGACATCCTACTCGTAAGTTCTTTATTTCCTAGTTCTAGTTTATTCCTTAAATTAGGATTTTTTTTCTTCCTAGTCCTGGTTTATTTCCTAGTTTAGTTTGATTTCCTTTTCTAATCCTAGTTATATTTAGAATCACGGAAACCTATAAGAAGGCCTAGCATTATAGAGAAACACAATTTTACAACCAATATTATTATTTGATTTATATCAAAGTTATTATTCTTTGTTTTGTTATCACTTTTGTCAATCTATTGATCTCACACTAGTTTTTATTATTTGTTGTATCTTTGGTCCAAACTATACGCTTTCGCTATGTTAAGCAGTATCAGAGCATGGTTGAGATCTTATATTGAGTGTCTTAACTTTGTTTTTATCCATGGTTAAGAGCCTCCATTGGGTGCCTTAACTTTCAATTTCTTCATCATGGAAAGAGAACTCCATATTACTTTTGGAATAGCCGGAAAGATTGATGATATCCATCACGTTCGAGAATTATGTGTCTATTGCAGTAGCAAATTACTTCAAGAGTACTAATTATGGTGAATGGGATTTTAATGGCGGTCATCTATAATTTAATTTCCACAAAGGTAAGTATCATAGTGTTGCTTATTGTGAAATATCTTTTATGGATAATTGTCACGTGTTATTGGGTGAACCCTGGATTTTGAGTTTATGTGCTGGTTATAATGAACGTATGCATAATTTTGATTTTCGTCAAGGAAAGACATTGCATCATTTACTGGGATCACGTAAATCTTTCGATCAATATGCACCAGCTCAAGCTCTTACTACCAAACAATCTCCCTTAGAAAACAGTAACAATGGAGAATTGTCAAATTCATGGAAAGGGCTCAATGAGGTATTTGCTCGTTTCTAAGAGAGGTTTAACAACAAGTTTATTGGTAATAATTCATGTTTTGAAGACTCTACACCAACGTCAACTTTACAAGTACCTATCTTAGACGAAGAAGAAAATAAGGGCGATGAAGAAAGTCCTAGTGTTGCTGAAATCAAGCATCCATAGTTTGTTGTTTCTTATGCTCCCGTCATAGATACCTTTATTTATAAGAATGTGCATATTCATGAGAAACTCAATATTTTCGTTAAGAATCCACCTCCATGTTTTGAAATTGTTGATATTTACAGTACTCACATCGATTTTGTTATGCCAGAGTCAAGCTTCCGTAACATCAGTTGTTATGTTAAGTTCTTAAATATAATATTTTATGGCATAAGCAATTGAATTTAGAAAAACACTCGAAGTGCATTGTTCGTTGGGATGAACGCTTACAATACGTACCGAATTTGATGGAAAGTTCTTCAAAAGGTGCGGGCATAATCCTGCTTATGCATACTTTTTAGATGTGTTAACTATCTGCTTGAGTAAGAATTCCTTATTTTTTGGTTCTCGTAACAAGCTTATCTCAACTGGATACATGCACTTAATTATTGATTCAAAACCAGATTCTTGCTTGAACTCTTCAAATTGGACGAATAATTACGAAGTTTCATCTAAGGTGTCTAAAATTCCAAATATATGTAAAGAAGCTTCTCCGAGTCCTTATGGTGTTCCCAACCAAGATTATGAGATTCCACGAAAGCCTCCTTGGTATGTTCGTGTTGCCTTTCGTAAACTAAATTAAGATCTTGCATGGGTTCTAAGGTTTGTTGGTTTATCTTCTATGGCAGATTCCTGAAGTGAAGTATCATTATCTAACACCATCGATATTCCGTTGTATTGTTTTTATTAGTTGGTTTCTAAGGTCCGGATGACGAGATTATGTAAAGAAAGATAGCGACATTGGTATACCAGATGTGTCTCGGAATAAGTTCTACGCCAAGCAAATACTGCAACTTGTACTTTTATTAAAATTATGAATGATATGTCAGACCAGTCAATTGGTAAGTATGCGAGAATGTTCCACAAGTTTAAGTTGAGGCATGATGGAAAAATATCTATTGGACAAACAGATGAATTGGGGAATGCTGATCCACCTAATGTCATTTCATCCTTGAATAAAGCCTAAAACGACGAGTTGTTATCCAACAATTTACTCTCATGAGTTTCGGTTACGAGTCAATCAAAATCTGTCTTCTTTTGGTGCTATTAAAATTTTTCTCTTGATAATCAATTATTTTTAAATTACATGCAAGGAAATGGTTTTACTAATGATGCACATCTTTATATGTATTGGTTATATCTATGTCTTTGGTACAAAGATGACCCAAAATCTCAAGAGAAATTGAACTACTACCTCACTAGACTGCAGTTGACATCAATTGTTGCTTCTTCATTTTTAATAAGAGAATTGGCCGCAAAGATATCCGTGGCAGTTGGGAAGAAAAATTCTTCTTCTAGAGAATTTGATAAGGTTCTCAACATGTTTCTCATGAGTTTAAAGGACAATTTTCCTATAGCTATAATCAAGGCTGAAACATTATGTGCAGTCAATTTGATTGTTGAAGCTGATCGACGGGTCTTATGTAAAACGATTATTCAATCTGTTTTTGAAGGATGATTTTATGACTCTACCATCTCTATGCACGAAGCTGGTTTGGAACTTGTTGGGAGGCATATTGTTTCACCTTTGGATGTTGGTTTGAAGTTTTATGAGCAGGTGAAGGATAATGGAGTTAGTGTTCGGGAACAAGCTATTAAAATTATTTACGGCATATGTTTTTCTAATGCTAACTTCTCGGGGTTTACTAGTGCTTGCTTAAATAAATTTCCTCAATATGGAAATATGAAGTATCTAATAAGTAATGATCTTCGTCATCGTTTTAAACCTTATGACCCTGGCGGCGATGCTTGTATTTTTATACCGAGATCGAAGTAAATGATAGGTGATGATCTTCGTCATCGTTTCCGACCATATGACCTCGGCAAGGGAGTTTTGTCTCTCTATACCGAACTCGAGGTTGAGTTGTTTTCAAGAAGGGGGTCTGATGTAGGACATCCTACTCATAAGTTCTTTATTTCCTAGTTCTAGTTTATTTCTTAAATTAGGATTTTCTTTTCCTAGTATTGGTTTATTTCATAGTTCAGTTTGATTTCCTTTTCTAGTCTTAGTTATATTTAGAATCACTGAAGCCTATATAAGAAGGCCTAACATTATAGAGAAACACAATTTTACAACCAATATTATTATTTGACTTGAACCAAAGTTATTTTTTTAGTTATTATTCTTTTTTTTGTTATCACTTTTATGAATCAATTGATCTCACACTAGTTTTTATTATTTATTGGATCTTTGGTCCAAACTATACGCTTCCGCTATGTTAGTATTCGTACCCTTAAAGGCCAGAAACATCCTTGTAAGGTTAAAAAGTGATTTGCTTGGAGGCTGGAGTAGTTTTAAGTCTTCTCGACGTACCGAGGAACAACACGTAATCACAGAAAGTACGTGTTTGAGGTGATTCAAATGCGTTCAATATGGTGTAGGCACTAAGTACTGTTATAATAGGGTAACTGAATAGGGATCCGTTGAAGTTACAATAGGTAGACAAAACAGGCAATTCTAATTCTTTATATGGTGAGTATACATATATGCTAAGTATTGAGGTTTTTTTTTATTGGTTGGTACTTTTTTCTGGTAAATAAAATCCTTGTGTGATTGCTCTTACTTCGATTTTGTATATTATTGTTTTTAGCGCTATAATTAAAAGTACAAGTGTTTTAGGGTGAAAACAAATATATTACAAAAGAGTAAGGTAGGTCAGAGAGATCAAGCTCGAACACGACGATCCTAAATCAAGAAATGGCCGTTCACGTTCTGCTTCGATCACAAAGGTGGAGAAGATTGGGTTGGTCTTAAGGAGGGAAGCAAAGAAGACGGAGAAATCACAGTGTGATGAGCAGTTGTAGTGTGTAGTTTAAGAATGGATTATCTCTGGATAAATATCTGATTATGTCTTAGTTCTTAGTTCGAATAGATGAGACCATATATTCATAGTTTGATAGGAAACATACTGATTTCTCGTATGTGGTGGAAGTTTCAAAAGAGGCGGAAGAGTAATGATTGTGGAGATTGTAGTGGAGTCATATCTGAAAAATAGGGAAGACTTGTCTGACCACGACTCCTCGTTTTATCAACCGCTCTGAAACTGTCCCAGTACTTATTAACTTCTTGTTCGTGGATGTGTTGCCACAAATCACGATACCATATGCTGCCAGACCAATGTTGTAACACCCGTAATTTTCGTATGACACTTACTTAGGGATGCGTCATGGCCTGGGATGAAGCTTCACCCGAAGCTTATAAAGCTCACTTAGGATTGCATCAGGGTGTGGATGCATTGACCTCGAATTGTAGTGTTAAGGTCCTATTACACGTGATGCATGATTGAAAATGCATCACTGACCCTATGTGGAGTACCCGAGAGCACATCATAGTGCAAAGGCACTATTATGCCGTAATGCATGATTGAGAAGGCATCACTGAATTAATGTTCTTATTCGTGAATGCATTATAGTGCTAATGCACTATTATGTCGTGATGCATGATGGAGAATGCATCACTGAACCAATGTCGTGTATCCCCGAAAATACATTATAGTGCTAATGCACTATTATGCCGTGATGCATGATTGAGAATGCATCACTGAACTAATGCTCTTATCCGAGAATGCATTATAGTGTTAATGCACTATTATGTCGTGATGCATGATTGAGGATGCATCACTGAACCAATGCTGCATACCAAGAATGCATTATAGTGCTAATGCACTATTATGCCGTGATGTATGATTGAGAATGCATCACTTAACCAAAGCTGCATTCCGAGAATGCATTATAGTGCTAAGGCACTATTATATCGTGATGCATGATTGAGAATGCATCACTTAACCAAAGGTGCATATTCGAGAATGCATTATAGTGCTAATGCACTATTATGCCGTG
>JAJJMC010014687.1:3593986-3665243 GCA_023531435.1 Papaver californicum
CATCATTGAGCCAATATTGCTTACCAAGAATGCATTATAGTGCTAATTCACTATTATGCCGTGATGCATGATTGAGAATGCATCACTTAGCCAATGTTGCGTACCGAGAATGCATTATAGTGCCAATGCACTGTTATGCCGTGATATATGATTGAGAATGCATCACCGAGCCAATGTTGCTTTCCGAGAATGCATTAAAGTGCTAATACACTATTATGCCATGATGCATGATTGAAAATGCATCATCGAGCCAATTTTGCGTACCAAGAATGCATTATAGTGCTAATGCACTATTGTACCGTGATGCATGATTGAGAATGCATCACTTAGCCAATGTTGCGTACCGAGAATGCATCATAGTGCTAATACACTATTATGCCGTGATGCATGATTAAGAATACATCACTAGAAAGTGCAGTAGATGAACGCCATATATCCTCCCTATATCCACTTGTATAAATGCAAATAAAACATATATAGGGAGGAGGTGTTGGTTGGAAATCGATGATGCTTAGCTATGCCAACCAGATAGCGGAATTTCCTTGACGCGCCAACCAGATGGCGGAATTGCCTACAGGCGCTAACCAGAAAGTGGATTTGCCTTAGAGGCGCCAACCAGAAAGCGGATTTGCCTAGAGGCGCCAACTTATTAGCGGATTTTCCTTAGAGGCGCCAACCAGTTGGCGTTTTTGCCTAAGTGCAGTCGATGGATATTACTTCCCTTTCTTTTATTTATTTGTAAAAATGCGAATAAAACATATATAGGGAGGGAGATTTGCTTGAATGTGCATGAGCGGTAATGCACATATATATGCGATATGGCCTATACGTTGGAGCATACTTGATGCTAAAGCATCAATATGCTTATAGCTTAACCGATAAAGCTTGAATGTGCATGACCATTAATGCACATATATATGGATGTGGCCTATACGCTGGAGCATACTTGATGTTAAAGCATCAATATACTTATAGCTTAACCGATAAAGCTTGAATGTGCATGAGCGGTAACGCACATGTATATGCGATGTGGCCTATACGCTGGAGCATACTTGATGTTTAAGCATCAATATGCTCATAGCTTAACCGATAAAGCTTGAATGTGCATGAGCGGTAATGCACATATATATGCGATGTGGCCAATACGCTGGAGCATACTTGATGCTTAAGCATTAATATGCTTGTAGCTTAACCGATGAAGCTTGAATGTGCATGAGCGGTAATGCACATATATATATATGCGATGTGGCATATACGTTGGAGCACACTTGATGCTTAAGCATCAATATACTTGTAGCTTAGACCATAAAGTTTGAATTATGCGAAATCATCATTCAATCGTGTTATGTACTCGAGAACGCATATTTGCGTAGTAAATAGAAATAGTTATGCACAAGCTAGTGCATACCTTGCGAAAGTCCTTCGGCTTATACGGACTAGGCTTTGTTTGGCCTTTGGCCTTGCGATGAAGTTTGGAATCGATGTTGACTTTGCCTTAATAGGCTTAAGTTGCTTGTTTCTTTCGAATTGACACTTTGATGAACTACGGTCATGCTTGATCCCTTCAAGGTACGGTTTGGGTACGTAGGCAGCCGTAATGCAATGCATTGAGGTGCAGCACCTTGTCGCTCATATCATCTAATTTAGAGGCGATTGCGACATTATGGTAACTCGTATCATCTTGCTTGGCAATACTAAGTCAAGAGATGATTGTTGCCACACATGATAAGGTAGTTGCAATTCTATTCAATGGATTGTTCATACTTCCTAGCAACCGTTACGGCATGGAATGGCATGTGCATGGATGTTGCACCATTGGCAAGAGCAAGACCAGTGCAGACTCCAACGTATGATCGAAGCTGAATTGATGAAGCGAAAAATTAGGCTTGAAAATGGCCTAGGTGCTAGTCCAAGGCATGAGTTAGGCCTGTACAATGATCGTAATTATGTGATGCTTGCCAAAGGCATTCACTATTGGCTTTAATGGTCATGTACCCTTTGTAGAATAAGGGTGAGTTGGAACGATATGGAAACTACGTTCCGAGTACCATGCTTGCAAAGCATGCTTGGAAAGGTAAATATACCTGCATATGCAGCGAGAAGTTAAGCTTTAAGGTCCGGTTACTATATTTTAAGCCGCGCATCGGGGAGTTCTGACCTGCCCAGCGCATAACGCCGGAGGAGGAATTTTCCGGTCCGTGACAAATGCCCAATGAGAATCCCCCCATGTGTTGTTTTGATATATCGTAGAAATAGTGGAGTCGTGGACCACCATTGTTTTGATTAGGTCAAGTCAAGTCAATAACTTGCTAAGTCAGTGAGGCAAGTTGCACAATTTACTAAATTGATAATTAGACCGATGAGTGTCTATTTTAGGGTGAAAACAAATGTACTGCAAAATGGTACTTTCAGGTAGGTTTGAGATATCAAGATCGAACAGGACGAGCCTGAACCAAGAAATGATCGTTCACGTCCTGCTTCGATGACAAAGATGGAAAGGATTTGGGTAGGTCTTAGGGGAGGGAAGCAAAGAAGGTTGAGAAAATATCAGTGTGATAATGTATGGACAAGAAAGTGGATTCTTTGAGAGGAATCACTAATTCTATAGGTTTTGTTTCTCCAGACTGAATTTCTTGTATGTTTCAGTCTTGTTTCGTATAGATGAAAATCATCTATTTAAATTTTAAAGAGGACACACTGATTTTTCTCGTAAGTCGTGAGAGTTATGGAGAGATGGAGAAGTGATGATTGTGGATATTGTAGTGGGGTGGTGCTCGGAAAGTAGGGAAGACCCTAATGACCATTACTCTTCATCCTCTCAACTGTTCTGTAAACGCCAACTTCTTGTTACCTTCTTGTTCGCGGTGGTTGTGTCACTACCCATAATGTCGTAGATCGCCAGAACAATACCCCAATAAGAATACCCCCATGTTGTATTTGGTATCTCGTGGAAATAGTGGAGTTATAAGCCACCATGATTTTGATTAAGTCAAGTCAAGTCAAATGACTTGCTAAGTCAGTGAGACAAGTTGCCGCGACTCACTGGATTCATAGTCAGACTGATTCATGTCGAGTCTGGGAATTTTTATGGTTATATATTTGTTTGAAAGTCACATGGAATATTTGATGGCTAAGTATTAGCTCAGAAATAACTTATTGTAAGTCTAAGAGGCATTTGAGGCCAAATATTGTAGAAGGCTCCTTGAGCAAGGAGACCTACTGGAATTTGTATAAGACCCAATGTTGGACCTATATTGAGAAGGAAAGCGTATTTCTGAGGAAAGTAACTAATAAAACTAGTACTAGATATTTAGCGCAAATACGAATGTGTTAATTCTTTTAATATGAAAGGATAATGTGCTAACGTCTCAGGAATAAAACCAATATGCACAACCTCTAGTAAATATTAATTGTACTAGGGCTACAAGGCTAGTATCAAGAAGGTTTGAAGTTAGCACTTCAATTGTATAGTTTGCACCAAGGTTTTAGTATTAATGTACTTGTGGCTAAGTCGCTAAGTACGGCCATGCTAAGCCGAGGGTGTATTGGTCATGGATGTGCTAGGCGAAAGACCTTAAGGAGATGAGATGCGGAAGCTAGCAGAGCCAAGATAGAGACGCGTTAGAGAAGCTAGGGGCGTATTGTCTTTGGAGATGCATAGGCCTTGGATGTGCTAGAGAGGCTAGCGACGCATAGGAGCCAACTAGGGACGCATCAGAGCAGGGACGCATAAATGGCTATGGCGCTGAGGCTTGGAAATATGGGAGCCAAGACGCGCCAGAGAATGTGAGATACGTGCTCGAGATGGGATGCGCCTGAGCATTGGCTAGGGATGTACATGAGCTAGCACTAGGTACGCAGTGGAGGCAAGGGCGCCAATGTGAATCCAAGGGCGTCACGGAGAATCCAAGGGCGTCAAAGAGATAGGGACACGGCTTTGGAAGCGCATTTGGCCACTAGGGTTAGCACATTTGACGCTAGGATTAGGGTTAGCATTTTGGTGCTAGGGTTTAGGTTCCAAGGTGGTGATACGTTTCCTAAGGCCCTCTTATGCTAAAATGTGTTAGTTAAAACCGTTTTAGGTTAGTTAGCACCTTTCAGGTGCTAGAGTTCAACATCAGGAAAGTTAGCCCTTGTAGCGCTATTGTGGCTAATTCGTGCCAATGTGGTGCTAAGCCAAATAGCTAGTGCTAACTTGGCGCTAATATGAAAAAATTCTAGGGTTAGTCTAGCTGAGAGGTTCAATGCATCTTTCATGACATTTCTTCTTGATTGTGGCTTATCCAAGGGAGTGGCGCATTATTTGTGGCTTATAGTTAAGCAAAAGGCTAAAGTAGCATATTTAATCTTAGAAGAGGAATTTGAGGAGCATTCATTGTGAATGAAGCATTAAGCTACAATATATTTCAGGGTTTAAGCATTAGCTATTCCCGGGTTTAATGGATGTTGCTTGAACATCGATGCGCAGTCGAGGCAAGTTCAAGGAATTCAGTCGTGGAATTTATGCGACTTGAGACTAGTTCGATATGGCATAAATATTATGAGTATTGAGAAGGCTACAAAGCCAGTTTAAAATGTTTAGAGAGAATCTGTGTTCTTAATTCGCTTGTGGAATATAAGTAAAGATACAATACTCTATATTAAGCATATGCGCATAAATATGCACATACATATATTCTTATTGCTTAACAAAGGATAATTTTGTAATTTTAGCCCTCGTCAAAAACTCACCATCTATATTAAGTCCCCTGCTTAATGAGGAATAACAATGTTGCACAGTAAGCACTACTAATCTCGTCATCTTCACTATAAGTGAATAGTTTGTTAGCATTTTCTTCCTACTAATCTCGTCATCTTCACTTCTTGCAGAGTCCGGTATCCTTTTATAACATCATGTCTGATAACAGCGGATCAAATCAGGATCACTTTCTTGTTAAGCGCAGCTCATTGGTGCCCAGTATGGTAAAGAGTCTTTTCTTTCTTGTATATTCTAGTACTTATGAGTAACCAACTTATTTGGTGATTCTTCATCTTTCTTGCAAGAACCCCAGATTAAGAAGGTTCCGTACATGCCGAGGGCTAGAACTATCAGAAAGGGTAGTTCCTTTTCAAACATCACCAGGTCTAAAGCTTTTTTTATTTTACTCTAATCCATGGAAGCATCCTAATACAGATGTTTTGATCTGATTTTGTTGACACAAGATGGTCGTTATGGACACGTACCGGGGAAAGAGAAAGTCCAGGGGATCTTCTCCCGCCAAGGAGGATAGAGATGGTGATGTCGAGGTTGAAACTCCTTCTGACCCACCAGTTAATATTTCGAGCAACGATCTTGGTCTCACCATTCATGAATACCCAATCGCAGGCCTTCCTTTCGAGATGTATATGAAGTCCTTGTCTCGTAAGCACTATGTCATGGGAGGCTTCATAGTACCAAAGTGTTATGCTTCTTTTTATACCAAAATTTGGAGAAGATATGGTCACATTGGTACTTCAGAATTGATGAAAGGTTTTTCCCCCTGTCCTGGTGACAATGGTTGTTGATCTTCTTCCAATAATTGATGATATGGGCAAGGCGTCACTTCGTGAAATTACCAGTCAGGAAATATCGAAGTGGGATGAGATGATAACCAATTATGAAGTCTTGAAATTCAATGTGAGTTGGCTCTGCCAACGTCTTGATATTATTAAAAAATATCACGTAGCTATCATAACTAAAGTGATTCGTTCTTCAAAAACCATATTGGAGGAGGTGGAGACTTTATCAAGGGAGTCGCCTAAGATTGAGAAGTCATTCTCGTTACTGGAAGGTTTGTTCTAGAGAGAGTGGGTGAGGTTTAAATCAATAACAAGATTTTGAATTTGATGCAGTAGGTTTTGAATTTCATATTTTGAACATTCATTGAGAAAAAAAAAAAAAAAAAAATGAAGATAAAATAAAAGAGTTGACATTGAAAGAAAAAAAAAAATTTAGGCGTAATATGCTTTAAGCCACTTGCCATTGATAACCGTTCCCACTGCAACTCCCTTCATGTCTACTATTTTGTAGTATCTGCTTGCTACTGCTTTAGAGATCATGTAAGGCCCTTCCCGTTTTGGGGAGAATTTTGAAGCAAACATATCTTGCTGGATGTGTTTGGCTGTCTTGAGTACCAATTCCCCAACCTGAAATATTCAGGGCTTTACTGCTTTGTTGTAAGCTTTATAAATTCTTTTTCGATATGCCTCTGTATATCTTTCTGCCTTGGACCGTCTTGACTCTAGGAGGTCCAAACCCGGAACCTGGGGATTTCGACCTCATCCCAATACAGTCGGCTGGCAGCTACGATTTGAGTTGAAGGGATCTGGATCTCTGTGGGGAGGATGTCATCGGCACCGTATACAAGTGAATAGGGAGAAGTCCCTGTGGAGCTTCTTGGCGCCGTCATGGATTCCCAAAGTGCCATGGGTAGTTGTTCATGCCATGATCTGGGGTTATCATATACTGTGCGGCTAAGAATCTGAATCAGTGTCTTGTTGGTACTTTTTGCTTTCCCATTTCCTTGTGGGTAGTACGGGGTAGAAAACACTTGTTTGATGTCGTACTTTTGAAGTAGTTTTGTCACGGTCTGATTAGCAAAAGGAGTACCATTATCAGTGACAATGTGTTTAGGGACACCAAGCCTGCATATGATGTATTCCTCGATGGAAGCATATATGGTTGCTCCAGTCATGCTACTGAGAGGGATGGTCTCGACCCATTTGGTGAAGTACTCAGTGGCCGTGATGATGTGATCATATTGTTTTGATGATATTGGGTTGATTTTGCTGATGAGATCTAGTCCCCATTTGTAGAAAGTCCAGGGGATGCTTACAAATATAAAGGAAGACATGGTGTGTGAATGAGGTTTCCATGAATCTGACTCTGATGACACCTTTGAACAAACGCGGCTGCATCATCTTCCATGGTTGGCCAGTAATACCTTTCATGAATTTGAAGGAACGATTTCCGCTTGTCTTAATGTTCTCCTTTATGAACTTCTTTCAATAATGTCGAGATCTCAGATCTTGTCAGACACCTCAGTAGGTTTCCTCCGAAACTCTTGCGGTACATGATTCTTCATGAAGAGTGAACCTCTTTGCCTTTTGCTTCAATCTGGTTGCTTCTCATTTCTCTATAGGAAGGGAATTATCACGTAGGTATTTGATGTAGGGCTCTCTCCAGTCCTCATCATGATAAATCGTCAGTGCTTCTAGTTGGTGTTGTTATGCTTGGAAGTTGGAACAAGATCCTTGTAGTGCTCGAGAATGAGTCTCCATCGTAGGCCAATAGTACCTAGACGTTGGAGTCGGCGGTAGAGAGTAACGATCATTGTCTCCCCACATACTTCGCTATTGTTGATGGTGAATTTTTGACAAATGAGAAAATGGTAATATTGATTTTCTCCTAGCTGTAGAAGCATAAAATAAATATGTATAAATTCCTGACCCGGCATCAGAATTATGGTTACATATTGATATCTTACATTCCGCAAGAGAATTGAGAATGCATATTCAGCTCGTGGCTAAATTAGCCATATAACTCTTTTATAAACGTATGCGCCTTTGAAATTTCAGGGCTTTACCCGGCTAAACCCTCGTTATTTCATGTGCGCTCATGCAAACTATCTACAAAATTGCGAATATCCAGAATAGAGGCTATGCCATATTTGAATAAAAACGTTAATTAGATGCATACCATCTAATTGCAGAGTTGCGTCAAGCATTGTCTCAAGTTGCAAACTTCCACAGCTGAATCTCTTAAAAATATTTTGTATGTACTGCATAAAAGTTAAGCATAAATGCTAACATTAAATCTCATACAATTGAGAAAACCCTAAATACGATATAAACATGGTCACGACATTAATAAATGTCAAAACTAGTGGTGCATAAGCAATAATCATGGCGCTAGCAAGTACCAGCTTTAGCGAACCCTATCCACATTCCCGACACCAATGAATAACACACACACATGTGCCAAAAGGCTAGAAAAAGCCAAAAAGTCAAAAAGCCAACAAAAGCACACGCCAAACGGGCTCTAGCGTTGGCGCTACCAGCAGTGCAAGCTGCACCAAGGCGCTAACGATAGCGCTCCTCCCTCTTTTTCGCCTTTACGCATCTTTTTACTCTTCACGCTTGCACCTATGTGATGTAATTTTAATAGTGGTAAATAAGGTGATCGTTTCTCGAACTTGTGAAGGTAACGATTTTAGAAAATATTGGATGTAATCTAAACTAATAAAAATCAGGAAAATAAACTAGAGATGATTTTTAGAAAATATGGAGAAAGCCAGGAATCAAGATTTAGTTATTTCTAACAATTTATGTGATTAATCGGGTAATTCTTTTAAATAAATTAAGCTCAAATATTGCCAAAATAGGTTTTATGCAAACAAGTAGAGGTAAATCACAAGCATGGAACATCAGAGGTTGTCAACCCAGCATGACCCATCAAACAAAAACACCACTACTGAATGGAAACCGTTTTTCTATTACGAAACTATGCAATTTTAACAAGTAAAGAATTAAAAATAATTAATTAAAAATAGACTTACCACATAACATTGAGAGAAAAACCTCCTCCATCATCCCAGTAAATAAACTTAGCTCATGGTGAAGAAAACTTGCTCAAAAGACCTTTTCATTGCTCAAAAAGTTGATTACAAGGTTAAAGAATAGTGCAACAGCTGAACAGATACGTTTATAAGTGTTGAAGAACAGGGTTCATCCGTTACAGAAGTGTTTCTAAGCAAAAAAGGTTTAAAAGAATAGGTAACAGGAGCAGTTTGAATCAGCAACACTTGTGGACGTTGCTGTGTTGTCTTCTCAGGCGGTGGTAGATGAAGAACAGCACCGGCGGTGACCGGATCGCTGTCCAGTTCCGGCCAAACTCTGAAAATCGATCTCTAGGCTTCTCCCTCGATTTTTCTTGGCTTCTCTTGGTTTATATAGGTTGTAGAAACCCTAGGGAGAGTTCTAAACCTAATAGAACTCTCCAAAACACTCCCAAATTCATCCAAATCCGAATCAAAGTATAATACCCTTTTTCCGGCGAAACTCGGATTTGGGGCTATTTTTCCGGCGTAAACCTCTCATTCTTCACGTGTTTAGTCTTGTATTGGTCCCATCTATCTTGTGTATCAATTTGAATCCTAAAACAACTCAAATTCACGTGAATCAGAACTTCACAGTTGAAACAGACGATTTCCGTCCCGATATTCCGATCCGTGACCGGCAATTGACTCGGTCAACTCGGGTTGACCGAGTTGACCCGAGGGTGCCCCTTATCCACTTCTAGGGTGCCAAATAACATTTGTCCCGGGTGCCTTTATCACTTTTTGAGCCAATTTTTCCACAATTCTTTATTATTCTAGTGTACCTACAAAAGCATAAAAACACGTAATATTTGCAAAATCGAATACTAACTTAATAGAAACTAAGGCGCAACTTAGACACTAAACTGTGTCTATGACTATGCTCATGTCATCCTTGTCCCTTGCTATTAGCGCTAATACCAGGCCATTACATAGCATTATTTTACAACAAACTCACGTGTTTTGAGTCCATGACTCCACTAACTCTCACGAAAAATCAAAACAATTATATGGGGGGATTAAACATGGGGTTTTGGTCTGGTAGTTATAGCAGCATGGGCGTGGTAATACCCCATGATAAGGAAGTTACAAAGTAGTGGTAAGGCTGAAGCAGTTAATAGAGTGATGGACTAATGATTTCCCGAAGATTCCAAGGCAGTTATACTATTATCCCCACGACTTCCACTTCTCCATTTCTTCACTACCTCTACTACTTTACAAGGAAACGTGTGTTCCCAAACTATTATAAATAGGCTACTTATCCCATTTCAGAAACACAACATGCTTATTATTCTCTCAAGCTCTGCTATTTTCTCAATAGTTCAACATCTTTGCACACAATTCCACATATAAATTCCTTCAACTTTCTTTAAAACATATTTTCTCTCCTTGTGACCGAAGCAGGGATGAACCACTACTATCGTGGTTTAGGCTTGCCCTGTACGATTTTGATTTCCAAATCTAAATAAAGTACTTCTACAATATATTCTTTTGCCTAGAATCAATTTTTAGGTACTAACAACTATGAACGTGGTTTAGTTGTAATTGCACCTCCTGATCTCCGAGACATCTTGAGAGGGATCCGTCAGGATTCCTGTGATATAGCTCCACATGGAGTAAGAAGAAGTTCTTCAGGTCTTTGAGGATAACTTTCCTATGAGGAAGTGAGCTACTGAATTCTTATATGATTGGTGTTCTCCAGTCAGTGACTTGCTCGTTTTCGGTTTGATTTAACTATGTCGAGGGTACAGTGCGTGTAACACCCGTAATTTTTGCACGAAGCTTACTCAAGGATGTATCATGGCCTGGGTTGAAGCTTCATCCTAAGCTTATAAAGCTTACCCATATGTGTATTAGGGTGTGGATGCCTTGACCTCGAATTATAGTGTTAAGGCCCTACTACGCGTGATGCGTATCCGAGGAGGCATCATAGTGCAAATGCACTATTATACCGTGATGCATGATTCAATGCATCACCGAGCAGAAGTTACGTAAGTGAGAGCATCGTAGTGCTAAGGCACTACTATGCCGTGATGCATGATCCAATGCATCACTAAGACGAAGTTGCATAAGTTGGAGCATCATAGTGCTAAGGCACTATTATGCCGTGATGCATGACCCAATGCATCACCAAGCCGAAGTTGCGTAAGTGAGAGCATCGTAGTGCTAAGGAACTACTATGTCGTGATGCATGATCCAATGCATCACTAAGCCAAAGTTTCTTAAGTTGGAGCATCATAGCGCTAAGGCACTATTATACCGTGATGCATGATCCAATCCATCACTAAGAAGAAGTTGCATGATTTGGAGCATACTTGATGCTCATCAGCGTGTTTAACCGCATCTTACCCGAGAATGTTTCGCTTGGCTTTGGCAAGAAATCTTCATTTGCGGCCTTGCAGTCGATGGATGACCCCTACCTTTCAAATATTTGTTTGTAGAAATGCGAATAAAACATATATAGGGAGGGAGGTTTTTTGGAATGTGCATGAGGGGTAATGCACATGTAGATATGCGAAGTAGTCTATACGTTGGAGCATACTTGATGCATAAGCATCAATATGCTTGTTGCTTAACCGATGAAGCTTGAATGTGCATGAGGGATAATCCACATGTAGATATACGAAGTAGCCTATACGTTGGAGCATACTTGATGCATAAGCATCAATATGCTGGTAGCTTAGCCGATGAAGCTTGAATTATGTGAAAGCATCTTTTTATCGTGCTACGTACTTGAGAATGCATATTTGCATAATAAATAGCGATAGTTATGCACAAGCTAGTGCATACCTTGTGAAAGCCCTTTGGCCTACACGGACTAGGCTTTGCTTGGCCTTTGGCCTTGCGATGAAGTTGGAATCAAAGTTGGTTTTGCCTTAATAGGCTTAAGTTGCTTGTCCCTTTCGAATTGACCCTTTGATGAACTACGGTCATGCTTGATCCCATAAAGGTACGGGTTGGTACGTAGGCAGCCGCAATGCAATGCATTGAGGTGCAGCACCTTGTCGCTCATATCATCTAATTTGGGAGATGATTGCGACATTATGGTAACTCATATCATCTGGCTTGGTAATACTAAGCAAGATATGATTGTTGCCACACTTGATGAGGTAGTTGCAATTCCATTTGATGAATTGTTCATACTTCCTTGGAACCGTCGCGGCATGGAATGGCATGTGCCTGGATGTTGCACTCTTGGAAAGAACAAGATAAGTGCAGGCTCCAGCGCATGGTCGAAGCAAAACTGATGAAGCGAAAGCTTAGGTTTGAAATACCCTAGGTGTTGGTCCAAGGTATGAGTTAGGCCGGAACATTAAAACGAAATATATGATGCTTGCCAAAGGCATCCCCATTAGCTTGTATAGCCTTCAACCCTTGGTATAATGAGGGTAAGTTGGAATGGTATACTAGTCAAAGGCATTCACCATGGGCAATAATGGCCTTGCACCCTTTGTAGGTCAGGGGTGAGTTGGAATGAAATGGAGACTACGGTCTGAGTACCATGCTTGCAAAGCATGTTCGGGAAGGCAAATATACCTGGAACGGTATAAACGTAGCTTGAATGATGTGGGAACTACGTTTCGAGTATAATGCATACAAGGCATGTTTGGAAAGCAAAAATTTACCTGCACTTTTCGGCGAGAAGTTAAGCTTTAAGGTCCGGTGACTCTCTTTTAAATTACGCATCGGGGATTTCTGGCCTGCCCAGCGCAATGCGCCGGAGGTGGAAATTTTCCGGTCCGTGACAGTGCGTTTTTGTACCATTACAGTCTTTTATGTTTATTCGAAATGGAGTTTGGAGGCTAACGTGGAAAGACAGTGGGCGTTCCTGTTATTACTTCGACCAACATGAACCACCACGGCTTCGGCGAAATAAGTTAGTAATTTCTGAGCTTCTGTCCTATGAAGGGTTAATGTTACCTCTTTAAGCGAGTAAACTCCATTCATCTGATTGACTAGCAGTTTTAAGTCGCCTCTTATTTCCAAGTGCGTCACACCTGGTTTCCTTGCTAATAATAGACCTAGTAGGAAAGTTTCATATTCCGTAGAGTTGTTGGTGCACTTAAAGTCGAGCTTGAATGAGTATGAGAAGACTTCCCCGGTTGGGGAGACCAGTACCACGCCGACTCCTCCGGTATCATTACTAAGGGTAGTTGAACCATCAAAGTATAACATCCATGCTTCTTCTTTAACAATAGAGATCTCAGGAAAGTCCTCATGTATTTCTTTGTCTAAGGCAGTCATATCTTCTCTTGGGAAAACAACTAGTAGATCTGTTATTGCTTTTCCTTTGACTGCTTTTGGGAAGCACATGCTATGTCGAATTCTGACATTTGAAATAGCCACCTGGAAGGTCCGCATATTAAGGCCGATTTTGAAAGTAAAAATATGATAGCATCAGCTTTGGCGACAAGCATGACCCTGCTTGAAAGTAATTAATGTTGGAGCTTCTAAATAGCATGCACTAGCGACAGGCACGCCTTCTCTGCTTTAGAATATCGGAGTTATGCGTCTCTTAATGACCGACTGATGTAATAGATTGGATACTCAACTCCTTCTTCGTCTTTTTGGGCGAGGAGGGCCCCAGTAACGACCTCACTTGAAGTTGTGTATAAAAGCAAGGGGCGTCCCTGGACTGGGGGCCTCATGGTGGATGAAGATAATAATAATTGTTGGATTTTGATGAATGCTTCCTGCTGAACAGAGGACCATACATAATTTTCTTATTTCCTTAGTAATGGCGTGAAAGAAGCAACAAATTGAGTTAACCCCGGGATGAAACGTCTGATATAGGACACCTTTCCCATGAAGCTTTTCAGTTCTCTCACGGTTTTTGGCGGAGGCATGGTGGTGATGGCTTGAGTCTTGACCTGATCCATCTTGATTCCCTCTGCTGTCACTTGGAATCCAAGGAACTTACCAGAGGAAACTTCGAAAGCGCACTTCAAATGGTTCATCTTCAATTTGTATTCGCGGCATCTTTCAAAGACTTATCGCAGAACCTCCAGGTGAGCTGCTCGAATTTTGGATTTGACGACCACATCATCAACATAATCTTTTACTTGCTTGTGCATCATGTCGTGAAAGATCATTGTCATGGCTCTCTGGTAAGTGTCACTGGCATTCTTCAAACCAAAAGGCATCACAGTGTAGTAGAAGTTTTCATTAGGGGTTCGAAATGCAGTTTTGCTGGCGTCATGCTCATATATTTTTATTTGATTATAACTGATATAACCATCCATAAATGAGAATATAAGTTTTCTACTGGTCGCGTCGACGAGCATGTCTATGTTGGGGAGAGGAAGTCGTCTTTAGGACAACACTTATTCAAGTTCCTAAAATCAACACGACATCTGATTTGACCGTTTTTCTTTTTGAAAGGCACCAAGTTGGCCAACCAAGTGGGGTGTTGGATAGGTTTGATGAAGCTTTTTGTGAGTAGCTTCTGGATTTTTATTTTGATCTGCTCTTCGACTTCATGCATGAATTGTCTCGGTTGTTGCTTGACAGGTTTGGAACCAGGTATGATGTGTAATGGTGGGTGACTAGCTTATCATCAAGATCCGGCATCTTTTTATAGGTCCAGGCAAACACGTCTCGATAATCCTTAAGGAGTTGTATGAGTCCCGTTCGTTCCTCCGTCGACAGGATGGAGCTGATGGAGATGGGTCTGGGGGCTTCTTCTGTTCCGATGTTGATTCTCTCAAGAGAGTCAGTGGTGAAATCGTTACCATCTTGTAATTGTCAGGGAGCATCTGGGATTTAATCTTAGTCAGGATCTGCGATATGGTTGCATTCTGGGCGTGGAGACCCTCCACTAGTCTCCCATGTTAATTGATAACAGCGACGACAAAGATATACAATTCTTCCTTCAGTTCATAACTTGATACAAAATTATATTCTCTCTTGCGATGAGCGTGGCTCGACGTATTGGTAGTTATTAGAAAATCTTGATTAAATCAGTGGAGAGATTCATTTACGAAAATTTACCTCTTTCTTTGGTTACATACAGTTCTCTATCAGACTCTTCAAAAGTTGTCCAACTGGGCAGTGAGTTCTGTGGATCTTGCCAGAGAAGTCGAGCATATCGGTCTTCAATTCAAATAATTCGGCACCGCAAACAAGAGCATAGGGAGACGAAGACGTTGGAATTCAGATTATTTTTTCATTTAACACCGTTTTCATGCATTGGTGATAAGTCGAGGGGACGACCTTATTTTCATGAAGCCATAATATTCCCATTATCATATGATATTCAGGTTCTTTCTCAATAACATAAAAATTCACTTTTGATCAAATAGGTCCCACCTTGAGTCATAAGAAGAGGTATTCTTAAGTGCTGGTGTGATTCCCTTCGAAGTCTTTCATCAAAGTAGGACAATGTACAATCTTGCTCAGTCGGACCTTTGCAGTATTGAGGGTCTTGAGAGTAATTATGTTGTCCAGACACCTGTGTCGATAAGTGCTCTTCGAAGCTCAAAGTCTTTGAGGTAAGCAGTCACGTACAAGGCTCGGTTATGTCCTTCTTTGGCCATCATGTCCTCTTCGGTGAAGGTGACATTACTCACAAAAAGGTGAGGCGACATAAATATTTCTGGTTTATTTTCAGAAAGTTGGATTAGATGTGCATCAATAGCAACACGGTTCAGGGCAGCAACCACGTCTCTGCGTTGGAGTTTCGAGAAGTACAAAAGTTCGCATAGGTTTTCTACCAGGCGGTTTGCTTCTTGATTCACTGGCTTCTCACGGGTAGTGAAACTCCTGATATGGTATGGAAAGGGCACGTTCATTTGGGGAGGAGTCTCCAACCCCAGGAGCGGTAAGTCTTCTCTGAAAACATTACTGCGTCCTAGTTTTTCTGTTAGTCGATGAAAGAAATCGAGACTGAAATTTTGTGAGTCTTCTAGCCTCGCCAAGGTTCTTGACATAATTTCTTGTCTCCGCTCAAGTTCAGCCATCGTGAGTGGTGTTGGATCTGGAACACTTCTAGTTTCCCTCACATTGTTAGATCAAAGATTATCAGTAGTTCCATTGATGGTAGAAAGAGCACCATTAGGAAAATCACCATTGGTGCCGGAAGGGTTGGAATTGGGATCAATAATTGTAAGATCTAGTCTGAGACCGACTATCTTGAATGATTGAGAAATTGGTTTCTGTAACCGAGAGGTTAATCTCTTGTTGTGGTTGCCAATTATTTTAGGGTGAAAACAAATGTACTGCAAAATGGTACTTTCAGGTAGGTTCCAGAGATCAAGCTCGAACAGGACGAGCCTGAACCAAGAAATGGTCGTTCACGTCTTGCTTTGATTACAAAGATTGAAAGGATTTGGGTAGGTCTTAGGGGAGGGAAGCAAAAAAGGTTGTTAAAATACTAGTGTGATAATATATGGACAAGAAAGTGGACTCTCTGAGAGGAATCGTTAATTCTATAGGTTTTGTTTCTCCAGACTAAATTTCTTGTTTGTTGTGTGTTTCTGTCTTGTTTCGAATAAATGAAAATTATATATTTATATTTTGAAAAGGACACACTGATTTCTCGTAAATCATGGAAGTTAGGGAGAGATGGAGAAGTGATGATTGTGGAGATTGTAGTGGGGTGGTGCCCGAAAAGTAGGGAAGACCTGTCTGACCGCTATTCCTCATCTTCTCAACTGTTCTGTAAACACCCACTTCTTGTTACCTTCTTGTTCGTGGGGGTTGTATCACCACCCACGATGTCATAGACCACCATACCAATACCCCAATGAGAATCCCCCAATGTTGTGTTTGATATTTCGTGGAAATAGTGGAGTTATAAGCCACCATGATTTTTATTAAGTCAATTCAAGTCAAATGACTTGCTAAGTCAGTGAGACAAGTTGCATGACTCACTGGATTAATAGTCAGACTGATTAGTGTCGAGTCTGGGAATTTTAATGGTTATGTACTTGTTTGAAAGTAACATGGCATATTTAATGGCTAAGTATTAGCTCAGAAGTGATTTATCGTAAGTCTGAGAGGCATTTGAGACCAAATATTGTAAAAGGCTCCTTAAGCAATGAGACCTACTGGAATTCATATAAGGCTCAATGTTGGACCTATATTGAGAAGAAAAGCATATTTCTGAGGGAAGTAACTAGCAAAACTAGCACTAGCTATTTAGCGCGAATAAGAATGTGCTAACTCTTTTAATATAAAAGGCTAATGTGCTAACATCTTAGGAATAAGACCAATATGCACAACCTCTAGTAAATATTAATTTTACTAGGTCTAAAAGGATAGTATCAAGAAGGTTTGAAGTTAGCACTTCAATTGTATTGTTAGCACCAAGGTTTTAGCATTAATGTACTTGTAGTTAAGTCTCTAAGTATGGCCATGCTAAGCCAAGGGTGCATTGGCCATGGATGTGCTAGGCTAAAGACTTTAAGGAGCTGAGATGCGGAAGCTAGCAGGTCCAAGCTAGGAATGCGTTGGAGAAGCTAGGGGCGTATTATCTTAGGACGCATAGAAGGCTATGGCGTTGAGGCTTGGACGCATGGGAGCCAAGACGCGTCGGAGAATGAGAGAAAAGTGCTCGAGCTGGGACGCGCCTGAACATTGGCTAAGGACGCGCTCGAGCTTTGGTTAGGACGTGCTCGATCTAGGACATACATGAGCTAGCCCTAGGGACGCATTGGAGCCAAGGGCGTCACGGAGAATCCAAGGGCGTCAAGGATCTAGGGACGCAGCTTTGGAGGCGCATAGGCCTTGTGGCACATTTGGCCACTAGGGTTAGTGCATTTGGCGCTAGGATTAGGGTTAGCATTTTGGTGCTAGGATTTAGGTGCTAAGGTGGTGATACGTTGGATAAGGTCTTATTAAGCTAAAATGTCTTAACTAAAACTGTTTTAGATTAGTTAGCACCTCTCAGGTGCTAGAGTTTGGCACCAGGAAAGTTAGCGCTTTTAGCGCTATTGTGACTAATTGGTGCCAATGTGGTGCTAAGCCAAATCGCTAGTACTAACTTGGCACTAATATGAAAAAAGGCTAGGGCTAGCCTAGCTGAGAGGTTCAATGCATTTTTCATGGCATTGCTTCTCGATTGTGGCGTATCCGAGGGAGTGGCGCATTATTTGTGGCTTATAGTTAAGCAAAAGGCTAAAGTAACATATTTAAGCTCAAAAGAGCAATTTGAGGAGCATTCGTTGCGAATGAAGCATTAAGCTATAATGTATTTCAGGTTTTAAGCATTAGCTATTCCCGAGTTTGATGGATGTTGCTAGAACATCGATGCGCATTCGAGGAAAGTTCAAGGAATTTAGCCGTGGAATTTATGCGACTTGAGATTAGTTCGATATGGCATGAATATTATGAGTAGTGAGGAGGCTACAAGTCTAGTTTAAAGTGTTTAGAGAAAATATGTGTTCTTAATTTGCTTACAGAATATAAGTAGAGATACAATATTTTATATTAAGCATATGCGCATAAATATGCATATATATATATATTCTTGTTGCTTAACAAAGGGCAATTTTATAATTTTAGCCCTCGTCAAAAACTCACCATCTACAGTGTCGAGTCTGGTAAGTTTAGTTGTCATGTGCTATCTTAGGAGTAACGTGGCGTAATTTTAATGGCCAGATATCAGCTTAGAAGTGACATGGCATAAATATGAAAACGTTCAAAACCAAAGATTGCGCAAAGATTCCCAAGGACCAGTCGTGGCGTATTTAAGAATCCAGGAAAGAAGGCCTAGTGGATAACCATATAGGGATAACATTGGCCCGTCTCTAGGATGCTGCTTTGGTGAAGCTATAGTTGGATTTGGGCCTAGCGCGAAAAATATGGCACGTCTCAAAGACGCAACCTTGCAAAGATAGTGCTGGCCTTGGCCTAACGCAGAAAAGTGTGGTTGTGTCCCTTGGACGTAACCTTAATGAAGTTAGCGTTGTCCTTGGTGCCAGCGCTGAGAAGTGTGGTGTGTCCCTTGGGACGTAACATGATAAAGCTAGCGTTCGCCTTGGTTCCAACGCTGAGAAGTACGGCGGGTCCCTTGGACGCAGCCTGATGAAGCTAGCGCTGGCGTTGGTGCCAGCGCTGAGATGTTAGGGCTAGCCTAATGCGGTGAGAAACAACATATCTTTGAGGCATTGCTCTTCGATTGCAGCGCGTCTAAGAGGAATGACACATAATCTATTACTTTTCCTTGATCAAAATGTTAAAGTTGCATATTTTTCAAGGAAAGAACATTGAATTGTGATGCTCTTTTTGTGAGCAGGATATTAGGCTAGAATGCGTTCTCGGAGATCACACATTAGCTATTTTCAGAATAATATATGTTATTAGAACATCGATGTGCATTCGAAACAAGTTCAAGGAATTTAACTGTGGAATTTATGCGACTTGAGACTAGTTAGATATGGCATAAATATTGTAAATGTTGAGATATTCTAAGGAGTTAGTTTAGAACGCCCGTAACTACTTGTAGAGATTCTATTCTTCATTCGCCTGCGAAATATAAGTAGAAATACAATATTTCATGTTTTGATATAAAACTAGAAATATGCGGATATTTCTATGCTTCTGCAGCTAGGCAGAGGGCGATTTTATAATTCTACCCCTCGTCAGAAAACCACAATCTACAAATGTATATGTTGTTAATATCCCCTTCTTCCTATTGATCTTCTCTTTATCCATAAGATCAACAATTGATTATCTTTAATAAGTTGTAAAAGGCAAAATTGGAGTTTGTACTTGGTATCCTTTCCTTTTACATTCAATCTCTAAGATGCCTATAATCAGGCACTAAGTGAAGGCAGAAAAATTATAATGTCATGATCCTCAATTACCCAATTGATCATTAACTAACTGTAATTGATTACAAGAATTATCCTGGTGTTATAAGTCAAGTTATATTTAAACATCACCATCATTGATAATTCAATAACAACCTGATCCAAATTAACTAGGTTATCATGATCTTTTTCTTTGTGATATAAAGCTTACTTTATAATTATATTTGATCATTGGCAACCACCTTCATCATCCATACTCACGATTTACCAATACTGGCTTTTCTAATTTTCTTTCTCTCATAAACTATGATGTCATAATTTCTATTTCTCTCGAGCTTTTCCTTATTCCTTTCTTCAGTTATTTCTTAAACCTCTCAACTCAACTAGCTTCCTTTTTCTAATGACTAACCTTTATCTCTTTCTCTAACGATGATAACATGCACTACCTTCTTTTAACACCAACAACTTATTTAATTTATTTCAAATTTTCAAACTTTAGATTGCATTTTCGTAGTTGTAACATTTGAAATTGTAGTTTTCATTATTCAGTTAAATGACTTTATGCTCAAAAAATTTATAATTTTTGTAATTTAACATATTCCGATTGTTTTCACTCCGAGAGCTCTATCGGAGTTCAACAAACAAATTTCAATTCAAATACTAAATAAGCAAAACTTTCAAAAAAAATAATAATCAATGCTTTAACATCATTTGATAGAATAAATTCTCATCAGAAAGGAGAACAAGAGTAAAAATAACAAAAACCTGACATAAAATGATAAATTATGACTATTCATGCTCGAAGAGCTTTTTATGATTCATTATTTGTTGGTATTATACCAAACTATACCAATTCAAAAACTAGAAAAACACATACCTAATAAATAAATAAATAAATGTTTCGACAACGTTTGATAAGCTAAAATCCCTTCATAAAAAGAGGATAAGAGAAAAAAAATCGAAATACGGTAGTAATTAAAATCTTACAATTATTTTCATTCTATGAGCATTGTATGATTCATTATAGGTTGGAACTTAACAAATTATACTAGTTTAAACACTAGAAAAGGAATATTAATATTTTGACATGGTTTGATAAGCTAAAACCCCGTCGCAAAAAAAAAACGGGCAAGAAAAACACACGCACATGACAACAAAGTTTTTAAGACCATAATCATAACGTTTCAACCAAATTTTTCGTACACATATGTTGTTCAAAAGACTAGGATACCAAATACGACATCGGTTCTTTATTATAACTTATATCAGATATACGTTGTATAATCGTATCGATCTTATAAAGATTGAAGATTATTTATACAAGGTTATCTTGGATATAATATATAAATCCCAATTAAGGAATAGATTATGGAATCGATCCAAGATATGATTGGTGTACTAATTCATCTACTTTATTTATAAAGCTAAATAGTATAACTGCATAGTAAAGTAAATAAGATAGACACACAAGATTTTATTAACAAGGAAAACTACCTGGCAGAAAAACCCCTAGAACTTATCCATTTTTGAATACTGTCATAATTAAGCTGTTACACAAATGCCTACCACAAACTCATATAGTTGAGACCAAATAAATTACCTCTAATTAATCAGTTTCTTCAGTATCTTTGCGCCCACAACCAAACTAGCCTACAACCGTGTAGTCGATGGTAGGGACGTGATGTGAACTGTTGCTTAAATAATATATTTTTATAAGCTATATAAAATTTGAATTTGAGATAAAAAATCTGGGCAAGCTCGATCGAACACCGAGCTTGTGGTATATTGTTCCACCAATTTGCATATGTTCAAAGTTGTTAGGAAATTTAACAAGGAAATGCATCCTGCTAACACTACCATGATTATTCGAGGTTCAAATGTAAGTAAATGACCATTTCGTCTAAATAAAGATGACGAAGATGTTTTGAGAGATGGAAATTCTCGTATCTAAGTGCAATAGACGCATTGTTGTATTGTACTTAACATAATGTAATCGACCAAATATTTCATACTCAAGAAACTTGTTAGTTATATATAACTCAGTGCCGATGCAACGTCATTTGAGTGATATAATGAACGTAATAATATACTTAAAAAAGAACCATTGACATTAGTTTGTTTTATCTCTGCAAAGACATAAAGAAGTATGCTAATGGAAGCACAATCCAAATGCTATTGATTATGAAGGAACGATAATCTCTTCTCCTACGAAGTAATCATGGGGCGATTCCAACGGTACGATGTCGACAAATTTTACTTTGAAACGTGAAGCTGCGTTGTACTCTTTTTCCCATTGATCAAGATTAGTTTTTCCCATAGGGTTTTTGTTACTCGACATAGTTTTTTAGTGAGGCAATAATAACTACACAAGGTATATGTAAAATATTTAGGCCATGTAGATCGCATTGATACTACTAAACATCATCGGAATCAAAGAAATGCACAATTGTAGGCTAAACGACAACTTCCCGAAAGAAACAAGGATTGTACCACAACAATTTTCGACACAAGGCAACTAGTAGTAGTAATACTAATATGGCGTATCAATATTGTGTTTTTATAAATTATTCATGAAACATAAAAAGGATATTATGTATGGTTATTCAACAAAAAGCACAATTTTGTACTATCACATTGTACTCATTTCCTTTCATCAAGATTTATCCCACTGGGGTTTTTATTATCAAGTTTATAATGAGGCAACATATGTGATTCCAATGATGTTCTAAGTTTTCTTAATGTTATACTTTTTTTTTTCTTAGTTCAGATTTTGTTCCTCTAAGTTTTCCTGACGAGGTTTTAAAGAGGCAATTGTCTTAGATACAATGATCATGAAGGAGAAAACTACATGTGAAGAACTACATCTGAATAACTATAATCAAAGCACTATTATTGGACCACACAAAGGGGATTTCTAGGGTTTTGGGCCCGTATGTGTGTGGTCCATATAGATATAACAAGGGTTTACCTCATAGATTATACATAAAGGCTTAAAACTATGTAATATATATCTCATTAATAATGAATAAGTTCTTCCTTTCTTACCAATCCCTAGTTTACCAATCAAATTTCAGCCTTTGTATTAAGAAAACTTCTCTCTCATCTCCCGCGTTCTCTTCCTCTTCGAAAAAACCCAAGCAAAACAACCATCTCTAATGGAGGCTCATACTATTAGCGAGTATATCTTAGACCTGATTGGGGGTGAAGGTTAGATCAAGAGATATGGGTTATGGGTATAAGGAAACTGATGAGAAACACTGTTGTTTTGATGGTAAATTAATATTTTTCTTTCTTCCTTGCGTATGCGATTTTCTCTATGTTTATTTAAAATCTGTCTTGCTTGTATGATGATTAAAAGAGGGTTTGTTTCTTCCCTTTTAACATGATTTTAGTTCATTATTGTTGATTCTGATGATTTTATCTTCATTTTGTCTCCATATTGAGTTGGTATAACTAGGGTTTTACTCTTTTAGGTTTTATTTGATTGTTTTTTGTTGTTTGCTTGTTTTTAATTCCTAGTTTATTTCTTATTATTGTTGTCTGCTTGTTTATTCACTCTAAGTTAATATGTTTTTCCCATGACCTTGTTAATCCTTTATACTTCTCATTCTTTCTCGCTTGCTTCTGGGAAGTGATTTTGGGTTTGTAAAATGGGGATTTAAAAGATGTTTATTTAACAACTACGTCTCCTAAAATGGGGGTTTCTAAAAGTATGTTTTTTAAAAGGAAAATGAATATATTCTTAATGGTTGTTTTCAAAATATTATATATGAAATTCCGGTTTTTTTCTCTCTCAGATTTTTGGTTCCGAGTTTTGTTTGACGGGTTTGGTGCTCCTCCTTCCCTTGACCTGCTGTTTATGCCAATTTTCTATTTGGTGTTAAGTAAGGTTGTTCTTCTTCCTAATGCAAAAGTGTACTTCTTAATTTCATGTACTTATTCTTGGTAGTCTTAAGGCTTTATTCTTTTGTTCTCTTGTGTTGTACTGCTTTGTCTTGATAATTTTTTAGTATGTGAGTGATTTTTGTTTTAATTTACCGTTCTGTATTTTCGCATAGTGCAATGTTCATAGTATTTCTGCTTATTATTTTTTAGTTTTTTCCTTTTCTAGGTTTTTTCAAACTTCTATTTTGATTAGTTA
Organism: Papaver californicum; assembly: GCA_023531435.1. Taxonomy (NCBI): domain Eukaryota; kingdom Viridiplantae; phylum Streptophyta; class Magnoliopsida; order Ranunculales; family Papaveraceae; genus Papaver; species Papaver californicum. The sequence continues at coordinate 3,617,497 of JAJJMC010014687.1, forward strand.
TTGATGTAAGGTCAGTTATGAAATTATAACATCATATGTTATTTTTTTTCCAGTGCTAAATGTTGATTAAGTTCCCTCTTCTCTAACTCATGCCTCTTGCTTGTGGTTTAATTTTGAGGTCTAATTTATAGTGTCTCTCATGTTGGTGGTGCTCTATCTTGATTATTTCTTCATTGCTTTCAACTTCGCTATCTGTTATTCGTATAGTGTTCTGCTCACAGAATGTGTGACTGCTTCCAGTTTTTTTTTCTTTATGCGTTATATAACTTACATATTCTAAATGATTCTTGTATTAAGTTTAGTCTGGAAACTTAAGCAGAATATGTTGGTTGTTTACTTGCGCCATATGTGGTTAAGGTTTCTTTTATTGCCCCTTATCTTCTCGTTTTTTGGGTTACTCCTTGTTGGATCTCTCTTCAGGAATTTTTCTCTTCTTTCCCTCCTACCTATCCTATTGTAAGTGCATGTTTGTAACCTTGTGTTTGTTATCTGGTTAAGCTTTTAGAATCTTTTATGAATACCTATTATGCTTGTTTTTTGTAATTTTCCTGAGGACTAACGGTCAAAATAAAGAAAATATCCTCATTTTTGAACCTAGCTCTGTTGAAATAACTAATTCCCCAGTTGATTCCATCCAAATTATATTAGACATCCCTCTTTATTATATTGTTTTTAGAATTTTTTCGTATTACAAAGCTTATGTTAATCTTCTCTAGGTTTGGTTTCTGGTTTTTCGAGGACATAAAAGAGGAATTCTCTTCAAATTTCTTGGTTATACATGGGACTATTACTTCTTCTCCTTTCTCTATAACCTTTACTAACTTTACCTTTAGTTTTTTCCCATGTGTTATATATTTTCGATGCATATTACTCAGGTTCACTAGGGTCTGCAGTTCTTTAGTATTCGCTAAATACTTTAGCAAGCCTTGTTATTTTAATCTACCTTCATATGATTGCTTTAGGTTATATGTTTTTGCTTTAGGTATAATCAGTATTGTCTTTATCATCTTGCCTTGGTAGTTAGTTATTTCTTTTTTGTAAGTTATTCGGGTAGGATAGTAGGAGTGTTTTTCTTAGTCTAGTAGTATTAGCGTAATTTGAATCAATTTCCTTCTTAGCTGGCTATTAGTTCTTTTTTTTCTAATTAACAATTGTATTTATTCTTTACAAATTGTTATTGTATTTGGTTGTATCTTTGCTTTTTCTCCTTATAAATATTTGTTTACTCTTTATGGGTCTTTGATTATAAATAATAAACTAGGCTTTTATTTATGCTCATCTTGTGCAGTTTTACCAGACTTTAGTTTCAGATTATTAATCCTTAATTTTGCTTGACTCTCTAATATGTTTGGTGCATGTATTGCTTTTATGTTTTGTTTTTTAAGTATTATTTTATTAGTGTTTCCATCTAGTATGTATTGTGTTTATGTAAGGTCAGTGTTTAACATAATCTTCTTTTGTATTTTTTCTTTGAATAAGAAAATGTAGGCTCATGTGAGACAACATGATGTTAAATCAATATTGGTTATGTAATTCTGGCTATGTGTTTTTTCAAAGATGCAACATCAACGTTCACCAAATGAATCCTCGACTGTGGCAATAGCTTAACCGTCATCCACAATCATCAGCATGACCCCTCTTTTCCTGAACAGATCGTCGTGGCACTTCTATCAGTCTTGATATTGCTAGATAGACTCGAGAATCTATTTCGATGGTTCTATCATGAGCACAGACACTCAAATTTCATAACTTGCTTGTGGACACATGCATATTGCTAGTGTTAGATACAACTTATTGGGTGCCAATGGAGAATAGTAGTTTATTGAAAAATTATAAATGTTTTGGTTATCTTGGCGCTTATAATTTTAGGGTATTCTTTAGGATTTATCGGGTTGTACTTTTTTTCCTTCATCAAGGGTTTCTCCCTATGCATTTTTTTATTAAGGTTTTAACAAGGTAATATATGCGTTTCCAACAACGTATCATGTCCTTTATTATTGGGATAGGTGGTTTCACTAGTTACTGTTTATTTTTTATATTTTTATTTTCCTTTTTATGTAAAAACTTTATTATGTATTTTTTTTGTTCTAGGTAAACTGCTAGGGGTAATCAATGGGGGGAATGTTTTTTCCTACAGCATCCCACGATGAGCCTTCTACCTCCAGTTAGTTTTATTATAAATCTTTTTGTTGATGCAAAATTAATTACCTCAACAATCTTCGAGATACTAGTAAAATGATTGAATTTCCGTCGTTGCTTCAATTCTCCAGAAATTGCAGATGAAAGCTGAGGGGGTATCAACAAAGACACTCTGATGCTAAAGTCAGAGGAAGCTCTAAGCAGGTGATTTTTAGTGAAATAGGATATAAATTGTGTACCTTTTGAGTTGGATTTCAGCCTCTATTTATATGCATAAACCAAATATAGTTATAGTTATCCCAAATAAACACATAGATTTGTAGGTATCCTAAATAACCACCTGGATTTGTACTTATCCTTTCATATTTGTATCTATCTCAGAAGATTCATGTCTATCTTCTTCATATTTGTGTTTATCTTGAAAGATCTATGTGTATCTTCTAAAGACTTATGTCTATCTTGGAAGATCTATGTCTATTTTATGAAGATTTATATTTATCCCGGAAGATCCAAGTCTATCTTCTTAATATTTATGTCTATCGTCTTAAGATTTAAGTCTATTTTGGAGATCCATGTCTATCTTCTCAAGATCTTGTGTTCATCTAAAGAGATCTAAGTCTATATCTTAAGATTCATAGTTATCTAAAGAGATCCATGCTTATTTCTTCGAGATTTATGTCTATCTTCTCAAGACTTATATCTATCATGGAAGATCATTGTTTATCTTGCCCAGATTTGTATCTATCATAAATGACTTCCAAATTAAGCCATTTGGGCTGCTCTAATAAACCAGATCGGGCTTCAAAATAAGCCAATGGGTTTCTATCATAATCCAAGTACGTTTCGATAATAAACCAAATGGGTTTCTAACATAAACCAACTGGGCTTCCACAATAAGCCCAGAATATTTTTACAATAAACCAAATGTGCTTCCAAAATAAGCCAACCGGACTTCCAATATAAGCCCAGAATGTTTCTACAATAAATCTAATGGGCTTCCACATAAGCTCAAAATGTTTCTATACTAAACATAATGACCCTCAAAAATAAACCAATTGGGCTTCCAATATAAACCCAATATATTTCTACAATAAATCAACTGGGATTCTATAATAAGTCAAGTTGGATATACAAAACAACCTTTATGGCCTACACATATACCATTTGATATGGGTACACACACTTTTCTATCAGAAAAAAAAAGTCTCTAGTTTTCCCATCTTCCGGTAATACAATAGATAAGTGTCTTTTTTAAAAAAATATAAGGGTTGGCTCATTGTGTGCTATTAGTAAAAGAATAATATATACACCTATGTTGCACGAATAAAGACAGGGGATACGATTGTGAAGAAACACGGTTACAGGAACACGTCAAATCTTAAAAAACGGGTTACGAGAACACGTTATATATGTAATATACACACCATTATAATGATATTTTAAAACATTCTACTCAACAAAATGATAATTTTTTATTTTTAAATAGTTAAATACTAATTAAATAGTTGATCGAGTCTTACCTCCCATATCAGACGGGCGACGAACTGTTGAAGTCGACTCAGGCCACCGACTCCTTTGTCAATGTACGAACCCGAGGGGCCGAGACAATATAGTAATTGTCGTCCTTCCCTGTTGCAGTTTATATTTAAATTACCCTTCCGTAGGGTTTAAAAATAATAATAATGCCTAAAGTCCCAAAATAAAGTCCAAAAGTGTCCAAAAATAAAAGAAAAATTATAGGAATAATCAAAGATTTCTTAATACAATTTTCTAAAAAAAATAAAATCTAATTAAAAATAAAATTCTTTGTCTTCTTTTCCGTTCTTTTAGCTTTATCTTTAACTCCAAGTCTTTAATCACCAAATTATTTGGCTCAATTTCCTTTTAATCCACAATCCAAAACCTCTAGCAAAAAGAAAAATACCAAAGAAACGTAAAATATAACAAAGTAAAAATAATACTAAAAACAAAAATAAAAACCTAAAAATAAATCTAAAACTCTAAACCTAAAGACAAATCCGCGTCACCGCCGCCAAAAATTGATGTAATTTTTAAATAGTGGTAAAAGGTTCGATACTCAGACTCATAAAGATTCGATTTTTAAACCTAATTTTTAATAACTAAAAATAGAACAGATTAAAGTAAATTGATTTCACATTATGGGAATGACTGAGACTAAGGATTCCACCATTAGCCAATTTTTCAAGTGATAAAATCTTGCAACTCGCGTAAATGACTTGTTTTTGGTAAAAGATGATATTCAGTTTATCCAACATATTGCCAAAGTTAGGTTTTCAAAATAATAGTTGTAAATCGAAAGCATGAGACATCAAAAACTCTAAGACCAGCATGACTCATCAAAAGAAAACACAACTAATTGATAAAAACCATTTTTTTCAATTTTAATTCAAAGCAAATAATAGTAAAAGAGTTGCAAAATAAATAAATAAAATAAGAATTACCACTTTATTATTGGAAAAATAGCTTCCTCCGTCGCCCCAATGATGGTGATTAGCTCATCATGTTGGAAACACTCTTAAAATAATTGTTCATAGCTCGAAAAGTGTTTACAATGATGAAACAAAAGTAACACAAAGAATTTGATACACTTATAAGCGTTACAGAAGATGCTCTCTGTGTGGCCGAAGAAAGAAAATAAAACAGAAAGAAAAGAACGGACTTTGGCAGCTTCAGAACTTTAAAAGAATAAGCAACGGGTATTGCGACGGTTCTCTGGAGCCTTTGTTCTTCGTATTCTCTTCACCAGCAGAAATTTTCTGTTTTCTCTGTCATTTTTCGCACGTCCGTGGCTTCATTTTTCTTTGGTTTCTTTGCTATTTGTAGGTTTGGGGAACCTTAATCCATCATTCTTAACCGATTAGGATGCAAATTCTCATCTAAAACCAACTCAAATCCTTTGTTAATCCGACTCAGGGACAATTTTCTTTTCCGGATGTGATCGACTTTTCCAGCAGAATTTTCGGCGTGAATCACTCTGTAGTGACGTGTATGATCATATGTTGATTGTTTCTTCACTTGGGTAACTCAGAGTCACTTCCTAATCCCTTAAAACACGTTCCAACCCAAACTCAGAAGAATTCTCACGTAAAACAAACTTTCCCGCCAATTTCAAGTTTTTGAATTTAAAGAAGGGGGTGCCCCCAATCCAACTGGTGGGTGCCTTTAACAATTTACTGGGTGCCTTTAGTAATTTTCCAGGGTGCCTTTATCCCTTTTTGAGCCGATTTTTCCACAAATATTTATTTCTCAAAAATACCTACAAAGACAAAAAAAAACCATAATAAGTACAAAATCGAACACTATTAAAATAGATAATCGAGCACAATTTAGACACAAAAATGTGTTTATCATATACACACCGTTATAATAATATTTTATAACATTCTACTCAACAAAATGATTATTTTTATTTTTAAATAATTAAATAATAATTAAATAAAATTAATACTATGAAATAATGATCAAACCTTAAAAAAAAACAAAGCTTTTTTCTCTCTCCTTTTTCGCTTTCTTACTGTTCCCTTTTTATCGAGTTTTTTTCATCTTTAAACCCTAAATTTCCATGAAATCCTTCGCCTCCTCCGGCTAAAAGGTCATCTGCCGGCCCTTAGGCTTTATTAGTGCTTCCTAATGCTTGTTTACAGTGATACATATTCAATTCTATGTTCAATTTCAGTTGCTAAAAGAAATGGATGCTGGCTGGTTATTTTTCCTTCAGGTGTTATGGTATGTTGTTGTAGCTGAATCTTTCAGACTCGAGCCACCAATTCATGGTCTTCATGAGGCTTCTTATACTTGGTCCTGTGATTGTTCATCTTCTCGTTAGAGGTATGTTGAATTATTTCATCTCATAGCTTGATTGTCGACTCTTGGTACTATGATTCAAGACACACATCCTTCTCAATTTCATGCAAGAAGAACCTTTTTCAAACTAGGTTTTTATATCCAACATTATTTGGTTGCAATCTCCTCCTTTAACCCTTTACTGAATTTGTTTTCCCCAAATTCAGAAATTTTTATTGGTTATAGTAAACCCTAATTTCTACACTTTTAAATCCCATCCTTTAATTTATTTAATTGCCTTTTGCTTTCTAGATGGCACTAAACTTTCAATTCATTACTAGTCTCTGATTGTGTTATGAACCTATCTCACTCTCTGCAATTATCAATACCTTGGTTTATGTTTGTACCTCTACAGTTTGCCAATTCTCTCAATTAACCCACTCATACAACACTTAATAATACTAAATTTCTTTGTAGCTTGTAAGGCATTTTAATTTTGTTGTTTTCCCACCTGACTTTTGACCTTAACATCTTAGAAGAATTATCATATAAGTGGCCTTTTTATCTAAATTTGTTTTTTAACCTATACGTGTGTTTCGCACCTTGATCTACCGCTGGAGGATCCGTAGTGGGAGTCCCGTAGACTATTTGGCTGGGTTCCTTATCTTGTTTGTAAGCTTTAATTTTATTCAGAGAGGTTCAAGTTTTGAGACAAGAGACGAGTTTTATTTCTGGACTTGTATTTGTGCCTAAAACTTGGGATCCTTGTGAAGATATTTATAGACTGGTTTTATCTAAAAAGATTATGAAGTAACCTTTCTGTGGTTTACCCTGAACAAGCTTATGTAATTCAAATGGATGGTTCATAGCTAGGACAATACTTATGCTAGAAAGAATGGAGAAAAGTATTCTGGTTTTCACCTGCTGATCTACCACCATGTTCTCATGCCTGTGGTCATCAATCAGTCTGCTATATTACCAATGAACATATCTGAATCTGAGAAGCCTATAATTCTGACGACACATCCTTTTCAACGTCTACTGTGGCATCTACAACTACTGCAGAAGTTTTATATTCATATTATGAAGATACATCATACTTGAATATTGTCTAATGTCTCATGCCTAATGAGTCAGCAAAACCAACCATACAAGAACCAGATATCAACAACCCTGGTCTATGTTAGCCTTACCAAACCTCAATTTGACTATAGGTCACTCTGCAACATATTCTTATTCGATTTGGCCATATCCGGACTATGAAGACATTGAAGCGCTTAAACAGCAACCTAGCTACACAAATGATGCACCATTATCACCATCACTTATAGCCAGTACAAGCCTTGCATCACCTACCATTCCTCACACTCAGTGTACAACTTGGAATTTCACCTTCAAGTATCACTATATGCAGCAATAGAAGCCTAAGAAAAGTCTAATGGGCCGGTGGACTAACACCTATTTTTTGACATTCTTTTACAAGTTTATTTTACATTTTTTAGAATTAGATAAGTTTTTCCACCTTTTCTACAGTCATTTAGTCTTTAATAGATTAGAAAATATATTGCTGATTTTATCCTTTTGTATTTGTACCTTGCTTATTTAAAAGTTCCTATTAGCTATCCTGTATATGTTAGATTTAAAGTCAACTTCAGTTTAAGTTAGGTTGTCCAGTGTCATAGTTATGTATTAAGCTCTCAGTCTAGGGTTTTTCTTAGGTCCTATTAATTTGGACAGTCTTTCTTCTAACTGCTTCATGTTTTCTAACCTCGTGTTTTTAAGAGCGACCCAAAAAGAATTTGGGGCGACTAACAAAATAAAATAAGGACACCAAAAAGTAATATCAGTACACCCCTTATCCATATATTTTTTTAATGGCTAATATGTCTTTGTTTAATTAGTGTTAATTTTGATTAATTAGTTAGTTAATTTTGGTTATAGTTAGTGTTAGAAAATTATTTGAGCTTTAGTTTTAGAAAAGAAATAGAGAGTGTCTTAGAGAAGAAGAAAAAGAAAAAGTTTGGGAAAACTAGGTTTTACCTAAAATCAATAACAAATATGGATGAGTATGAGGAAGAAGGTAAGAAACATCATGAAGAACATAATATTGAAGGTTCAATGACGTTTAGAGATGACGATTTGGGATATTTGTTGGATGATCCAAATTTTGGTGTGGAAGAAATCCTAGACGACGATTTAATGAGAAAAAACCCACTTTGTATACGTTTATATGTGATCGGTAATAAAAAAATTATTTTTGCATGCATTTAATTCCATGGACGTCCCATAATCGGTAGATAATGGAGTACAATATCTACCGATTAAACACGCCTGGGACAAAATTATGGTATAATCGGTAGTCTTGTAAAGAATGATTACTGCCGATTAAACAATTTCCCCAAATTGAATTTTGTTCGAATTTTGATTTCATAATCGGTAGTTTAGGAATAATTACTATCTACCGATTATAGTTGTCGCCCCAAAAATAAATTTCTCCAAACTTTCAAAATTTATAACTCTTCATCTTTCACAATCGGTAGTGGGTGAAATTTTTTATCTATCGATTCAGAATCGGTAGTTTGTAAAATCACATATTTACCGATTGTGATTGTAACCAGAATTGAATTAAACTTTAAATTTTTTTTACATTGTAATCGGTAGTTTAAAGGTCAAATTTATCTACCGATTCCATTTTAATCGGTTGTTTTTTAACAAATTAAACCTCCGTTTATACTTGTTTTTCTACAAAAATTTTCTTGATTTCTTTCTATAATCGGTAGTACGAGAACATAATTAACTACCGATTGTTGTTAATTGGCAGTACGGGGATATAATTAACTACCGATTGTCGTTAATCGTTAGTACGAGAATATAATTATCTACTGATTTTTGTTGTCTAACTCACTGCTATTTTATGTAGATTGTTGAATCGATTAATCATGTTTCATATGAGGGTCCTGATATTTTCCTACACTATGCATATGATTTGGTATGCTACCTACCCACTCTTGTCTTGTTCTAAGAATGTATGTTACAAGGTTAGGCTTATGATATTTGTTTTGTTATATGCGCATTAAGACATTTGGAAGTAAGGCGGAGGCAAAGGAATGGCTTATCAACAAGGCAAAAGAGAAGATGTGCGTTGTAGTTCAGAACAATTGCGTGAGGGTTGATCGATTTGAAATGATTTTTGAGAGAGGTGGCGAGCGAAAGAGTCACGTGGGAAAGGATCGTAAATACGTAAAGAAGACGGAAAGGAAATACCGAGGTAGTTCAAAGAAGATTGGATGCCCATTTAAGATTATCTTCAGTAAGCCCGATGGTAAGGAAGGTAAAGTATGGAAAATGTTTAGAGTTGCTAATGGTCGTCACAACCATGAAAATTCGGAAAGTCTTGTTGGGAACGTAATGATTGCCAAGTTAAAACCAAAGGAAATAAAGACGGTGAAGTCTATGAGGAACGTAATGAAAGCGAGTGCAATCCTATCTAAGATAAAGGCGGACGACCCCAACAACTTGTCTTCGTTGTCTACAATTAAGTCGACGCTAGCAACGATCAAAAGGATGGAATGGGATGGTCGAATGCTTATGCAACAATCAGAGTGGTTAGCCGAGAAACACAATTACACGTTGAGAAAAGAAGAAATGGATGGTAAAGTGATACGTATTTTCTTGGCACATCCGAAGATTATCCAATTGGCTCAATGTTTTCATCAAATTTTGTTGATAGATGCTACTTACAAGACAAACAAGTACAACATACCGTTGTCGATCATTGCTTGCCACACTTCGGACAAATGCACATTTATGGTGACGTGGGGTTTAATGGATGTTGAGAACGATGTGAGTTTCATTTGGATGTTGCAAATATTAAGGTTGATTTATAATGGCGAGCATTTTCCAAGGGTTATTGTAACGGATAACGATCAAGCCTTGATGAATACAATAAAAGTAGTGTTTCCGGAGGCCCAACATTTGTTTTGTACGTGGCACATTCAATGCAACATCAAATCCAATTGCAGACATCATATCCAAGCTAAAAAACGAAACAAAGGTACCAAGAGGTCGAACGAAGAGGGTAAACGTATTAGTGAACTAACCTTGGGTGAACGAGAAGAAGAGAAAATGTTAGCTGATGAAAAGTGGGCCGATGATGGAATAAAGTGGTCTTTATTTCTAAAAGAATGGGATAAGCTAGTTTGGTCGATGACAGAGGAAGTTTATGAATACAACTTGAAGAACTTTGAGGATGAATGGGGCAAGAACTATCCCAAATCAGTTAAGTATTGCAAAATACAATGGTAGGGACCGCATAAGGATAAGTTTGTGTTTGTATGGATATATGAATATTAGAACTTCAAGAACGAGGCAACAAGCATTACAGAGGGGTCCTATGGACGATTAAAGAAATTACTAGTCGATAGTCTAAATGGGGTTGTGTCGGTCCAAGAAACAATCCATGAGTTCACCAATCTTGACCTCACTAAGATTTACAGTTCAATGGAAAAAGTTGGCATAGATTCCCGTTGGCACATTTAAAACATAAAAATCTTCTAAGGGGTATAGCTTACAAAGTTTCTTGGTGGATAATAAATTACATGATACAACAATTGGAGTTGTATAGAGATCACGATGATGAGACTACTGTTTGCAATTAGATGATGATAGGTATTGGACTCCCGTATGGTTACATGCTTGGTAGGTAGGTTGAAATGATTGAAATTAATGATATTCATCCCTTTGGAAGCAATTATCTTTCACTCCAAACACCCCGGTGGTTGATGGTGCGTCGTTCGTGGAGACGAAAATGTTTGCACGAATACTCGAGCGTTACTCTACGTCAAATGGGACACAAAAGCAAATATTCATGTACCATTTAGAGGAAACCTTTCACCCCTGTCTAAAGGTTGTTGAAGAACCAATGAAAGGAAAGGCGATGGGCAGGCCGAATACCGAAAAGCCAAGGTCAATTCAAAGAAAAGAGTTGAAGGAATGGTTATCTAGTCAACGAGAGCTTTCTAGGCATGAACATACTAAAACTGAGTATCAAGATGTGTCGGCTCTAAGGAAAATGGATCATCCAAGGAAGGAACAAGGTGGACAAGCTCACGACAAGTCAAACCTAAGGTCTCTACGATTCCTTCTCAAGTAAGTCAAACTCAACCTATACACGGAAAACCAAATCGAGGTACATATACAATATACGATGAGTATTTGGAACAACTCCCTCTACTCATTATACCATTTGTTTTCTCCACCGACGACGTAGATGGGATGGCAACTGTGATTTTCACGTTGCTTAAAAACAAAGAGGAGACTTTAGTGAGGCGGTTACCGAGAATATCACCCAATGGTAATATTTAAGAAATAAGATGGCGCCCAACTATTGGAGGATAAGGAATTCTATATTGAAATGATGAGAGAAGGATATAGGCATGTTAGGGAACAAGAGTTCAAAAAATTATATACTCGTGTAAAATTCCGAAAGGGATTGGAGACAATCGGGTCCAAGTATTGGATGGTAATACCGAAATGTGGGTATTTTTTAGCGGATGTTTTGAACTGCGTGGTATATTATTTTTGTCCTCCTTCCTTAAGAGTGAGTGTTACGCTTACACCCACAAGGACAGTTTGTGATGAGTCGGTTGAGGATAGACAAATCATTATGGCATGGGTTAATATCAATCATTTTATCGGTTTAAGGTTAACGGAAGATTGTCCATTACCTCCATTGAGTAGGTGGTCGGATTACTTGACAACTAACCATTGCAAGGAGTGGTTGAAGCAATACGAGTCCAACATGGAATGTTGGGATCGTTTAACAAACTTTGCCAAAGACCCAATTGAATTGACTGAGGATGGTGAGTAGTTTAGTTGAACATGTATTTTGAACATTGCATTTTCAAGTGACAGAAAAATATTAATGCAATGTTTAGGTGTTATTGTCATTGTTTCTATACACAAGTGATTGAAAAATATATTAACGCTATGTTTTTTTGTGTTATCGGCATTGTGTAACATTGAGAAAGTTTTTTGACAACATTATACTGTACAATAGGAAGTATCGGGATCACTATTATCTTCCGATTTGAACAATCGGAAGTAGATAATTATAGTGTAATTCCGATTATGTTGAATATTTTCAACATGAAATCAAGTTAAAATCAAGTGAGATAATCGTAGATATATGACAACAATAACTTCCGATTATACTAAAAAATCAAACACGAAAACCTATTTTCCCTACATAGAGAGTTGTATCGTCATAATATTTTTCAAAAAGTTACTACAAAGACTATAATCGGTAGATAATAGTATATTCTAACTACCGATTATGTATCCATGGTAATTATTCTGTGATTCATATTCTATCTTGGAGAATGCCCTCTACCTTAAGCGGCATGGACGAACCTTAAACGGGTTGAATCTGTCCATCACCTTAAGGATATCGAAATGAGCTTCGTAACGGTAATTTAATAGTTTCCATCGTCGCCATTCCTCGAGAGATCTCGTTATAACTTCATAATTAGTTTCACCCCTCAAACGATATCGATTGACAAGATAAGTTAAATTCACAAATGGATCAACTTCTCTGCTTATGCAATTAACTCGACAAAAAAAATCAGCTCTATTATGGTTATTGGGGTTACCGGTGCCAACGCAAAAATGTTCGTAAATGCTCTCCAAATAACTCATACTCATTACACCATTTTTCTTACGTTCTTCTCCTCGCCTCGGATAGAATTGCACATAGCGCCTACATAACGAAAATCTTCTTCTACCGTGAACGGTTGAGCCATTAATCTTGAAGATGTTTACTTCAATGTTGGAGAGTTAAAATGTATTGGAGGAGCATAATGAGAAGAGGTCACCCTCCTTATATAGATTAGAGTCCCAACGACTCTTTATTTAAAAAAAAGAGCTGTTGAGGCCTGGTGTAACAAGAGTGTATAGAAAATATGTACACTAAGTTCATACGAATATAAACAACCAGAAGTATCGGGATCACCAATACCTTCCGATTTATACAATCGATAGTCTATGAAACTTTATTTACTACCGATTATAGATGTTGCCCCAAATTTGAAATTTAAAGATTTTCATAATCCGTAATCGGCAGTCTAAGAAAATATATTTACTAATGATTGTAATGTAAAAAGTGTCCAGAAACCAATCAGTTACATCATCTTAATCGGTACATAATTAACACCTGATTTTATTCAACAGGTATAATCGGTAGTCTAAGAAAATTTATTCATTACCGATTGTATATGTTGCCCCAAATTCAAATTTGAAAAGTTTATCAGATTTCTAAAATTGCATACTCCATAATCGTTAGTCTATGAAACTTTATTTACTACCGATTATAGATGTTGCCCCAAATTCGAAATTGAAAAATTTATCAAATTTATCAAATTTCCATACTCCATAATCGGTAGTCTAAGAAAATTTATTTACTACCGATTGTATATGTTGCTCCAAATTCAAATTTAAAAAATCTATCAAATTTCCAAAATTGCATACTCCATAATCGGTAGTCTATGAAACTTTATTTACTACCGATTATAGATGTTGCCCCAAATTCGAAATTGAAAAATTTATCAAATTTCGAAAAATTTCATACTCCATAATCGGTAGTCTAAGAAAATGTATTTACTACCGATTGTAGATGTTGCCCCAAATTCAAAATTGAAAAATTTATCAAATTTCCAACATTTTGCATACTCCATAATCGGTAGTCTATGAAACTTTATTTACTACCGATTATAATACAAAATGTGTCCAGAAACCAAGCAGTTCCATCAGCAGGTGTATCCGGTAGATAATTATCACCCGATTTAGGATCAGCAGGTGTAATCGTAGATAATTATCATCCGATTGTGGATCAACAAACTTAATCGGTAGGTGATGCATACCACTTATCTACCGATTGTAATGTAAAATTTCAGTAAAGTTACTTATTAAAAATGAGTCTCTTGCAAATCAATAAATAATTCACAAAAAGAACCTAAAATCCATTCATCGTCCATAAAGTAAACCATTCATTAACATTAAACATATTCTTAGAACTTATAATCCGAAAAAACCTTAAAAACTAGGTTGGCTTTAGTACGAAAATGATGTTAGAACTTATAATATGAAACAAGTTTCTTGCAAATCAATTGAAAATGATGTTCTCTAACAAGACAACCACAATCTAATTTCTAGATTTTTTTTTGTTTTCAATGATAGTTATTAATGCGTTGAAGGGGTCTGTTATACCCCCATGGCACTTGAGATTTTTAGTACGATGACGATGAGCACCAGGGACATATCTTTCAGCGTCAGGGGCATTGGCTTCACCATCAGCACTCGATGAACCACAAAATCTTTTACTAGGCTTTGTTGCTGGCCTCTAAGGCTTATTCGAAGCTTTCTCCCCAAACTTACTTGCATAAGATTCGTTATCAACGTTATCCATCAGGTCTTTATGCTCTTTCAGCTTCTCAATTGATAAAGACACTCCCGCCTTTATACACCCAACAATCTTCTTGGAGAAAAATACAAACCTTTTTTTTTTTATGCAATAACAATCAAACGATTATTATCTAAAATATTGAGCCGTAATATTAAAGTCAAAAGAAAAGAACATTATCTACCAGCCTTTCATAACCAGAAGGTTTGTCTTTGATGATACAAGTATAATGGGAAACCTTGGTGGTTTTTCCTTTCTCTTCACGGATCACATGAAGATGATAATGCTCCCGGTACTATTCCATATAGCCTGGATGTACTTCATCACCTCGGTTGACAGGTCTCCCATCGTTGATCATATATTGTATCCTGTTATTCCAATCTTCAACAGATGGGTTACCAAAGTAAACTACTGTGATAGAGTCATTACCACATACACAATTCTCCACGTCCAATTTGAACTTACCACGCATGTGAATTCAAGGTTCTTCTTGTACATAACCGAGTTGACGCATCACCCTAAAGGCATTGTACATAACATATCCTGTGGGGTGCCACAAAGGTCCATAATAAAATGACAACTCAGACTTTCTCGCTTTATGTCCACTAGCTCGGTCTTCCTTGTATGGATCAAAGCATACATATTTGGACGTCATCAAGTATAATTTCCTCCTCAAGGAAATCAACTGTTGCTCCTTAGACCTTGAACGGTTTTTGTTGAAGATGTATTTTGTTCCTCTATGTGTTCCTTTCTGCCATATCGGGTTCTCTTTGGCCAAATCGAGGAACAGGAAGTGGTCATAGATCCATGTCTAGTGTACATATCAAACCAAGTATGAGAAAATTGATTATTAAAAGAGAGAAACATAAATAACAATCAAAGCATCAATAGAGTTACCAAAATACCTTTAGTAGGCTCACATTCCCAGCAATTTGGCTAGTTGATTCCCTCGATGCCTTTCTTAACTCTTTCATCAAGAACGCATAGCATGCGATGCCCCATGAGTAATCATGAACTTTATTGAGAGGATGCAATAGTTTTAGAAGGTTGAGGTCGACCCGGTTGCCACTATAATTGGGGAAAATGACACATCCAAAAACACATAGGAGATATACAGCGGCTGCAGCATTCACTTCGTCGTCGCTAAACTCTGGATTCATTTCTTCTTTATCCTTAGTGCCTTTGAACATATTCATCAAGTGGACCATGTTGAACTGTCTAGTTTTGTAACGAAAGCACCAGTTAAACTCAATATCGGATGTCACTCGATCCCAACCAAGGTACTTCTAAGTGTAAAAATGAAGTTGTTCCCAGCTTAACTGCTTTATGTAATCAAACTCGACGGTTGTACCATGGTCAGCGAGACTAAGAATATGCACCACATCATTCGGGGCAATGGTCATCTCTCCAAACGACATATGGAAGGTGTCGGTCTCGGAATACATTCTCTCCAGGAAGGATGATATCGACACCTGGTCATGCTCTAACATTGAATTCTCGGCAGCAGTAGATAACCCCGAGTGATAAATAATTTGTTTGAACCTTTCACACTCACCATCTAACGTCCAGTCTTTCATTTTTCTTGGTGCAGCAGGTTTGAGTAGACGAACCGCATGAGAATGGTCCTAATATACACGACGAGTTATAAAATAATTAAAATAATCGTTAACACTTCGACGAATAAAAAGACAATAGCTTAAGAATGGTGTTTTATAATTATTACCTCAGTTGAATAAATTTCTTTGGCCCATGAGTCTTTGTATCCAAGTAACAGATCTCCTCCATCTCTTGGTAACCCAGGGATTTGGCCTGCTTCAATACCCTTCATCTTCAAAGATGCGAGAACTTGGTGTCCTCCTTTATTTTTAAAAACCTTCTTTGTACCTTGTCCTTCTCCTTGTGTAGCACTTGGTTCTCCTTCTTCTTGGTTTCTAACTTGTGGATCACTTGGTTCTCTTTTTTCTTGGTTTCTAACTTGTGGAACACTTGGTTATAAACTTGGTTGAGTTCCTTTGGTAATAGAGATTCCGCTAGCGCTCTTTTCTCTTCTTGCACTAGCTGTTACTTTCTTACCCCCTTCACGCGAGGCCCCGAAACAATTGTATCTTGGGATTGCTTAGCTGGCCTTTCCCTAAAAAAATAAAATAAAGAATAATTAGCTCGTAAGATACCGTTTAATCACTACATAATCGGTAGAAAAAGTACATAAAAATCAATCGATTGTTCATAATCGGTAGCTCGGGTCCTAGATTATCTCCCGATTATGCAACAATTTTGGGTCATAAAAGTCTAAGCTATGGATACACATATAATCGATAGTTAAATAAACAAACTAACAACTGATTGTTCATAATCGGTAGCTCGGGTCCTAGACTATCTCCCGATTATGCATAAAAATTGGATTAGAAAACTCTAAGCTATGCACACACATATAATCGGTAGTCAAATAAAAACAATAACAATCGATTACAAAACAATTGGAAGTCAAATACAAAATATATCTACCGATTAGGTAAAGAGAAATCAAAGGTTTTAAGGTAAATATAATCTAGAGACAATAATCACACATAACTACCAATTACGACGTAGCCCTAACATTTTTTTAATTTCAAAATATTTTAATCAAAGGTTAACAACTACTGCATATCTACCGGTTGAAACCATCTAATATAATCGGTAGTTAGATACAAAAATTAACTACCGATTAAGCCTAAATTTTAGTACAGAAAGAAAATCGGTAGCTAATGACTAAATATAACTACCGACTACAGCCGATATGCTTAAGGAATAATGAATTCTTTCATAATCGGGAGTTTAAACGTATACAAAACTACCAATTGATCCAAAACTATATTCCTATACATCGAAACCATCTAATATAATCGGTAGTTAGATAAAAAAATTAACTACCGATTAAGCCTAAATTTTGGTACAGAAAAACAATCGGTAGTTAATGACTAAATCTAACTACCGATTATAGTCGATGTGCTTGAGAAACGATGAATTCTTTAATAAGGAGTTTAAACCTATACGAAACTACCGATTCTTACCAATTCAACGAAGACCCTAGAAATTCTAGTGACTATTTCATTCAATTCAAGCAATATAAACCCAAATAATGGTAAACCCTTACCTTATTAGAGCCATTAGATAGTTCTGGAGAGGCTGATTGTCGGAATCAGTCTTCGTATCTAGATCATCATCTTCGTGTTCTTCATCTTCTTCACTATGTTCTTCAACAATCTATCTATTTCTTAATCTCTCCACAAAATTTGGCCAATTATTATTATCAGATTGACGACTTGTTTGTTTCTGTCGAGCAATCTTTAGATTGAAATATCGACGATGATTTGGTACTGTGATTAACGACGATACGATGAATTGGTTTTGAAAATTTCACGAGTATTTTTTCGCACAACCGGTAGTCAAGAGGAAGAGAAGAAGAAGAGAATTTTTTTTCTCACAATCGGTAGTAAAAAGAGAAGAGAAGAAAAAGAGTTTGAAATGAAATGAAATTAGTTTAGGTTTTCTACTTTTATTAGTGAAAGGGTATATAGGTGTTTTTACCTACCATTAGGCTAGATGGATATAAATAAGTCGCCCCAAATTCTTTTTGATTCACCCTAAAAAACGCAAGGTTTTCTAACTCCTTTCGGTTTTGGAATGCATTTAGTATCTGATTAATTTTCTTTGTGCTAAACCTACACTTATACTTCTTATTGTGTTTGAGCCCAATCGAAGACACGACCCTCACTCTTGTAGTGATACTTCAAAGACTGGAATTTACTTCAAGTTGATTTGCGTCTATTTCATCTACTCCTCGTATTGATACTTCAAAGACTGGAATTTACTTCAAGTTGATTTGCGTATATTTCATCTACTTCTGGACCAAAACCCTTCGAGAATTCCAACGTCGACGATTTATAAGCAATGAACATCCTGGCGTGGAACTGTCAAGGAATCAACCAACCAACTACAATACAAAATCTTCGAGGTTCGGTTTCAATGCACAAACCTCAATTATATTTCTCTCAGAAACCTTAGCCAATGAAGAACTATATGAATTCTCTCGAAAAAACCTCACAATTCCAATAACATTTTACAGTTCCCAAGATTGGAAGGCGCGGGGATTTTGTTTACTATGGAAAAATAACCTAAATATAAGAATATTACTCCACTCCCAAAGCTACATACACGCTCTGATTATCCCTCCTCTACCTGGGCAACCCTGGTTATGCACAAGCATTTATGGTCCATCCCACCCTGAATCAAGGAAAGATCTTTAGCAAGAGTTTTCAACAATCTTCCCCACATCAACACCGCCACCCCATGGTACTGTTAGAAAATTTTAACGACATAACAGATCAATCTTAAAAAAAAAAAGGGAGACAAGTAATGTATGCACAGACAATGATAAATCAAATGAGATTTATTGATCTTGGAATCTGAGGAGATCCATTTACATGGACCAACAATCATCTAGGACAAGATAATATTCTAGAATGCCTTGATAGAGTCTCAGCCACTCGGCACTGGCGAACAGCCAACCCCCATGCAGGAGTTACTCATCTCCCAAGGATAGCTTCCGATCACGCCCCTATCTTGCTACAAACAAAAACAATTGACTGGAGGGGAACAAAAAAATATAAGTTTGAACATTTGTGGCTCACTCATCTGTAACTCAGGCAAGCGATGGACACTGCATGGACCCAGCAAAGTGACATTGATCCTTCTTTGGACCCGCAACTGAAGCTCATCATAACCAGTCAAACTTTTACAACATGGAATAAGGAAACATTTGGCCACTTCCCCGCAGTAATCAAGAATTCAACAACACAAATAAAGATAGCGCAACAGCAATGTGCCACTCGATAAGGAAATGAGAAGGACTACTGGTTATTGGGCGAGAAAGAGCTTCGAAGTTACCATATGACTCTACTCCAATGTCATGCAACCTACTGGCATCAAAGATCCAGAATTCAATGGCTTCAATCAGGCAATAACAACACAACCTTCTTCCACACCAAAGCAACCATTCATCGAGGATATAACAATATATATAAAAATTACAAGACCCTTAAAATAACTAGGTAACCAATAAAGATGAAGTCATAAACCTAATTTTGGATCATTATTCCGAGCAATATACGGTAACTCCCACAACGATAGATGAGGAACTATTCAGAGAAATCACCCCAAGATTAACTCCTAGACAATGCACACTGCAGACGAGGTAACCCCAATGGAAATCAAACAAGCACTTTTCTCTATAGACTCCGAATGAGCTCCCGGCCCGAATGGCTACACCAGTAAGTTCTTCAAAACCTTTTGGGACACCATTCATATTCAATTGATAGCTATGGTTCACAATTTTTTTTAATTCACTAAATATTCATCCACTCATGAATCACACAAACCTTACATTAATTCCAAAAATTGAACATCCATCAAAACCATCACAATTCAAACCTATAGGTCTTTGCAACGTCACTTATAAAATCATTGGCAAAATTCTAGTCAACAGTGTTAGACCGCTTCTTCTACTTCTGATAATCCCTTATCAGGGTGCTTTCGTCCCCAGAGATCAATTCGTGATAACATAACAATCGCGCGAGAGTTGTTCCACTATATCAAAACTTCAACCCTAACCAAAGATCCTAAAATAGCCTTAAAGTTAGATACCAAAAAGGCATATGACAGTTTGGATTGGGGATTCATCAAAATATCCTTCACAAAACTAGGTTTTCCACCAACCTTTGTGGATTATATTATGCTATGTGTCACAATAATCACGTACTCAGTAAACATCAACGGTACTCCGCATGGATATATCACATCGATAAGAGGCGTAAGACAGGGAGATCCATTATCTTTCTATATTTTCATCATTTTTGTGAAAATTTTATCCACAAACTGGGAAAGTTGGAAAACCAAAATCTTATTGGAGGACTTCGTATATCCCAAAAAGCGCCACCCATCTAGGGATACACAGGAACCACCCCGAAAAACCAAACCCGATAAAAGCGCGGTTTTTTAAACCGAACCCGCCCGTAGCGGGTTGGTATACAGTTTTCAAAATCAAATACTCGTTCATGATGGTTCGGTTTACGGGTTTAGTATAAGAACCCGCCCGTATAAAAACCGAATTTTTTTGGCCATTGATTAGTATCATTTTGTTTCATCCTAGACCTCCATCTAAACGAAGATACCCTAAACTAAACCTAGAACTTTCTATTCTCTCATTTATGTTCTTCTTCATCTTCTCGACGCCGCTCTATCCAAGACGCTACACAAAGTTTGACTGCTGGATCCGTTGCACCAAGCTCTACTGTCGTCTAACCAAGATTCCAGTGGATCGAGTTTATTATGGGACAAAAACACGACAAGCATCAGGTTGTTTCCGTACAGATAGAAGAATAAAGGAAAATTAGAAAAGCTAGGTATTTGGACAACAAGGGATTCAGTGAAAGAATTTAGACATGGATTTAAAAAATGGTAAGGATAAGAACACGGAGTTTTGTTGGTAACCGGAAAACAAGGAAGAAGATATGAATCTTGTGTTTCTGAAATTGAGATCGAGAGAAGAGGAAGAGAAAATGTGGTCGATGTTGGCTTGAATGGAAGATGGTTTTGAAGGAGAGGTTGGGTCTATGCTGGAAGAAATAAACAAGAATTGTTTCCTGATGTTGCTGTTGGCGAATGGAGTCCTCTGCAATTGAAGAAATGGATAGTATGTTCTAATTAGAGAAGATGGCGGTGCTGTTTTAGGTACATAGTAAAAGTGGAACATGAACTAGGAGAGGGATTGTGGCTACTGTGTGTTGAGCGAGAATGGTGAATTGAAGCGGTAATTAGATTTCTTGTTTGATTAGGAGAAATGGGTTTGTCTTGGATTCGACAACAACAAGCCATAGAACGGAAGAAATCATAGAAGATGGGTCTTGGCCATTGAAGGATTTCTGTTGATGGGATGAATATTCAATAAGGTGGAAGTTGTCACTTTTGTGTTTATTTTGGATTACAATCTATATGTGGTAGACTGTATTTCATGATGTTTATTTCATTTCATCCGTACTAAAACAGGCTAAACAACCTTGAATGATCTATAAGGGATCCAGGATTTTAGCTCAGGAATCAGGGAAAAAAAATTGTGACAGTTAATACGGTTTAACCCATAATAAAACCGAACCCGACTCGGGTCGGTTTGAAACCGACCCGCCTATGGACGGGTTGGTAGATGGTTTTGATTTTCAAAAACCGCCTATAGACGGTTTGGTAGTTGGTTTTGCTTCAAAACCGAACCGACCGCCCATTGTGCAGCCCTACACCCATCTTACACCTAATGTATACAGATGACCTCCTAATTACGTTTAAAACATCCACAGAAAGCAACAATCACCTCAAGAATTTACTCCACTCAAATGACGCTTCATCGGGACAGGTAATTAATACTTCCAAATCCACAATTATCCATCATCCGAGGTTGGACCAACATGAAGTGGACAATATACATCAACTATTCGAAATGCCTACCACCTCAAATCCTCCTATCTATTTAGGGGTCCAATTCAAACATGGAGGATCATATTGGCACATTTTCGAACCCCTGCTTCAAAGGCTAGCAAGGAACGCGAAAGGATGGATGACAAAATGTCTAACGCCTGCTGGCAGTTAGTCCTCATCAAAACTTCTCTAACACTCACCCATGTGAATAAACAAATAGACCGTATCACCAAAAATTTCTTCTGGGGACATGACTCCTCAGTAAAAAAGCTTCATCCTCTTGGTTGGGATAAATTATCTAAACCAATCTCAGAAGGTGGGCTTGGCATTACGAAAAGTAATGAACATAACAAAGCACTACTCATGAAGAGGGTCTGGAATTTGCACGACCATCATAACTCCATATTGGTCAAACTATGTCATGAAAAATATCTCAAGCAACACTCAATTTTCCAAAGCCCCCTATCATTCCCTTCTTTCAGTGCACAATGGAAGCAATTATCCTTGCTCATACCCACCTTCCAAAATCTTATTTTTCATTGTATAGGAAACAGATTAACAACCCCTATCCAGGCTAATTGGATTCCACATTTCTCAAACCTCGACACGACACAATGGTACCTTATCCAAACAGTGGCAGATATCATCAATCATATGACTCACAACTGGATACATGATAAACTCGACAACCTCCACCACTCGTAAAACAAAAAATTATAAACATCCACCTTCCTCAAGACATCCCCCGGGATAAGATCATTTGACAGTACTAAAAACGAAAAATACATTACCGCTTCCGGATACAAATGTCTAACCCAAGAAGTAAACCACCAACCCAATCAGAACCCCCTCTCAGTATCCAAATTCCTGTGGACCTTACCATGTCCATCAAAAATACAATTTTTTTGTGGAAAACAATCAATGAAGGTCTACCTACTTTTTCCATCCTATCTCACATTCAGATCACCAGCTCCAGCATTTGTACCCAGTGCAACACTAAACCAGAGATAGCAGACCACTTGCTCATATGTTGTCCTATAGCAACCTTAGCCTGGAACACCCTTCTAGCTCGCCTTTTAAACAATTAACATAGTAACAATAAACTTCCGACCTTTTATCACTCCCTAAACAACCATTACTCAGC
The DNA here is from genome assembly GCA_023531435.1 of Papaver californicum. NCBI lineage: Eukaryota > Viridiplantae > Streptophyta > Magnoliopsida > Ranunculales > Papaveraceae > Papaver > Papaver californicum. Next base: position 3,640,542 of record JAJJMC010014687.1, read on the forward strand.
TCTTAAAACAACTAGCGTATGTGTTGCGCAGCAGTCCGTGCAACCTAGATGTACACGCATCTCACTCGTTTTGAAAGAACACGGTAGCGTATGTGTTCCGCAGTAGTCATGCCCGGCTCCATCCCCGAATCTCCCCCTCCCTTTTTTATTTGACCCAGGCAAGAACTTTTTATCGCTTCCTCTCTTTCTCTCTCCTCGCCCATTAAATCAAGGGTATCAATTTCCAGAAAATCTCCAACCAAAATCGACGTTCGTTCATCAGAATGGAAGAAGAATCTGAATTATCAATAACAACTACAACATCTGCAATGGTTCCAAAAGATCGAAGATACGAAGCTCTTGGTGAACTCCGAGTAATGCCAGAAGAAATCATATGTTCTATTCTTGAATATCTCTCTCCTAAAGATGTTGCCCGTATCTCTTGCGTTAGCACGTAATTCTGATTAAATGAATTTTGTTTTGAACAAGTTATTGAATTTTTATTTTGTATTGTTTCTACCCACATGATTAATTGTTTAAACTAAATTCGGCTAATTTGGTTGATTTCACTTTATGTGTAGTGTGTTGTACATATTGTGTAATGAAGAACCCTTATGGATGACATTATGTCTTAAGGAAGCTAGGGGTCAACTCGAGTATAAAGATTCATGGAAAAAGACCACTTTGGGCCGGTATGTTAACATTTTGCATATTGTAATGTGGGGAAACTCTGAAATTTGTGCTAGTTTCTTACCTGATGGTTTCTATGGTTTTTTCTGTTTTGCTAGACAAGGTGTAGCTGATAAATATGTCGAGTATTGCAGGAAACCATTGCATTTTGATGGTAACATATTGTTTTACTTACTATTCCTATATTTGTTGTTGTTACTACGGCGGTTTTGACTGGTACTTTATTGAAATGTTTTGCTATTAATTTCTTCAGGATTTTATTCGTTTTACCTGTATAGAAGATGGTACAGGAGCAATACCACATTAGCTGCATACTCCTTTGATCAAGGATATATAGAAAGAAAGCAAAACCTGTCGCTTGAAGAGTTTCATAACGATTACGATGTTAAGAAACCGGTAAACATTTTATAAGTCTATTTGTTGGAATTAGCAGAAGTAGACTCGGCGAGAAGCACTGGATATCTGCAGAGATGTTTGCAGTTACTTCTCAGGATCATTCTTGAAAAAACTTATACAGTATAATGTTTTACCTTTGTTTCAGGTTTTGCTCACTGAATTGGTTGAAACTTGGCCGGCAAGAAATTGTTGGACAATGAACCAATTAGTGCACACTTATGGCGACACAGCATTCAACATATCTCAAAGGAGCTCCAAAAAAATCACCATGAAATTCAAGGATTATGTCTCATATATGAATGTGCAGCATGACGAGGACCCTCTTTATATTTTTGATGATAAGGTGCTTATTTTGTCCTCTATCTGGAGCTTTTTGATGTTTAGGCTATTAGGAAGTACAGAATAATGTGCCTCATTTATTCAGTTTTACTATCATACAGTTTGGCGAGGCTGCACCGGGTTTGTTGAATGACTATAGTGTTCCCCATCTATTCCAAGAGGACCTTTTTGATGTCTTGGATGGAGATCAACGGCCACCATACAGATGGCTAATTATTGGTCCAGAAAGGTCTGGTGCATCTTGGCACGTTGATCCGGGTCTCACCAGTGCGTGGAACACTCTACTGTGCGGGCGGAAGAGGTATGTCTTCTCCACAAGGGCTTAAGTTTTTGTGTATTACTTATTTTGTGTGTGCTGTGAATATTCTCTTGTGTGAATGCTCTTTGTATTTCCTAATTGCCATTAGAGATGATAATACAAAAATATGAAACCATGAGTGTACAAAGGATGTTCTTACTTCCCAATGTTTTTCTCCTCAAAGAAAATCTAGTCACTCGAGCAGTGCCTACATTCACTCTGACCAAATTGTATGAGAAAACCCGCAAGGGCTTCTTTGTATGCAATTGTACAAGCATTCTTATGTATCTAATTCTACTGCCTACATTTACTTCATTTCATTGTTATACATGTTCAGCATGTTTGACAGACCATTAACATATCGGCTTCACTGTGTCTGCATTTTTTATATATATAATTTGTGTATGGTCATGTGAAGTACACAGCCCTATTTGAGTCTTTGACATCATTTCAGTTTTAGCACCCCATAGTTTCGCCCATCTGGTGGAGATATCTCTGATTCAGTGACACCTGAAATTTCTCATTGCTAACCATTAGCTTTATTTTTAAGGTACAGAGTAATAGCACAAAAAGTTTGAAATACTGGTGTTTCTATAATGTTTATTTTGGTGTTTGCTTGTTTTCGTTATGTAACAACATTGCTTATAGAGTAACTTGGGAGTTATACTTTTAATAGGTGGGCATTGTACCCTCCTGGTAGAGTACCTTTGGGAGTTACAGTACATGAAAATGAAGACGATGGTGATATCAATATTGAGACCCCAACATCTCTGCAGGTATTCTAACATTTCCTTGGTATAAGACACAATTGTTAGGTTGTCTGTTGCTTCGTTGTAAGTCCTTTCTAACATTTTCTTTTACTTGATCGCAGTGGTGGCTAGATTTTTATCCCCTGCTTGCAGACCACGACAAGCCAATTGAGTGTACACAGCTACCAGGAGAGACAATATTTGTCCCAAGTGGATGGTGGCATTGTGTACTAAACTTGGAAGCCACTGTTGCTGTTACCCAGAACTTTGTTAATTCAAAAAACTTCGAATATGTTTGTCTGGATATGGCTCCTGGTCGTCGTCATAGAGGAATTTGTCGTGCTGGATTGCTTGCTGTTGATGAAGACAGTTTTGTTGACGATGAGAATGATGCTACTAATGGTGAGCTAAAAAGTCAAAACATTCCAGAAGATAAAGGTTTCAATTATGATATAAGCTTTTTATCTAAGTTTCTAGACGAGGAGAGAGACCATTACAACACTTTTTGGAGCCCAAACAATTTTCTAGGGCAAAGAGAACTGAGACAGTGGTTGCACAAGCTTTGGTCAACAAAACCTGAAATGAGGGAGTTAATATGGAAGGTAGTTTAGTTTCTCTTTTGATCTTTAGCCACTTGCTAATATTTTTCTTACTATCAGCGCAAGACTGCAACTCATCTACTGATGCATCCCCATTTTTATGGCCATCCCCTAGATGTTAGAATGGTCTACCACAACTTGTAAGTGATACTAGTCATCCAACAGTTCAATACTTCCGAGAGACAATGATGTATGAAGATCACAAGAAAGAATCATGTTGATTAATGATTAGGGCCACAGAATGATAACCTTTTCTCTAGGAACTAGAGATTACTGATACCCAGTTGTAGAAACAACTATAAACATTCATTTACTATCAAAGAGTTAGTTGGCTAACTATTCTGAATACATGGACAAATTGTGCCCAAGATCTTCTCTTACCATAGAAATGTTTTAAGAACCAGCTTTTCCCTAAGGTTATGCTTTGTTTCTATCAACTGCTCAATCTTTTATCTCTTATTGTAACATATTTATTTCTTGGTCTCAAATGCCTTAGGGAGCTTGCTTAGCATTAAATGTGGGGAAATGGTCTGCTTGCATGGCGGAGATTTGTGCTTTCCATAACTTCCCCTCTCCATCAGATAATGAGAAATTTCCTGTTGGCACAGGCAGCAATCCTGTAAGTGCATTCTGTCCTCTTTTAAAAGTGTAACTTCAGAGGGAAGCGAATTCTACATTTTTCTGCAACTATTGTTCCATGTATTTTTCAACTAAACTTACTTACTGGTAGGTAATTAACTAAGTTATTTAACCCAAAGCTAGACAATCGAGAAATTGATTATCGGAATTAGGTTTAAACTTTAAGCACTGGTCTTAGTATATTCTATATGATCATAGTCACAACTATCATGCATGGCGGCAGTTATTTTGTGCTTCCGTAGATAGTGAGACACCAAGTAATTTATGAATTTATGGTCGGGTCGTAATATGTTAATGGTAGACATGCTCTGAAGAATTCACCCTTGAATCAAAGAGGACACTTGCCACTTCGCCAAAGTAACTTCAAATAATTCAAATCAGAATTAGGATTTAAATTGTTCGGAACCATATCAAAAAGAAACTATTAGTGTCGACTATGATGGTAATTATGATCATGGAATCATGGACTGTGATTAAGTTTTACTGAAATAAATCTTTGGTTATGGACCAACTAAAAACTTGTCACATTGACCGTTGCCAACATTTTAAATAGGTGTATCTCACTGCTGATCGAGTAATTAAGATCTGTATTGAAGGAGGATTGGAGTCATCCATCTATGGGTTGGGCACTGAGGTACTACTTAACTGTGTATTTAACTAGTAAAATTATTCTTACTTCATTCTCAGTCTTTTGAATCGTGCACTTTATGATTGTCAACCTCACACGTGCAGCTTGAGTTCTATGATCTACTTCATAAAGTTGGCTCTCCCCTGAAGGATCACATTCCTGATGTTTTAGCTTGTGGAATTCTCTACCTTGAAAATGGGTCTTACAAAAATGTTTCGTGGGATGGAAAGGGTGTGCCAGATATAATTGCTACAAGCAAACTAGTTTCAGGAGAGAATGCTGCAGGCAATTTTCCTTTTGGGGTGTGGAGCAAATCAAAATTCGACTATAAAAATGTTGGGGAGCCAACAAATGAATCTATAAGTGCTGTCGCATGCTCAGTTTGGCCGTATATAATAACTACAAGATGCAAGGGGAACATTTATGCTCATCTGTAAGTTTGTTATTGTGTTTCAGTTGAGTTTGGAGATTTGTTGGCAACTTAGTTGCAAGTAATGGGAGATTCAAGTGGTTCTAGACTTGTAAGAACTCTGTTTTTTTATTCTGTGTATTTGCAGAAGAGACTCATTGTCTTGGGATGATAACCTAAACCTAGCATCATTTCTGGGAGAACAACTGCAAAATCTCCACCTCCTGCCCTTGCCGCCTTTACATAGTTCCGCAGATTCCTATAACAAGCAGAGGATGGAGGCCGAGCCGCATCATTCAAATGGCGACGCGGAAGCAGGTGCAGAGATGTGTAGTGTGCCAGAAGAATGGAAACTCTTTCTGAAAACGTTGGTGAAGAGAAAGAAGGCTATTTCAAACACCTTGACTGAGTGGTAAGCTCTCTACTGCAAAATTATTAGAGAGCAGTTCAATGAAGATATGCTTTCCTATCAATTAATTGTATTGTTAATCTTATCGTCGTTATCGATGCTAATGTTCACATGCAAATGTTGAATGGTTGTTGAGGTGCATAACTGCGGAAGTTAGGTTGTACCTGGTAAATCTTGAACCTAGTTCTCCAAATATTCCAAAATATGCAGGTCAAAATAGGAAAGCATATATAATTTTTGTTCTTTCAATCCATCTTACTAGGTAGAATGTCTACTAAAAAGTCATCGTATAAGATTGTTACTATAAGTAAACAGCTGGGATTTGAACATGCTGATGTAAAGTTTGTGTCAGGCTTTACTGATTTAGAATCTGAACTCCGTCTATGGGGTTTCGTCTGAGTTGAGCAAATTTTAGCAAAATCAATGTGAATGTTGTGACATTCTCAGTTACAATTTGCAGGGGCGATCCAGTGCCAAGCAGCCTTGTTCAAAAACTTGAGGAATACATTCCAGATGATTTAGCAAAGTTGCTCGTCCTTTCTAAGGTTCTATAAACACTTCAATACCCTTTTTTTTACAATCACTTATGGTTTTGTCTATTTGAGTTTTAAAATTGACGTCCATGCCATGTTCAGGATAAAAATGACTTGTCCAAGGCACTGAAGTCTCCCGTTTGGGTACACTCGGATATCATGGATGACAACGTTCACATGCTATCATGTGATCCAAATGATTGCTCACACCAGATTCCCCAAACTGCTAGCTTAATTGTTGACGATTTGACTTTGACAAATGGTAATTCTGGCGGCAGGAAGAGGAACTGGCTTCCTAGCCACATTCTCGACTTCAGCAACATGTCTGCTGGTAAGTGTCTTCTTAATCGATTTTATTTTCTTTCAAGATCTATCTATGTATTAGTAAATGTTGTTTCCTTCCAAATGCTGATGCAGATGATCATATTGAACATAATGATTGAAAAAAGTTTGTTTCAATCTTTTAATCATGGAAATATTTTTTGATTACTAGTCAAATTTTTGTTGTGTAGATGAGTTATATTATATTCCACTAAACTGTTGTCCTTTCTTTATTTTAGGTGATCCTATATTGGATATTATTCCTATGCACATTGATATCTTTAGAGGAAATTCTGAGTTGCTTAGGCGGTTTTTAGAAAGCTATAGATCTCCCCTTTTGAGAAGAAAATTATTACATGAACCAGAAGAGAGTGGAGATAAGTTTGGTCGTCTATCTTACCATGCCATGTAAGTATGTTTGACATTTATATCCATGTTTTACCCTTTTTGAACGGTTTCCATGTTCTACCCTGTTCCTTAAACCCTGCTGTACCAAGTTATTGCAATCAAGCTCACTATCCAAGGATAGGATCAGGTGGGAATGCTGTATGACCTGTGGGTAATTTTTTTGCGTGATCCAAAAATATACTCATTGATAAGCAAAAGAGAACACAAAAGACAGACTGATAAATAGCTCAAGCCCAAGAAGACACTATACAAGAGGGTCAACTGAACTCTTATTGTTGACAAGTGATTCACCAAAGTTTTGCTAGACTTTCCATATCATTAAGGAATTGTGATGGAAGAATGTATAGTAGTGATTTCGCAGGGTTTACATTGTTTTATTTCAGGTGCTATACTATCTTGCATAAAGAGAATATATTGGGAGCCATTTTCACTTTGTGGAAGGAGCTTAGAACTGCTAAATCATGGGAAGAAGTTGAAGAAACTGTCTGGGGGGATTTGAACAAATACAAAGGTTCTGTTTAGCGACTCTTTAAAGCTCTAAAGTCCTAGGACCAATTGCGAGTCTGATTGATAAATTATTTGTCCGTGGCTCTGATATTTTGGGAGCTGTGTACTACTTTTCTCGTGTTGATATTAATAAGCACGAAAAGATACCGCCTTGATCGTTTCTTATAACTCGAAAAACAATACTCAGGTGTATTTATAGAGTGTTACATGTTATGCATAGTGAGTTATATTTCATTATTTTGTGTATAAAATGTGTGCACATGAGACATCTCATTCTTACTAGTTGTTCGAGTAACTAGTTATCCATCTACCAAATGTGTTTACCATCTCCTTTACTATTCGATTTGAGAATTTACCTGGAAGTTCAGAACTGAAAAAAAATAAAAAAAAATTAAATCAATTTGTGATGAAGGGGTAAGTGCTGTGAACTCACTAGGACATTACTGACCACTTTCCCTTCATTGTAAAATCGAGTAGAGAATATGGTGCTTCTAATAATGCTTGCCCTTTCCTTACAATAAAAGAAAAAAGTTCATAATTGAGTGTCACAGGTAAAATGCTTGCCCTTTCCTTTGTTACAATAAAAGAAAAAAGTTCATAATTGAGTGTCACAGGTAAAATAATGCGTATTACCCTAAGAACCAAATTCCTATTTGAGCAAATGAACAAAACAGAGAAACCAATAATTGGTAGGAATAGTTTGCCCAAAAAGTAATCCAATTATGTGCACCATTGAGAGCATTAATTTGACAACCACAAACTTTAGACTTTTGTGAAGGAGTGCGAGTCTCTTTCATGTATTTCAATTATAATCCGAAAAACAAAATCTTGTTGGAACTTTCACAATTGTACTTGCTCTCTCTTTATCAAGCTTCATATGAGTCATGAAGGTGGATGTTTAGTTTATCTTTGCACAACAATATTCTACATTCTATAATATGGTGTATCGAGCATTCCTCCTGAGACGACAGTTTAAGCGAGACCGCCAATTTAGAAGAATGCTTTTGAAGCAGAAACTTGAAATTTTAAAGATGAAGATAGGCATGTGTGAGCTCCAAAATGCTGAACTCCGGCGCCATATTGAGCTGCTCAAACGTCAAATTGAGCTGAAAAGACGAATTTGCGATGAACTACGGGCAAATAAAGCTAACATTTCTCATCTTATCTAAAAGTGTTGACATTGAGTTGCGGATTTTAATAAGAGTTCTAATGTTATTTTCTAGCTTAATTTGCAGTGTTCAAATAACCGTCAATCCTTGTGGATTGAATAAGTAGTAGTAAGTACTGGTTTTAGTAGTTAAGCATGAAACTACTCAGTTGTATTTTCAAATAGCTCGGCAAAGTAAGAATCGGTTTCAGAGGCATTACAAGTCCAGATACCTTGATGAAGTCTAATGCAATCAATCGTATTTTTCCTATATAGAAATATGAAATTAGTTTGTACTGTTATCATGATCTGTTAACATACGTTGCTTATATCGTTGGTGCCAAAATTCTTTTTTATTGAGAGTAAAGTATTAGTTCTTGTGACTGATATGTTGATTCGGCTGATTGAACCTACAAAAGGCGAGAATTTAATTGCACGTTTCGTCAAATGACCGATATGTTCTAATCCCATTAAGTAACATCAGAAGCACGGCGAAACAATTTTGTAGGGAAATTATCATGAACAAATTGATTGAAATTACCATCACATTTGCTTGCCATTAGAAAATACGACCTTTAGCACTGAGATAACAAGAATTTAAAGATCTTAACGGGGTGCTGTCACGATGGGTTTTGTTAACGAATATTATGCTCCAGCATATATCCATATATCCTTATTATGGCGTAGCATATATCCTCAGTATATGTTTCCTAATTATCTTGTATTCTAAACCTCTCTATTATCTATTTTAGGCAATATATATATATAAAAACCAATGTAATCTTTTCTTATTATTAAGGAATTTAATCTTTCTCACACATGGTATCAGAGCTTGTGTTGTGAGTTTTTTTCTTTTCTGAGTTTTGAAAGTTTGTAAAAAACAGTTTTGAGAATTTCAGTTGGTTGTGGATTTCGATAGAGGTATTCTTTCCTTTCCGCTCTTGATAATTTGATTAGTGTTAGTTATGATAATGTCTAGTAAAAAAGATGATTCTCTATAATCCATTAATGTTCGTTTGAATGGTGCCAACTACATATATTGGGCATATGTTATGAAAAGCTTTTTGCTTGGAAAATATGTTTGGGATATGTTTCTAGTGATATTACTAAACCTACTGATCCTACTGCTACAAATTATAATACTTTGATTGTTACTTGGAATCGTAACGCTGCTAAAATAATCACTTGGATAAATAATTATGTTGATTTAAACATTGGTATGCATTTGGCGAAATTCGAAACTTATAAAAAGTTTGGGATTACCTGACAAAGTTGTTTTCTTAATCAAATTTTGCCGAACGGTACCAATTAGGGATGTCAGACAGGGAGATAAGGATATACATCAATTTTACTCTTTAATAATTAGTTATTGGAATCAATTAGCTTTAACTAAACATGTTGATCTTCGAACTCATGATTCTTAAATATAGAGAAGAACAACGTTTGGTTCAATTTTTGATGGCACCGCGTGATCATTTCGAAGCTTTTAGAGGTTCTATTCTACATCGTTCTGCATTGCCTTCTGTGGATTCAGTTGTTAGTGAACTGTTAGCCGAAGAATTACGATTAAATTCTCAAGTCGGAAAAGGGATTCTTCCTTTCCCTTCGGAAAATGTTTTGGCTATGTCCTCAAAACCCCACTTTGCTTCTAATAGACGACCACCTTATATGTCTAATAATGATGAATGTAATTTTTCTAAGACAAAGGGTCATTGGAAAGCCCAATGTCCTTTACTTTTGAAGAAACAACAATAAGGGACTTTCTTCAAACCGTCGCATATTGCAGCTGCCACTTCGTTTGGAACTGATCAGGGTCAAATTGCATCTTTTTTTCTTGAGCAACTACAAAAACTTCTCTCATCCGAACAGTCGCATGTCATGACCACAACGATGTCTCCTTCTGTAGGTTTGTCTACCACATTAGGTATATCTCAATCTACTTGGATATTTGACTCTGGAGCTTCTCACCATATGACTAAAGATATTTCTTGTTTCACTTCCTTGTCCCTTTTTTTTTTCTCAAACTGTTAAGACCGCCGACAGTACTACTCTTTCTCTGGATGGTAGTGGTTCTATTAGGACTCCTCATTTATCTCTTTCTAATGTTTATTGTGTTCCTCAATTAACCATGAACTTGATTTTTATTAGTCTGTTATATGATTCTGGCTATTATATTTACTTTACTCCAACTTCATGTTATGTGCAGGATCCACAATCAAGGAAGCTGATTGGGATAGGTCATAGGACATATTTCTGGTTTTCGCCTTAAATATTTAGCATCAACTGGTCATCTCGGATAACTAAAATCTCATAACATTTCTGATTGTAGTGGTTGTAAGCTTGTAAAAAAAAAATTCCTTACCTTTCAATAAAAGCACTTTCGTCTCTACTGCCATTTTTTATTTAGTCCATTCTGATGTTTGGGGTCCTATATCCATTCCCACCAAAGGTGGCTCTAGCTATTATGTTTGTTTTATTGATGATTATTCTCGTTATTGTTGGATTTTTTTAATGAAGTATCGACATGAATTCTTTGGTATTTACCAATCCTTTCGTAACATGGTAAAAACTCAATTTTCTGCGGTCATAAAAAGCTTTCATTGTCATTTAGCAAGTGAATACAAAAAGAATGAGTTTAGTGCACTTCTTTCCGCTGATGGGACGATATATCAAACATCTCGTACTGATACACCAGAACAGAATGGAATGGAGTGGTTGAACGTAAACATAGGCACCTTCTAGAAGCTGCTCGTTCTTTCTTATTATCTGCTCATGTCCCTGCACGGTTTTGGGGAGAAGCCGTTCTAACTGCAAATTATGTCATTAATCGTATACTAACTATGTTTACTGATGGTATTTCTCATTTTGAACGATTGTGTTGCAAAACACCTAACTATTCATCTTTAAAAGTCTTTGGTTGTGCCTGCTTTGTTCTAAAACCTCAACGTGAAATTAATACCAAGCTAGCGTCTAGATCTTCTTTCTGTGTTTTTCTTGGATATGGTGATGGCCAAAAAGGTTATCGTTGTTATGACCCTAGTACTCAAAACTTATATGTCTCTCATCATGTAGTATTCCTCGAGCATATTCCATTCTTTTTTATTCAATCTAATTCTTATAATGTTAAACAATCTGATCTAATGCATATTGATCCTTTCGGTGACATAGAAAATCCTACTTCTAATTCTTTGATAAGTGTTCCTTCCTCCATTGGTTTTATTGATGCTTGAAGGAACGAATATGCTTCGGAAGATAACACACATTTCCCTTCTTCTACGGTTGTTTCCTCGTCATCTTCCGAGATTGGAGATACTGGTCCTCCTCGCTATCCTTCGCGGCAACGTAATCCTCCAAATAAGTTTGGTTATTCTCCTAGTGATTTTGGTATTTCATGTTATTCCACTCAATTTTCTTGCTTTCTTGCTTCTATTCATTCTCTTCATTTTCTAGACGAGCCTACCTTCTATAATGAGGTTGTTTGTGACCTATTGTGGCTACAAGCTATGGAAGAAGAGCTTTCTGCATTGTGCAAAATGGGAACATGGGATTTGGTTCCTCTCCCTACATGAAAACATGCAGTAGGCTCTAGATGGGTATACAAGATCAAAACTAAGTCAGACGGTTCTGTTAAGCGTTACAAGGCTCGCCTTGTAGCGAAAGGTTCACTCAAGTATATGGAATTGACTATGATTATACTTTTGCTCTCGTTGCAAAAATGACTTTTGTTTGTGCTCTTATTGCAGTAGCATCCATAAGAAAATGGAAGTTATCTCAAATAGATGTGAAAAATGCTTTTCTAAATGAAGATCTTTCCGAAGAAGTTTATATGGTTCCGCCCTCTGGTGTTACACACAATAAAGAGAAGTTTGTAGACTTCGAAAGGCTCTATATGGAATTAAACAAGCACCTCGAGCATGGTTTGAAAAATTCTCTAATGTTATCGTTACTCTTGGTTTTCAACCTAGTGCGTATGACTCGGTGTTGTTTCGTAATAGTTTTGCTGGTCATATATTATTGTTGTTTTATTTTGACGATATGATAATTACAGGGGACGATTTGGTATGATCATCTCAAAGAACAATTATGTTATCAATTTGAAATGAAAGATTTGGGACCCTTACGCTATTTTTTGGGCATCGAAGTTGTTTGTTCTTCAAAAGGTTATCTACTCTCTCAGTCTAAGCATGTGTCTAACATCCTTAAGAAGGCTCATATTTCAGACACTAGTATTGCTGAAACGCCTCTTGAATTCAATGCCCGCTACACAAGTTCAGATGGTATTCGTTTAGATGATCCCACTTTATACCGTACTATTGTTGGAAGTCTTGTTTATCCCACTGTCACTCGACCTGACATTTCATATGTTGTACATGTCGTTAGTCAATTTGTTTCTTCTCCTACTACTGTGCATTGGGCGGCAGGGATGCGTATATTGAAGTACCTTAGAGGAACTCATTATCATAGTTTATTGTTTCCTTCTTCTTCCGCTTCGTCGAATGTCTCTCTTAGAGGTTTCTCTGATGCTGGATGGGCTGGTGATCATGGTGATCGAAAATCTAATATTGATTATTGCGTCTTCGTTGGTGATTCTCTTATTTCTTGGAGGAGTAAGAAACAATCTATTCCTTCTCGGTCATCATCAGAAGTTGAATATCGTGCTATGGCAGATACTACTGCAGAAATCATTTGGCTAAGTTAGTTAGTTGCAGATATGGGTGTTGTTATATCTGGTTAGTTCGGCACCATTATTTGCACGACACAATTTTCCTTCCATACGTGCCTTCCACTATGCAGATTGCAGATTTCGTTATAAAATCACATTTCGTTGCGCACTTCTGTTTTTTAGTTGACAAACTCTCGATGATTAGCGCTTTACCATCATGAGTTTAAAAGGGGGTGTTAACGAATATTATGCTCCATCATATATCCTCATTATGGCGTAGCATCTATCCTTATTATGGCGTAGTATATGTTTCATAATTATCTTGTATTCTAGACCTATCTATTATCAATTTTAGACAATATATATATATATATATATATATATATAAACCAATGTAATCTTTTTTTATTATTAAGGAATTCAATCTTTCTCTCAGGTTTTTCTTTCCGCCCGTTAGTCCCAGGTGCATTCCTCTACTTGTAAGATGTTCACGCTACTTGCTTATAGTTGTACACCCCCAGTTCATGTTATCATCAATTAAAATACAAAATAAATAAATTATAATTATTTGTAAGATGTTCACGCTACTATACTTATGCGTACAATCATACTGCGAAATTGAAAGGCTCTGACCAAGAAGGTGGTGGGATTGTTGTCGGCCTTGACGTCAGCACAAACGGTAAGATCCTGAAACTCCAACGTACGCTGCCACCATATTCAAAATACTCCCGAGGAAGACGACGAAGCACTATTCTGAATCCTTTATTTTTGACGTTGCAACTTGCAAGCAACAGTACAGCCATATGAATCCAAGATTACGATATTCGGATTGGATGGATGGAAAGCTAAAGGCACCAATATGCTCTTAACATAGCTGTTGTTAGGGAATAAAAGTCAAGATGACACATGTAAAACGATTAGGGAAAGAAGCAGAGATTTATAGAAACATGGGGCAAGTTGTGGATACCAAAATGATGTTTCCCGCTCAAGAATTCTTGGTCCCCAGCAATTAATCAAGCCCAACAGCCTAACTAGCTTAACATGAGCAAGCAGGAGCACTCCACTCAAGTCCGAATCCCAACTTGGACCGAAGTGACGTCATCATTTCCCGAAGTGACATCACCAATTCCCGTTCCAGCTTTGCCCGATCTATCCTATCCCGATGCACCAGGTCAATCCCGCTGGACCAATTCAATCCCGATAGACCAAGTCAATCCCGATGCACCAAGTGAATCCTGCTGGACCAAGTCAATCCCGCACCAACTTTTGGATATAGGTCATTTTGAAGATAAGGACAATAAGAACACGTGGCGGATCTCATTGACACATGGCGAAATGTGGTGAATCCTCTTAGACACATGTCAAGCTTAGAAGAATTTCCATCGACATGTGGTGGATTTTGATGACATGTGGCAAAGGGCATTTTAGTAATTATCATCATTTATGTACCCTATAAATACAAAATTAATGTGTGAGGAGAAGGGACTTTTGGACTTTGGCCGGATCCTCTATTTCCTTCTGCTCATTTTCAACTGTAACCCAGAGATTAATAAAAACTCCAACTTTCATTACCCGTGGATGTAGGCTATTCATAGCCGAACCACGTTAAATCTCTTATGTTAATGTCATTTTTGTCTATCTTAGACTATGATCTTTGGTTGTTTTTGCTGATGAGAATTATGGCATAAACAATTTGGCGATGGAAACAGGGATGTCTAATGGATTTATCCAACCTGACACGCCGGAAAGATCAACAATGGAGAAAAGGATACAATAACCAATCCTGATAATGTTCAGAGAAGAGATAGAACTGCTTGCCATCAGATTCAATTTCAACAAGAATCGACAGCAACAGATTTCAACAGCAACATCAGTTTAAAGCTTAACCAAAAACATTGATTTCATCTCGATTTCTTGATCCAATGATTTCATTCATACCTTTATTTCGAACAAAATTTTTTGAACTGATTCATTTAACTTTTCTTTATGAATTTTAAGCTTTGTCTAAAAATCATTCTCTAAAAACTTCAATTCAAAACCAATTTTGATTCCAGATTAACTATTACCAAACTATGTTTTACAAACCCATTTATTCAATTTTGAAAACATCAAGCATCAAAATTTCAACTTGATTTGGGAATTTTTGTCATTATTTTGATTTAACTTTTCTTTATAAGTTAACTGCTACAATTTTTATGACTAAATAAATGATTGGGTTTGTCTCGAATGAGTATATGAATGCATGAAAGAAGATTGAGTGGTGTTGCAAATCACCAACAACTCCATGATTAAATCAACAACAGAATGCACGCAAGGCATTTGTGAAATTTCTTGACTTGTAGTGACTGTGCTATGGTCCAACAGCAGGAAAAACTGTAGAATCGGCAACAACTTTTTCATAAGATTTTATTCCAGAACTTAGCAGCAACGCATCAGTTATGGATGGACAATTGTTGACTGTGTCAAGCTCGGAATTCAACTGCTTGAGTTCATTTTCGAACTTATCAATTTCTTCCTCTGTTTTTTCTATCGCTTTGAGCTGCAAGCAAATGAAGATATATTGCTGAGATCAATAGATGTTGATGAACAACTAAGAAACATGAACTTCTCATTACGTCCATCCAACTGGATGGTCACAATTTGATGGAGAACTGCAGCAGCTGGACCACTATAATCTTCACATTATGTTATCCCTCCACCCATCGTTTTTTGCTGGAAGATCTTGAAACCAGCATCCAGACCCTCCTGAGGTAAACTTCAAATTCGGCTGTCTCTTTAATTCTACACCCTCTTGACTATGATGACGTGTTAACTTGATCGGGAAATGAATCTAAAGCTTCAACGAGTAGTGTCAGCTCTGATCATGCTGATAGCTATTCAAGCGTAACTGAAAGGCAAAAGTATGCAATGAAGCCAATAAAGTTTCCGCACTAAAGTTGTCCAAGTTTCTCAACTTGATGACTGCATCATGCAACAAAAAGACGCTCAAAGTCTTTAGCTAATGGACGTCTTTTATTTAAAGATAAAGCAACAACATCAACACAAGACCCATTTCAGAAAACAAATGATTCTCACAAGATTCAAAGTGTGAGATCAAACTCCACCTAGACAGTTTGCCTGATACTCCCGATAGAGCTTCAGGCAGCGGACTTGCTACACCACACAGGAACTCTGATGCACTTGTACAAGGAGGACATGAACTCTCGTTTGGTGGTAGCAAGGGAATAATTGATGTGAATATAACAAAGGAAAGACCTACAGAAGTAGAGGAAATTGGTAAACATACACAACCAGATGTAGCTGCTGAGTCTTCATCTTCATCATAGCCTTTGAGGTCAACGCCTGAGGATGTTGATGCTCCTCAAGTACCATAATGCTATATAATGCTACACTAAGGTTCCTGAATCAAACTTTAAGATTCTCGCCAAGAGTTTTTGAATCACTTCTCGGAATGTTGTTGTTGACTTTGTTAAGTTCTTTCATAAAAGATGTGGCGACAAAGATTTTAGGTGCTCATCTTTGTATGAGCATGAAACAATTGGTCATGCACGTGATGTGTCATTTTTGTTTCCAATCAAGTTATATTTGGGTACAAGCATTTCTAAAAGGAGCGTATCAAATCAAGATGATCTCCACAAGCATTCCTTGATTGGTCATTTTACTGAAGCATTTCTAAAAGGAGCGATTCAACAATTGGTCATCCAGTCAAGCCCGCAACGCTCTGATCCACAAGCATTTCTAAAAGATAAATATACACTATCTTTTTAAATTTTTGATTATTATGTCAATTGCATATCTTGAGTAGCAACTTAAATTTACGAATGCTTCTTAACTATCAACTTTAAACGATTGAATCATGATTTATCTTAATTGCTTAAAAAGCATGAGCTTACTTGATTTATAAATAGAACATCTGTGTAATGAATTAAATGATAAAATTTTCTCAACTAGTACCCATTGTTCATATTTTGCTTGAATATTGCAAGCCATTTTCTTATTTATCATATATTTTTAACTGATCAATTGCTTTCAATAACATCTGAGTCACATATGATATCATACATCATGATAGTTAATCCCATAATCATCCATAATAGCAACCTATCGATTTAATGTGATGTATTTTTAGTCTGAACAAATTCCAATTTGTTTCATTATATTTAACTGTGGTATGCAACAAAAAGCATGAAGATCATTTTTAACTTGTACTCATTTAATATTATGAAATGCTTAAGACATTTTTATGAAATGTGAAGATACCTATGAAGCACACTTCAGAGATGCGCCAGTCATGCGCTAATGATGCACTGGGGGGCATGCTATAAAGAAACCAAATTTTTAGCTGTGAAATGAGCTAAATACTGCGCGCCATTTAGGTATTTCATTTTTTACTAACGCTAAATAGATATAATACTTTTCGCCACTTTGTGTTATATGTCTTGTACTTCTTAACATAAAGCAACAATTAATGGATACTTCATATAAGCCATGTATTACTGGTGCTTTCACTATTTCAAGCGTATCATGGAAACGTTCATGGAAACGTTCTTTGGAAACGTTCATGGAAACGTTCATCGAAAACTTGACTCAAAATGAGCCTTTGAGAAATGATACTTCAAATGGCTTATACTTCACACGAAGAATATTCAGTAAATACTTCAATTTATTTCGGACTTATCATATTAATTCGAAGGGCGATACTTCTCATACTACAATGAGTTATGATAAGAATTTTCATTCGATATCTCTTATACTTCATACGGCAATCTAAATGCTTCTTCGGATTACCATTCAAAAATAGGTATTTCTCATTTCATCAGGATATTCCTCATCTTTTATTAAAAATACTTCTCATATCCTTCTATATATACTTCTCATGTATACAAAAGAATATGAGATATATCTTAAATAAGAAGTGAGAAATGAGAAATATCCGGATAACTCTCAAATTTACTTTTTATATTCCTCTATATATACCTCTCATGTATACTTCTCAAGGATAATTCTCCATTCAGAAGGCGTTATCTTTAGAAGGCAAAAAGTCTATGGACCACACACTAGTTTTCTCCATGCCCGAGAAAATTAGGCGTGTGTTCCTGGGCACTCAGTGGCTAGAGACAAATTTATGGACCACACACTAGTTTTCTCCATGCCCAAAAAAATTAGGCGTGTGTTCCTGAGTGCTCCGTGGCTGGAGATAAATTTGGGACCGCATCCAAATTTCCTCCTAACCAGAGAGAAGATGGATGCGTTGTATTCCCATGACATGACTCCGTGGAAGGAGGTAAAATTCCAAATTGTAATGTATATACAAACATTTGGGACCACCTTGTAGCTTACTCCTGGCCCGAGTGAGACTCGTATGTGTTGGGTTCCCGAATAACATGACTCCGTGAAAGGAGGTGCTCTCTGACACAAAATTCCATAATATTAACCCAGGGTACAAAGGAACCTTACGGTTGAAAACTAACAATCATTATATATATATTTGTATACAAAATTTTGATTTGCATGGACAAAAATATAACATAAAATGAAAATGCACAAGCAACATCAACCACCACATTATGATTCGGACGAGACGTGAAGTCGTTTTCTTAAGAGTTTTTCTTTGATCAAATCTCAAGAAAAGGGGGCATGTTGTAAGTACCAAAAATCCGCTCCAACACGTGGCAGCAACGACAGCAAAGCTCAGCATTCCCGTTACCCATGATGTCCCGCTACACAAGTCCGTACCGTACTCAAAGTCCGGTGCACAACCATGTCCGTGAAACAGAACGCACTCAAAGTCCGGAGCGCAGATGTCCCGCAACACAAGTCCGGAGCGCAAATGTCCCGCAACACAAGTTCGGAGCGCAGCTAGTCCGTAGCATGAACCACACCAATCCCGAAACAAGACCGATATAATCATTCCCGCAGCAGAGCTCAGGTCCGTAGCATGGACCGAAACATGGATCGCAACAAGGTCCGAAACATGGATCGCACCATTCCCGCAGGAAGATCACTTTCATTTCCCGCAAGCCAGGACCGCAAGCCAAGTCCGCAAGCCAGATCCGCGACTCATTCCCGCAAGCCATCCAGGGGTACTGAACAAGCATAGTTCATGAAGATTGGGCTTGGGGAACAACGAATTGGTACACACAAAGCTATTGGTGAAAAGAACAGAACTCCAGGCGCGGAAAATGATTCCTTCTAAGAGAATCTTCAACTAGGAGATCATGAATCGGCAAGACTCTCGCAAAAGAGCTAAGTACCCCATATCCCTTTGATCTAAAATTTTCTCTTGCTTTAATTATTCTTGTTTGTATAAGTCATGAAAAGGACACTTATTGAAAGGTGAATAGGCTAAATGCCATCCACCATAACTATCGGAATGATTGGCGCAAATAGGCATTAGCGCGTAAAATTACGCCCAATGAATAACCTGACATGTGACCCATTCCGATTGCTACTTTGAATTTGAATTCCTGATTGACTTATACATTTATGCAAGATTCAATAAGTTATATTATTGGATCAAAAATAGTTTATTAATCAATTTATCATTTCTGGTTAAAACGTGTGGAATGATATTATTACGTTGATGTGCGCTTATGTATAACTTTTGCAGCAAAATTCTATTTTTGAATGGATCAGGCTCATACTTTTATCATGACAAGGCCAAGCAAGAAGTAACTGAAGTCATTTTCTTAAGATTTATTCTTCGAAATAAACTTAAAAAAAGGGGGCAAGTTGTTAGGGAATAAAAGTCAAGATGACACATGTCAAACGATTAGGGAAAGAAGCAGAGATTTATAGAAACATGGGGCAAGTTGTGGATACCAAAATGATGTTTCCCGCTCAAAAATTCTTGGTCCACAGCAGTTAATCAAGCCCAACAGCCTAACTAGCCTAACAGGAGCAAGCAGGAGCACTCCACTCAAGTACGAAGCCCAACTTGGACCGAAGTGACGTCATCATTTCCCGAAGTGACGTCATCATTTCCCGAAGTGACATCATCATTTCCCGTTCCAGCTTGGCCCGACCCATCCTGTCCCAAGTGACGTCATCATTTCCCGAAGTGACGTCACCAATTCCCGTTCCAGCTTTGCCCGATCTATCCTATCCCGATGCACCAGGTCAATCCCGATAGACCAAGTCAATCCCGATGCACCAAGTGAATCCCGCTGGACCAAGTCAATCCCGCACCAACTTTTGGATAGAGGTCATTTTGAAGATAAGGACAATAAGAACACGTGGAGGATCCCATTGTGATGCAGCGGATAATAAAGAAAAGAGAGGTTTTGTTCAGACTTCAAATATTCCTAGGAATATCGACTATGAACAACGATAATTGTTTAGACTTCGGTTTCCCGACTGTAAACAATAATCGATTAAACTTGAACAAGTTTAAGAAAATAATTCTTATTAATCAAATTCAACTGTTTAAAATAATACATGGAGGACTCTTTTATAGACTTGGGGAAAAAACCTAACTTGCTAGCCAAGAAAGGATGAAAAAACCCCTAAACCGACTCAAACCCTAATTTTCGTTTTTGGAGCTCCTTATTTAGATAACTCCTACTAAACAAACCCTAAACTTATCAAAAACCTATAAACTTGTTTCCCAAGGTATCTACTACCTTTATACAACTTTCCTAACTTATTAAAACTCTTAAAATAAACTTCTAGACTCTTCTAAAATTACCCTAAATAATAAATCCGAAAATTAATTATTTTTCTACTACAAATAACATTAATAAAATATATATAATAATAATAAAATAATATATTTATTTTCCATAAATCTCCCTCCATCACATTGACACATGGCGAAATGTGGTGAATCCTCTTCGACACATGGCGAGCTTAGAAGAATCTCCATCGACATGTGGCGGATTTTGATGACATGTGGCGAATGACATTTTAGTAATTATCATCATTTATGTACCCTATAAATACAAAATTAATGTGTGAGGAGAAGGGACTTTTGGACTTTGGCCGGATGCTCTATTTTCTTCTGCTCATTTTCAACTGTAACCCAGAGACTAATAAAAACTCCAACTATCATTACCCGTGGATGTAGGCTATTTATAGCCGAACCACGTTAAATCTCTTGTGTTAATGTCATTTTTGTCTATCTTAGACTATGATCTTTGGTTGTTTTTGCTGATGAGAATTTTGGCATAAACAGCTGTAATACGGTGCTTCAAGTCTATTTATCATATCCGATGGATCAATCTAATCACCCAAATGCCAAGCAGAGCTTCAATTTAAGTGATGATGGCCACTGTCAACACCGAGTTACCAAACACTCAAGACAAACTTGCCTAATGGTCCACGACAACTTTCACAGTAACCTATGAATCCTCTGAACGATCCAAGGCAACTCTAAATAGCATAATGTCCTTGTTTGATATCGCTAGGTAAATCGATTAACTCGCAATGCCCAGCACCAGTTTTGTTGTGATGATATGCTATGATTGTAGTTGTGCTCTCAATCCAATATAAGACTCCATTATTGGTGATCACTTTATTATAAGATCTATCCGAATTTCCCCATATAATTAGTGTAGGGCACTACATAGCAGTTCCACTTCCCCGACTCAGAAGAAAATATTTCAATGTCGAGGTTGTTGATTGTTTTTCCGAGGGTGCCACGATACGAACTATCTTATTATTTAAGTCCATGGGTCTGACTAACCTCGAAAACCGGCTGTACAATTATTGAACTATCTTATTAATTGTAGAATATTAAGTTACCCGTATAATCTGGGACTAATAATCCCAACACGTCACGTGTAACCTCTTTGGGTCTAACACGTAGACATTAAATCGGGTGACGCGGAGTAAAGATATTGAAGTCCATGGGCCTAACTAACCTCAAAAACTTGCTTATAAGGTTAGAGTTGTCCAAGACTTATTAACTGCAGGATATTAAGTTGCCCATACAATGTGGGACTAATAATCTCAACACTTATATACTACTGTGGGATTAACAATGGAGCATGAGGATGTCGGCACTTCCGTTTCCAATTTGCAGATGAAACCATTCAAGACCCACTCGTGACGATAATTGGGTTGAGGGAGTGCAACCTATGTGGTCAATATCGGCCGTTACGGCCGCGATAACGGCGATATTCAAGGTATCGCTTCAAGAGCGCGACAAATCTTCAAATATCGCCGTATCGGCCGATACGACCGAGATTCGCCCGATATTCAAGGTATATGCTTGTTGTTTAATCTATATTTTTGGAACTTTGAACTTAGAATTGTAATACACTAATATGATCTCTTCTAAGTATGGTTGTTAAGATTCTTGGTAATAAATCAACAAAAATATAGTTAATTCTTGGCATTCACATGTATAAAATTTGGATATAAGATTTGGGACTCCTGATATTTCACCGATAATCTCTCTGAAATATTATTATCAAGGTGTCAAGGTCTCATCCAAGACAAGACCGAGATCCGAAATTAATTACATTGAGTGCAACCCATTTCTTGGTGAGTGGATTACAAACAAAGTAATCCATTTGAAAAGTTTTGGTTGTTGAACAAAGAACCAAACCATTATTAGAAGCCACAATATGCAGATGCTCTTTTTTCTTCAGTTGTTTTTGAAGGAATGTAAAGGAAAAGTCATGACAAGTGAATTGCAAGTGATTTCTAGGACAAGGAGGTTGTGGAATAAGACGACCCTCCTTCCAATAAAACTTGTCAGTGTCTATTTCTTCCATGCAAATCGATTCGACAACCGAAATATCATTAGGACGAGGCGGACGTCTATCTTTAATGTATTTATGCTGGTCTCTACGTTTATCAAATTGAAAGAAGAGAGTCCATGGAGAATAATGTTGGAATTTATGAAACTGAGACTTGGTAATGAAAACAGGGTCAGTGAGAAGTGCATACCATTGTTTCGAAACGGACCTGAACCTGGAGATGGATTTTCGAGGAAGACAGAAAAAGAATCTCAGCCAAAGCATCCTCGTGTAATTGTGCAGCAGTAACTATAGCGCCATAGTAATCTTCTTGTCGTTTCTCTTCTCTAACTTTAGATTTCAACTTCAAACAACTGAATGATAACCCATGACTATTTGTCAGTGACGGATATATACCACAATGGAATAATCAGCGGCTAGCAATCTATGCATGGCAGTGCAGAAAGAGACCATGATCATGCTGCGGCAATTCAACCAGGTTTCTGACTAAAATCCTAGAAAATATAGGTTTCCACATGAGTAGTTCTACATCCACCAAACCCTACTGGGGATGTACGAGGTTTGATATGTGAATGTCCATGGATGGCTGGCCCAACCTTTTCAAATCCAGGGGGCGATTATTTCGCGGGTCCATTAAGAATTCAAACTCAGGGATGTTTATGATACTGCCGAATTGCCGATTGCAGTTTAATAAACAAATAAGCAAGACACCAAAAACCAAATGTTGCCGTCAATTTCTATGCTTATTGAAATTAATGACTTCTTATGGTTCTGTTCATACCACATAAGTTAAATTAAGTAAACAAGAAATCTTCTATTATGGGTGGGTGAAAGTGAGAAATACTCAGAGAAGAAACATCCTAGCAAGACGTGCTACTTGACAACTTATACCCAAATGAAGAAGGATTTTGGTATGTCTTCTTTGATGTGCAGGCCGGACGGTTATTCTTTTCGGCTAATCTTTAAAATGCATTGTAATTTGTATATATGTAAGTGTATAACTTCATTGACATTCACTAAAACCCCTCTAAATATCTTTGATTCATATATCGACTTCTCTTTCTAGGATAACAATGGCCAAAAGCCGTTCGAGCTTCCTAATACCTGCAACACCCGTCTCAATAGTGGCACATTTGTTAGCCATTGCAGCTATTACACTTGTATGTGTTTGGATATTTCACTTTCAAGAAGGTGTTGCTTTTAAATCTGAGACAAAAGCAAAAGATCTTCAACGTACGTAATACTTTACCTTCTAATTAACTTGTAGACATATTCAACGTAAATCCATCGTTTGAGTTTCAGGATTTTTCATTCTTATTATGTGTATTCTCGTTGTGCTAATTCTCTCCGTTTATTGCTTTTACAGTTGCATCCATTTCTGATGGTGATTGGTTTAATTGTTATGGGAGGAGAAGGTAACGTTTTGATTTTAAACTAGCATTCACTTGATTTTGATGGCACTTGGTCTGTTGTTCAATGTCATTAAGCGACAGAGGTGAATGGTGTTTCTAACTTTGCAAAACAACAAAGAACATATACATATATCAAGTGTAGAAAAGGAGAAAAAGTAGATGAAAAGATGACAATTGTAAAAAATTTCATCCTGAGCAGGAATAATGGCGTATAAAACAGTCCCGTCTTCTTCGAGAAAGATGCAAAAATTGGCACACTTAATATTTCTTTTGATTGCTCTTGTGTCGGGTATTTTGGGGGTTTTTGTTGCTTTCAAGTTTCACCATGAAGTCAGAGTTAAAAACATGAACACACTGCATTCATGGCTTGGCATGATCACCATTTGCTTATTTGGTTTTGTTGGAGAAGTATACTTCCTGTAACAGATAAAAACAAACACAGAGAACTTGAAGATGATTAAGGGAAGGTTAGAATTGAAATGCACACACACTCAACAAGGAGGTGAAGTCGCCTGTTCAACAGACTGCCCTTAACTCAATATTTGCCAGGTACACCTTCAGGAAGATGCTGCTATACCCTTTAAGCGACAAACTTGAATTCAGGATAAAATCACCTGATACCAACCCAGCTAGCAAAGCTCGTTGGCCCGTTGTGAACTTAACAGTAGATGAAAGTAAAGAAAAGTAAACTAGTGCGCAAATCAAAGCAAGAAGAGGGGAAAAGTCGTCAGGACAGTGGCTGCGACTGGGGTAAACGAAAACTTTAGCAAAGTTGTTTTTTTATAGAAGAAGAAAACCCTTGAGTTTTAAAACGGTGAAAATTTAATTTCAACAATTAACTCCCATTAAAACAAACGTTAAAATATTTATGA
>JAJJMC010014687.1:3665253-3796110 GCA_023531435.1 Papaver californicum
TAACTCCCATTAAAACAAACGTTAAAATATTTATGATTTTATTTTTCTCATTGATGGGTACTCGTGTGCACACGCAGGCACATGCCAAGCACGCGCCAGCCACACGCCAAGGCTCGCGCCAAGGCTCACGCAAAAACACACGCAAAAGCACATGCAAGCACCGCAAGCCCGCAAGCCCGCGGCCTGCGGTGCTTCGCACCGCACATGTATGCATTTGCCCACTAGTCCATTTCCCAAGTCCATGTCCAATCCACTAGTTCTTTTCCTTATATAGAACATATGTGGTAATATGCATGAACTTGCTCCTTGGTTTGCCCAATATGGGACAACCAAAGGTTTCTCATTCACTAAGAAGTGAAAATGGATGGCTATAATTCCACCCAAGTTTGGACTAGTGATCCAAACACCCATCAATCTATTTATAGTAATAAAAATTAATTTAAATAGTAAAACATTAATTTTAATAACATACATTTTTTATTTCCCAACAGGTTTGCAGGTAACGACTTCATAACATCAGTTCATTTGCGTTTAAGAGTGACCAATAGTTCTTTTAGCACTGCAACAGGATGAAGTCATTCTTTATAAACATATACTTTGTTTTCTCACCGGTCCCTGACGTCTAGATAAATTTTCAGTTGTACTCATACCTGAGAATTGTTTGTACGCAGTGGTTGTTTGCATTTTTCTCCTTCTTGTACCCTGGCGCTGGAATGCCAACAAGGGCAAGACTTGTACCATGGCACGCTTTTGTCGGTATGGTCACCTTCCTCCTTGCAATCTGCACTGCCGAGACGGGTTTGTTACAGACATTTTTTGGGCTAGAGCTAGTTACTGGCGCAGAAGCTCTTGTTGTAAACTTCACCGGGCTAATCATCCTTCTCTTCGGAGTCGCTGTTGGCCTTACTGCTATTCTTCCACGTGCTTAATTACTAGAGGAATTAATGTGGTTTTTAATAAATACAGCTCGAGTACAATTCTAAATCTGTACCTTGTTCATGCTGATTATTCTTATTTCTTATCAATAAAAAGCTAATCAAAGATTCATTTGCTATGCATTGTCATGAAACTGAACTTTTAGTTAAAAGAGACAACAGTACATATTATAAGTCAATGAATTTATAATTTCTAAATTAGTAGCTAAAATGTACAAAACGGATGCAAACATACTTTTGAAACCAAGCGGGAAAAAAAAAAGAAAGACGAGAAGATTGACATCAAGACAATGTTTTTGATAATATTAATATTTGTGAATGTACTTCATCGGCGGAGACGAAGGTCGAGGCCGCAGATCATATTTTCTTGAAAAAGAACTTGTTGTAATTGAATTTTCTGCAACTCTCTCCGGCAACATGAAATCAGGATCCTCATCATCAGTTAAAAAGTCGATATAGTCATCATAGTCATCCTCATCATCAGTACTCTCCATTTCCAAGCCCTTCTTCCTTTCTTCTATTGTACTAAGCTTCTCAAGCAGATTCATTATCATTTGTTGGTCTAGCACTTTCTTATCCCTGCAAAAACACAAATTAAGACTTCTCAGTATAGAGCCACAAAAAGAAAAAAAGAAAAAAAACATAACTTCGCATTTAAGCAATTTGAGCCGACGAAACAATCCGAACCCAACAAAAACACTATCGAATTACAAAAATCTAGAGATAGCTAGTAAACTTAGCGACAATTACCTGTAAGTGAAAGCGGAGTACAGAAGCCTGAGAGCTGCAACAACTAAGAACGAATTTTTACTTATCGTCAGTTGTTTATCTAGATCTAACCCGTACCAATACATCCTGGAGCTGATTTCAACAAGGAATATAACTGCTAATCCTGTAACAATGCACAAATTTAAGTACAAGAAAAATATTTCTAGTCAAAAATCTGCCAAAAAAATAAAAAGAGAGGACAAGAACACCATACCTAATAAAAGCCAACCCCTCATGTGATGCGTTCGCTAAAAGCTGGTTAGCATGCTGAGTATAAAGAGCACAAAAGGGTAAAACATACAAGCTTTTATTAAACCTGTATCAAGCAAAATACGGCTAATCAACGTAAAGTGTCTGTCAAGCTCCATAAGCATGCTAGCCTGTTTCGATCTGAATGCTTCCTACATATATAGAGAAGAGTCTAAAATTAATACATAGCTCATGCAATGAATATCAATTTGAAAATTTTATTAAAAAACCTTGTATGTATAATTATAGATGGACAAGTACCTGAGCTGCCAATATCGATTTTGATTCTTCAACTATTTGATCCTGAGCTAGTCGAAGTTGTTCTTGGCCTTTTAAGAGTTCTTCTTGTTGGTGACGACTAAAATCAGCTAGTGTTTGCAAAGTAGCCCTGAAAAAAATACAAAAATAGATTAGCCGCCAGCAAAGAAAAAATGGATCGAGCTGAATGACTTCTTATATGTTGTAACTCTAACTCTTACCCGCTTTCTTTCAGCGCTTGAGATTGGAATTTAAGTCGTTCGAGTGCCGTAGATTGTCCATCTAGAAGTTGTTTTTGTTTGTCTAAAGAAATCTCCACGGCATTTCCAACATCGTCAGCTTTGTTTTGAAGATTTTCCATTTTTGTAGACATTGAATTGCTAACTTCATTAATCTCTTTTCCTATTTCGACAGCCTCATTTTTTAGTTTCTCAACATTATGGCTTAAGTTATCGTGAGATTCATGAAGCATTTCCATCTCTTTTCTCATATCTGCCTGTCCTTCTAGTAATACTGATTGAGACGCTACAATTTTCTTTGATTTTTCCAAAACAATATTCGAGTGTTCTAATTGAACATCCATCTGGTCTTTAACTTTTTTTGTAGTCTCGGACACTTGTAGTGTTTGACGATCTAAGGATGTTATCGACTTGTCAATTTTATCTGATTTTCGCACAAGAGTTTCAGATTTCTCTTGGATGTTTCCTAATTTTTCCTCGGCCAATTCTGCACATTTCTTTAACCCATTCACAAGTCTTTCTGTTTCGTACTTAAATGCGTCCACCCTGCAAAGATCCCAAACGAATGTCAGTCAAAATTAAACTCAAGATGGACTAATTAAGAACAATAACATTTTGGACACCATTTGAAGAGAGCACTTACTGTAATTGATGACATATGGAATCTGTTTTAAGATAATATCCATGGTATATTTTATGCGCTGAATCGTCCAATTTCTTGCAACATGTCTGCATCGTAGCGCGAGAATCACACTTAGGAAAAGCAGGCCGGCCAGAACCCTTTTGAAAACAATCACTCAGCTCCCATGCAAGTCTAGATTTCTTCTCATTGTCCGAGAGGATTACAGGGCACGTAGCAAAAAGATTTCTATAAGCATTTCGCCAACAAGAATTCGGACCATCTAGATAATGTTTTGCATCTTCGACCAACTTGATTCCATTCGGTTCATTCAGAGGTTCCATTGAGAATAGTGCAACCCCACTCGGCGAACCAGTTTTTATATAACTGATATGATCATTATTAGTTTTGGTATGGGTTTCATCGGAAGATGTAGGCGACCGCCATCCGAAAGAGAATGAATAACTTTCCTGCGACAAATATATCTGCAGAACTAATGCAAAGAAGAGAGCACGAGACAGATAATAAGCCATTTTGTTGTAGTTCCTTGTGAAAATTAACTAAGTTAGAGATCTGAGAAAACAAACTTATAAAAATTAATGAAGATAGAGATTTGAGAAAATAGAGCAGAAGAGAGATCAAGGTTTAACTGATAATTACATTAGTATATATAGGGGAAAAAAGGCAGACTTGATTCTTGAGACCCAAGTAAGGTACAAGAGAAGATATGAACCGACTTGTACTTGAAAATGAATTTACTTACGAAGTTTAGACTTTAGAGTTTTACCTTTTTTAATATGGAAACTCATTATTATTATTTCAACAAGTTTAGTCTAATTAGAAAGGAATAAAAGTTGATAAACTTATTATGGTATTAATTGAGTATCAAGTTTCGGGAATACGAAAACCAGATATCTTCTAGTTAAATTCATTGGTTCTAATCATAAAAGAAAAAAAATTAAGCAAGGCTCAGAGACGATTTAGGGCATGTCTATGCACAATGCAAATGAGGATTTGCTTTTTCTTGAGATGCTTTGAGTTAAGAATCAGCCAAACAGGGGACCAAAACATACAACCAGAGGAAATCCAGGTGCTGCAGGTTCCAGACGGATGATTAGAATGGATGGCGCTGCAGTGCTAAGTGTCCTATCAGTGGGGTTGGGGGTCTGCAACAAATTTTGTAGCAGAATTGGTTAGAATTCTTATAGCGTCAGAATGGGCAGTGGCACACGGTTATACAAAAGTGGTTGTCCTTCAGATCAGTGAGTTCTATTCAAGGGTTTTTGAAGAGTGAAATGTTATGGGTCATGATTAGTAGATGGAAAAGATTTGCAGGCTCCTTCCAAGATAGTATTGTTTGTCATCATCATGTGGTCCAAGAGACTACTTTCTCAGTGGATAATCTTCCCCAAAGTATGATCTTTTATGGAGGGGCCAAACTGTTTTCAATCATGGCAGACTCGATTTTATCACCACCGTTGAATATTTGAATCTAATGTGTTAGTATTCTCTCGTTTTGATTAAGCTTGCTTCTTTTAATGTCTTATACGAGGGGTGTAATTCTGAACTTTGATGCTGCTTGGACTGATACAGGGTATGGTACTTTTTAGGTGATAAATCATACAAGAGACTGCCGTGCAGCTAGAGCAGGATCAGCTTACGCAGACTCACCAGAAGAGGCAGAAGCTCTAGCACTTCTGCTAGCAGCACAATGGCCATTGGAGGCAAATCGTCAGAACTTTTCTGTAGCCAGGGAAATTGCCAAAAGATCATCAATCACATGCAAGATCAACAAAGGAAGGTTAAAAGGCAATGCTTTACCTACTCTTCAAGCTGCAGCTCAAGTACTAGTACAATGTCCTACTTTTGGGGTTTTAGGTCCATTTATAGGACATGAAAGAATGCAGCAGACTTTACCAAAGAACGGCAAAACTTTTTGTAAATAAAAACATTGGACGATGATTTTGAGAGCTTTTTAAGTTCTTTTATTACAGTAGATAAATCTAAATGGAACTACAGTTCCATCATAAAACTCTTCATATGTGTCAGTCAAAGGACTAGTGACAGGGGCACACGAAGCATATCACTGTCCAGAGCAACCTCTAGTGAGTTAGCCCATCACTTTGGTCTGTTTTAAAGTCTCATTTTCCAACCCAAAATAAATAAATACAGAAAACCAAAAAAATAAATGTACATGAAACCAGTTTCTCTCTATAAGAAGGGAGCCTTCCGAGGTCGAAGGGAGAGCATCAGTTGAAGTAAACGGGGAACCCGTAGGCAAATTCTATATCATATAGAGAGCTCCTCTGGTTTTAAGGGACCAAAACTCCTTGTCCTCATCTGATTCAACGACAAAAGAAAAAAAAAATCTACAGAAAGCCAAAACAAAAATGTGCAACAGAAATCCGTTCCATGAGATTGAGATTTGGTGCCACAAGATCAGAGGAAATTGACAACTAGATTCTACACCAGGTAGTTCCTAGCTCTTTCCTTGGGAGATTGTGAACCAATGTAGCTCTTTCCATGAGCTTTCAAACCTACGTGCTTTCGTATGGGTTATTAAAGTGCTCATGAAAGGATTCATAGGAGAAAGGTGCAGAATACAGTAAAGCAATATCATCAGTCACCAAAATCAGCCCAGATCAAATGTGTTATTAGTGTAGTCTAGAAGTAATCTCACAGTTAGTCTTAATATACAACCCATAGTGTATTGCTGCTAACCTATCCCATTAAAAAAACAAGAAAAGGGCTTATAGGGTGTAGAAAACGGGCTGGGTAGGCCCAAGCCAAAAGAAAAGCCGTCAAAATGTTAACCCTAGGCCAATAATTTTAAAAAATTTAGGAACATGAGTTAAAACAAAATGCATACTAGAATATGTTGCAGAAGCCTACTTGCGCCGATCACTTGAAATATGCAACATGTCAAACAGAAAACTGAAAGGAAAAACTAACAGCAGTTATTAAAGCAACAAAAACTAGACATGATGCATAATAGATAACACTGTCAAATGTATGGAGAGCATTCATAAACCAATCTTTGTCTGATCAAGGGACAAAGCAGCAAACAAAACTGAACTCAAAGCTGAATAAGAAGTATCTAATACTGAATCTCAGTAGCATAATAAACCTACGGCATGAGGACACAGACCTAAGCCGCAACTGAGGGCTTGGTAGCAGCTGAGAGTCTTGACCTCTTCTTGGCCAAACTCTCACTTCGCCTGTCCCTCTGCTCCTTCAACCTGGAGGCGAGCAATTTTTGATAATCGGCAGCCTCTGACTTAGCTTTGGCAATTCTCTTCTTCTTTTCAGCAATTCGGCCTCTCTTCCTTTGCAAAGTTAAAGGAGTGACAAGTCTCTGGATTTTGGGAGCTTTGCTGGTTTGCTTACCTAAAATTTTTTAAAATTCCCATTCTTATGAGCTCTAAGATTTCAATCTGTAATAAAACATATTACACCCCACACTCTACAAATAATGTATGTCAATGAGAAAAACACACAAACCTTTTTTGTTGGTGAAGGAGCGACGGTATGTGTTAACATACTTGGTAACATCATCATCCTTGGAAAGGTTGAACAATTTCCTGATCTTAGAAGCCCTCTTGGGACCTCTCATTCTTGGCTTCTCGGTATCAGTCAATCCAGGGAGATCTTTTTCACCCTTCTTCACAATGACCAAGTTCAGCACTGAGAGGTCTTGGCTTACAATACAACCACGCACTGACTTCCTTCTCCTCTCACCATTACGTCTTCCGTGTCCACGGAAGCAAGGAGTGCCTGACAAAACCAAACAAAAGACAAATCAACATATATTCAAAATACTAACCTACTTAACCAATTTCACATAGCAAGAGGCTACTTTACCATGTTTTACAAAACACGTGTCTCGAATTCAAAAATATTTGCAGATAGCCTATCTAGGTCTGTTCTAAAGTTACCTAACCTTACTATGAACTGTAAGAATATGGATTCTATGTAAAAGCAAATGTGGATAGAGAAATCCACAGAACTTGTTTAATTCAAATTCTAGTAATACAAGTCTTTCTTTTATCCAAATAAATAAAATCCTGAAAAACAAGTGAGGCATAAATTAAGCAACCATTCACCTCTGTACAACAAGAGACGAACACGTCCAGGAGTGAGGACTCCCTGCTTCATTGGGAAACCTTGTTTGTCACATCCTCCCATGATCTTGAAGACGTAACCCTTGAACTCCTGTAGCACAAACAATCAAAAGTTTCATTCCAAAACTACAGAGACATAAATTCATGAAGTTTAACATCTCAAAAAATGCAGTAGAAACTCACATCACCCAAAGCATCTCCACTGACTTCCTGTGAGATCCTCTTGTCATAAAAGGCACGCCTACAAGAACCAAAACATTAACACCAAAACCCAACCAACTAAACACACAAAGCAGTTAAAACGCAAATAATCAAAAATGGAGCAAGATAAGAAAGTTTCAATCTGATGAAAAAGTTCACTAAAACTAGATGATAAGTTACTCAGAAGTATGCATTGATTTTTCTACCGTCAATCGAATGTAAACTATTTTCATATTTTCGCCAACCACTTTGTAAAATCAACTAACACAAAACAAAAAGCCTTCCACATAAATATTGATCATAAAATAGACTACACCCACAAAGAATCGACAGAAATAAACACTATACCAAATGGATCTAGGACTTACAATTTCTGGTCGTCATCGATTTCAAGCTTCTTCTGGCATCCTGTAGTAGGATTTGCGATATTGAACTGCAATCCAAACCAAAACAAAAATCAGAACAAAGGAAATCAAAAATCCACATGAAACCAATCAACAGATAGGAACCGAGAGATAGAGAATGAGGGAGAGAGTAAAACCTTCATGTTGATTCCTGCGTCTTCTGCTGTGAAGAGAAGAAGAGATACGGAGAGTCTCTCACCTAAGTTAGGGTTCTGCGCATTAGGGTTTCACAAATGGAACCTATCGCAATTACTTATATTGGGTGGGAGGATCTGGTGACAGTGTTAGATTGACATAGTTGTTACAACCATTGGATATTGCCACTTTAAACGGCTAAGATATATTGTTAAATCTCACGGGCTTTGTTCATCGACCCACGACCCGGTTAAATATATTAGAATCTTTTTTTATTTTTCATACCGTGTCTCTCACTTCTTCTACCACGACTCACTCGATCTTCTTCTTCCATCCAGCAACAGATTTTGAGACAGAAAATCTGCTTGAATTTATGTAGACCGGAGTCGAATTTAGTTTGGTTTTAGGCATGGTTTAGAATGCCAATTTTTGGCTAACATTATGTCAAGCAAGACAAATCCTACCGAGTGTCGCACATGCTTCCTGAATTGACAACACCAAGAGATACTACGGCAGCTCTCACCAGTCACAAATCCCAGTGCATTTTGAATCTCAGGGCTGAAATTTAATTTTATTTACTTCCATCAAATCCCAAATTTGGAAAATCCTAGGAAGAAAAAACAACTTC
The DNA here is from genome assembly GCA_023531435.1 of Papaver californicum. Lineage (NCBI taxonomy): Eukaryota > Viridiplantae > Streptophyta > Magnoliopsida > Ranunculales > Papaveraceae > Papaver > Papaver californicum. The sequence goes on from JAJJMC010014687.1 coordinate 3,673,811, forward strand.
ACTCCCTTCTCAGCAAGGAGGAAAGTCACGACTATCCAAGCCTTCGTATAGATGTAAAAGTTTGTATTAAAGCCTGGCTCTCCGTCGTTCACATATAAAGAATGGGGTGCACTTTTTCTCCCTAAGCATGCTACAAGGTTGACATTGTTGAGTATAAAATACGCATAGAATTACGAAGCAGAGTTCCAGTTGTGCAACTTTCACTTAACCAGCAACTTTTAGAAGCAGCAACAACACACTAGAACAGCGACAGAAGATATCAATTGAAGAAATTACAAAAGTATGACGGCACAGAAACTAATATATACAGCTGAGAGATTCTTTTTTATTAGAAACATTAATTTAGATACATGGAAACAGCATTTCTTATAAGAGGGAGGTGCTCATGGGATTTGCAAAGTAATGCTCTCTGTATATCGACTCTGATTTCTTGAAACTTTTCAAGAAGAGGCTCAGTAATGCACCAGGAGGCCCAGCCGAAGTAGTTTGGTACATTTTCTTCACAATAAGGTGGTTATCAAGAACCATCAACCCCAACAGCTTTCTACAGTTCTGTCAATGATTTCAAAGTTAAAAAGTGTGTATTAGTTTTTGGTTATATACCAGGAGCGGAAGGCAAAGAGGTGAATAAATCTCATGTATATATAACATACCTGAGGATTCAATGTGTTTATCTGCTGGATAAGGTCACGCTGCCAAAATTATAAAGCAAACATTAAAATCCAACCACTAACTAATACTAAGTTTACAGTCCATCCTTTTAAAAAAGAAGTCCAAGACGACAACACTATGTGATGGTGGCATTAAATTTGTAATTTCAACAGGATCCAACAAAGGATTTTCTCAAGTTATATGTTGGCAAAATTGCATAGTAATAGTATTAATATGTTGCAGGCACGCAGAACAAAAACAGCAAAAAACTAGAAAAAACTCCTTACTTAACCAGGTAATCCTAAAATCTGATTTAAATAAAAGCTAAGGCTAATTATGATGTTAACTAAGAACTAAAAAACCAAAGTAAATCGTTCTTGATTTATTGCATTTAAATTCTACATTTAAGTAAAACAATTATTAAAATCTACTGTAAACTTTTACCATCTATCTGAATTAACATGCGTAAGAAACTATATGCACAGGTAATTACAAAAGTAAGTGACAAGCAGTCTAATTAATCTGGTTTTTATGTTTTGGTAAATACTGAATTAAATGACACATTACATACCTCTAGTATACCAGGATTTTGCATCACTATTCCAAGGATACGCCGTGTAAGTCCCTTGTAGACAATATGGTTAGTTGTTCCATCACCATTTATCCATGGCAATATGGGTCTAAATGACTGAGAATCACTCAAAGTCATTGTGCATTCGGTGTTTTTTCTCTTCCGTTCTGAAGAAACAACTTCGACCTGCGCAGTACCTTGAAATGTAACACTAACTTCATGAGGTTGACGCTCAACTGAGAGTTGAGAAACGTCTTCGGGTAGATTGAGCATAGTTACTTTATGCACGACATCAGACTCCATGTTAGTAACATCCTTTTCCCAATATTCTTGTGAGGTTGTCAAACAATTGCCATTACTTATCCTTGGATGCTTCCTATGTGGGGAAGACTTTATGTTCTGATAACAACCATCAACAGAGGATAAAAAGTACTTTGAACGGAATGAAGTAGCAACAACATGAACATCGTCGTACCCGTTGACCTGTATTATACCGCTTGGTCAACTTCAGTTGGTCTTCATAAACAAATTGGAAATACACTTTCAAGTAGATATAAGCAACATAGAATCTTACCCTCATAGCTGATCCAAATACTTGAAGCACATCTACAACAAGTTCAGCCATCTTTTCCCCTGAAAAATGAAGATATTGATCCGTATGTCATTAATTTCCTCGAAAACAAAGAACGAAACATAATATTTAAATTTGTACTGAAGTAATTCTTGTCACCAACACCTAAGCCTATACCCAGGTCAACTATTATCACCAGCCTAATAAGTAAAAATGAGATTAAACTGCCAAAAGAGATATAGGAAATACCCCTAATAGCTGCAACTTTGGAAATTTCCAGCATGCTCAACCCTTGGTCACCAGATTTAAGAATAGCGGAATGAAGATTCTGGAAGATTTCAGGAAATAAAGGGCCCACTCGATCCTCATCAGAAAGATTGGACATCAAATATTCACCATAATCAGCCATAGCTTTCCATGGGGATTCATTGACAGTCACTGATGATGCAGCAGAATCGCCAACATCATTTCGTGAATTTAGCTTCGCAGAAACAAAAGTGCCATCACCATCAATACCCATTGCCGTACAAACGGATTGATCATTTTCATCGACCCGAGATGAACGTGTGCTAATCTTTTCATTGTTGGAAACTTCCCCACAGTCAATCCTCGGAATTATTGCACGGATTAAGGATACATTTATACCAGGAAAACCTTTCTCTCTGCGGGTGCTACATTCTCCCTCAGCAGGCTTTTTAACTTCATCACTGTTACATATTTCATCCTCATAAGTTTTTCTTTTAGAGTTTCTCTTCTCCTCAACATCTCCAACGCCTTCCTCCGGCAAGCGTGGTGAAATGCACAGCTCTCCTGAAGAAACTAAAGCTAATAAATGGAAAATATCACCACACTGTAAATCAGCATTAAGATGAATCCCCTCTTCCATCAGACTTTTTTCTCTTTCAAACAGCCAACTAGCAAACTTAGAAGCCCTCTTTCCAGTGTTAACTGGAAATGGAGAAGATGAAACACTGTGCATAAACTGTTGAGATAGTACAAAGGGCTGACTGCCATTTCCACCCACCTGTACAATAGCTTCCAATGAGAACTTACATCATACTGATACAGCTGTAACTAATCTCACATAAAGATGCCTAATTGGATGTTCTGAATCAATTTTACAGACAACTCACATTCCCTAGAAGGACATGGTCATATATGGTGTACATTTGGAAACTCCAATAGTTTCCAGAACTAAATTCGTGCATACGCACAGCTCTGCCTCACAACTATGTTATACTACCTCTGTTTCAGCAAAAGTGTTACTATCACTTTTTCATTTTAGCCTAAAGATAAGCTAAAATGAAAAAGTGATAGTAACAGTTTTGCTGAAACGGAGGAAGTATTATATATATGATCATAATACAAAGTCTACTTTAACCTTATATATTATGGATAACAGGGTAAGCAGTGGCGTTGATTTATGTAAATTTTAATACTTCCTATCCAAAGTTGTTGACAATGATATTCCTGAACCTAAAATTTAGTGAAATGAAATTAAAGTTCGAATTGTGTGTTGAAATTACCATGAATTTCTTCTGTCTGAGGTAATTAAAAGCTGCAAATAGGTCATGCTCAGAATAACGACGCAGAGTCTCTGCCAGCAAAGTGGGCACCTCAGGCGCAGTTGATGTGCTCAAAAATACAAGCTTAAGGAGTTCTACAGCATTGGCAACTGCCAAGGATTCGTATGCCCTTCTGCTAACACTGATTCCTTCATTAAGAAGCTTGAGGAACTTTCCAGGCAGGCGATGGCACTTAGTTCTCTTTTGTCGTTTTCCACCATAAATCTGCATTGCCTCACCACTAGCGGTGGTTGGCTGCTCTTGGGAGTCCTGATTATAAATATAAGAGTTGTTTTCAAACGTAAATGAATCTGCTCTCAAATAGTCAAATGCAAACCTCTTCTCAAGTCCTACTCAACTCTGACCATCCCAGAATTGGGTGTCATTCAGCAGAACTTTGAGGCAAAAAAATAAATAATAATAATAACTTCACCATGGGTCTAACAAACGAACAGGCAAGGTTGACTTACACGTGCTTGAGATTCCAAATGTCTTTCAGGTGAAGTTCCAGCTCGCTTACCACCTTCTGCCTTTGCCACGCGTAAGCAACAAAGCACCTCGTCAAGAGCCCTTTTTATTTTTTGATCCTCAAAATCATCCCACATTTGGTCCTTGAAATCTGACTCCAGATTCGTTTCAAGACAGTTAGAGAAATTGCTAGTAGCACATTTTTTTCTTGAAGAATCCTGAAAAGTATTTCCAGAACCATCGTTAAACCGGAGTTCCTTCTCCTTAGAGTTTAGCAGATGGTTGACATATCGAAAACCGAGCAGGTTACATAGCCTCATTATTGCTGATCTAAAATCTGGAAATTTTTTCAGGGATGCCATTCTTCTCCTACAGGCTTCCGGAGGTGCTGGAAGGTCAGGTACAGTGGCCCAGAAAGTGCGATAAAATTTGGCCCCAAGTTCTGCATGGTATCTTACATACTGAATCACCAGTTGCCTGAAAGAAATGAAATTGTTTAGGCAAATGTAAACTACAAATTATTCTTGAGTACTTCTAGGTAAAGTAAGTCTAATCTATTTAAGCTTTCTAGTTTGAGAATCCTATGTATTAGAGCAATCCATAAAGTCTCTTTAGCACATATTGACATGTCTTCCAAAGGCATTTGAAAGATTATAACAAAGATCCACCTAGGGCTAAGGTAACACCGTGTAAAACTATATCCAGTTAACGTTCTAACAAAAAAGATACCATGAAAGGTTGGTCATGGTCCTCTGGTGGTAGGTTTACCCCTTTTGAAAGTTCACAACAGCTACAATATTATTACAGCCCCGGATCTTATTATAAAAGGTCCCAAGAGATTGAATTACCTATCTGACGTCTCAGTCCAAACAAATTTTGAGTGACGAGTCGGTTTTGGAAAGGCACACTGGCTGATAAAATCACAATTGTCATCTTGGTCTTCTCCATTTGTTCCCAGTTCTTCTCCATTTTCTGCTTGTATCTCCTCTTCGCCTTCTATAAAGTGAATGTCATGGTCTTCCAGATCAGTTGTGATGGGATTTTCTTCTTCTGTATCCTCGCAATTACTTTCAGATAATGGGCTTTTTAACATACCTGATTCTCGATTCATAGATTTTCTATGTTTTGATGACTTTGTTTTGGATCTTTTCTTCCTTTTCCGAGATCTGCGTTTACTTGTTTCTAGTTGAGAATCCAGCTTGTGATTATTGAAATCTGTTTGGAATCTATGAAGACGTGACTGTTTCTTATCATTAGAGACACGAAGCACCTGCAGGCATTGTTCAGATATTGAACAAGAATTTGAATCCTAAAATTTGTCTAAATGGAAAAATAAAGAAAGCTTAGATCGTCACAGGGCATTAAATTACTGAAGAGCTTCAGTCATAGGTTTGGATTTCTCTCCCATTCTTTACATTATTGGATATTAGTGGTGGGTGCTATACGAAACTCTGAGAATTCAGTTTGAAGTAGGAAGTCCTTTGGAAGCGGTTGGTAATGGTAAAAAGGATCCAATGTGAAGATTAGATAATGAACAGACTAAGATAAAAATACTAACCTGTTCTAGGGTGAGATTTAAATCCCTGGCAATCTGTACACAGTCCTTGAAAGAAATCTTATTTGCTAGGTCATCTTTAACTACACGTTTGAGCAGCAGTGCACGCTGGTCAGCTGTCATAACCCGAACGGAGGCCCATGATCTATAAAGAAACACCTGAAACAGAGAGACTTCTCATCTTCGCAATAAGGGAAAAAGGAACCATACTGAGTGGTTATGACAAAAAGAAACATAACAAGGTATCCAAGAAAAGTAGTAAGAAAACTTTGAAACACCAGCATTCTAAATACACTACAAGAAAACTACGTCTACAACGATGTAAACTTGTTCACAACAGAAAAAAGAAAAGAAAAGCCAATGATATGCAGAGGAAACTCCAATGCATAGAATCAAAGGTAGCTAAATAATTCAAGAAACAGTAGGGGTACCAGTATGCTGGCTACAACCTGGAAATGTCTGTTTGTAATTGTAGTCTGAACAAAAAAGTTTTACATTCAAAATTCTCAGCAACTGCTACAACTAGACAACAGCTAAGCCTTCTGCAAACTGAGCAACTAGAGTTACTGAGTGTTGCAGGAGTTAATCAAGTCTGATCAATAACAAAGGTTCAATCTGTAGCAAGCTATTGAAATGTTGTTTCAAATGACATAAACAGCTCACTCCTAACTTCTTAACTCCGGAGTTGAATAAATTGACTCACTGCAAACTAATACACTACTTTGGCTTTGCATTTATTCTGTCCCTTAGTTACACCTATTATATTAAAGGACTCATCTGAATTATCCAATTCTAATCATGGTCAGACTAGGTAGTTAGAGTTGTTAAGTGAGCCGGGATGGCACGACGTGGCACATGCCTGAGTATGCCAGTGTTGTGCTAGTGTTATGCCAGAAATTAAATGTTTCATGCTGTGCTGCACTTTTTTACAGAAGCTTGGCACACAACAGCACAGATTCAGTTTATTTTTTTCACCTTCATATCGAGCAAAATTAATTAGAAGACAGGATGGGAAAACATTAAGCAACTTTGAGGTGCAAATATCTAGGCAAATCAATTCCGCGTAATTTGACATGTTACCTCATGTACAGCAGAACCAGGGAAAGCATGCACTGCAGCAGAAGGATCAGCAGTAGCGTAACAATACTCCAAAGTTTTCCAATATATATCCACAGCTTCCTTATTTGATAGGATAAAGTCATGTCTGATCCTTGGTCGAAGATCTGAAGAATTGACACCTAGTGATAGTGGCAGTCTTGATGAGGGCTCCTCAATATAAGGTTTAAGCTCCATCGCGTAGGTAAGAGTGGTATGCAGAGCATCTTCTAGTTGTCCATCAGTTACTAAACGAATCAGCTACATATAGAAAGAGAACACAGTTAGCTCAGTGCATGACACTATGAAAGAGAAAATGGTAATAAACCTCAAAACTCTTAGACTCTGGAGGGATTTATCTGCATTTTCTACCCTACATGCAAGCACATGCCCTGGAGGGACAAATACCGAGCCAAAGGAGTGTTACCCTTGAGTATGGTCCTCTTCATTAAAAGAGGTGAAAAAGAAAAACAAAAGCAAATACAGAGTAAATGTTGTGAGAGTGAGAGGTAGCACACAACTCACCGACAATTAGAAATGGGATAGTTTTAGCAAATCCTTTTGAAGGTTTGAATTTTCTATAGACAATGAAATTCCTTTTCAGATTTTCTGTTAAACAAAACGCAGCAATTTAAGTTCCTACAATAGGCTATTGTAAACGTTTTTGAACCATTCCATCCTGCATTATGTCTAATGTAATTCATTTAACCATTGCATATATGTTCTCTTTTGAAACTTATGATCTATTGTTGATATACCTTGAGTCGTCGTAATACATCAATAATCCATGAGAGTCGTCCAGTAGCCCGAGTGTCCATCAGAGACTTGTAATCTTGAACAGGCAGATCAGAGAGACACAGACCACGTTTGCAACTCTCAATCATATCCTCAAACTTTAATGTGGATCCAACAACTTGAAGAAAAAGCTCGAGCGGCATTGCCTTTATAGCCAAATTCAGTGCAAATAATTTGCAAGTGCTATGAGGATTCTTCAGGTCATAACCATGTCTTCCAGAGGACAACGCATCATCCCAGTCAGATAAGCAACTTAAATAACTCCACAGAAAGTTATGCAGCAACTTAGCGCGAACCATCTTTGCAAGAACAAACCCATTAGAACGCATTGCTTCTGCTCTAACAGCTTGGGAGTCTGACATATCATTGCTGATAATCCTATTAATACCAGTCAGTACAGGAACTGATTTTTCATTCTTTGTACGAGTTAAGCCTTGGCCACGACTTACCATGTCAAAAGATCTTAATCTTTCGTGAACTTGACCCAAAAGTTCAGGAGTTAATTGAACAGACTTGTGCAATACCACCTCTGTCGTGCGGCTACGACCACAGTTGGTAACAACAGGAACACTTACGTTAATGCATTTGCAGTGCCCTTCATTCTGAAGTTTATTTAAAGCACGTGTCACGGTTTTCTTAGCCAGTGTTGTGGGTTTGTCCTTCTCAAGGCTCTCCAGCCACTTATAAAGCTCAACCGATAGAATGAACTTTTCCTCCTGCAGAATAATCCAAAAAAACAAAAACCTAAATATGTTTTAACTAGACTAGAAGAGGGAAGTGTGCAACCATTGTACATAAAGGAGGACGATGATCCAACGACTGATACAAAATTCATCTGCTCAAAAGGTTCCTTACCATGTAAATCACAATATCTCAGATTCCATCCCTTTCAAAACTTCTAACCCCTTGAATCTCCCTTAAAATACAGGCAATATCGTGGTGTTTATTTATTGTTCGTTCAGGACAATCTTTGGATGGGGTCAGGAGTTCGGAATGGATTTCTCTGAATGATGATTTAGATGGTGAAGAACATCAGCACTAGTACTCAGCCCTTGGATCATCTCCCACAAAAATGGGTTTACAGTGGTAGTTTCTAAAAAGTCGAGGGGGTAGGGGATCGAGGTGAGATAAAAAAAAAGTACAAGTAGATAAAAGATACAAGTAGAGACTATAAAGACCTGGATCCGTTCGAGTAGCCTTTGCTCCCTCTGGGAACTAGCAGGGGTCAGCGTAAGACACGGGTATTTTTGATATGATCGAACCCTGGAATGGTTTGAGGAAGGAGGCGTTTCTGATGGAACAATATTTAACTCATTTTGCACTAAATCAAGTTCTGCATTCCCACTCGAACAAGCTAAATCATCTGGATGACTTCCACTGATAATCATCTGTTTATTCTCAGTTTTTGCAACAGGGCTATAGAAAGGTTCTCTTCCTTTTTGTTCACTTTCCACTTTCTCAGGGGCTGACTCTTCGTTGGTGGTCAAAGAATCTAACTGCAGCATGTCCTCATCTGACTTATCATGAAGATCCAGATCCTTTTTGCTTTGCGAGGATGGCTCAACTACTTTGACAACATCTGTTGGTTTACTAGGAAGAGTGGACAAGGAACTATCAGTAAAGTTTCCAGATGTCCAAACTCGATAGAGCACAGACCTATTGTAGCTCTCGGATTGCAGGTGACACCCAAACCTCGAGAACATGTTGAGAAGACGAGTATAATATTTCTTATTACTAAGCCCAAGTCGCTTCAAGATCTGGTGAGATGTATACAACAATAAAAATACAAAAGATTTAGCAATATGATAAGGGGAAAAAAACTACAGGGGAAGCAGGAAAAATAAATGTACACGTATATATGGAGGGAGAAAACCTCAGGAAAAATAAATGTACACGTATGCATGATAACCACATACCTCATTAACCGTTATACCCTTTGTTCCTTCGGCAGCAATCATATCATGTATTTGATGCTCGATCGGAAGCTCAAAAATCTGTGCACTGACTTGGCCTCTATTTCCAAATTTTACTTGTTGGTCTGAGTTAAAATCATCAGCTCCGCATACAGCATGTTTCGGCTCAAATTGCTTGGGATTAAAACTTTTCGATAAACGCAAACAGCTGACAATCTGCCAAAGGCAGAAAGATGTCAAATTACACAGCTAATTCTTTTCTTTCTTTTGTTTTGAGAGGTTGAAACTTATATAGTCTTAAATAAAGAAGTTGAAGCATACAGATAGAAAGTGAGAATCATGAAATAACCAAGAACTCCTGGCTTGCTGTTTACTTCTACCCGTTAACTTCATGTCAGGAAATAAACCAAAGAAACACAAATCCGGAGAAAAGGAAAGGGGAGACCTCTAAAGAGACAAGAATTTAAGGACATCATAAATGCATTCCTCTAATGTGTGCTAATAATGTACTTAATCTACGATTAAGCTGCACAAAAGCAAGAGGTCATTCTGAAACAAACATCCAAGAATACTAAGGCGGTGTTTTGTTTTTTTCTGAGATATAGTTGAATTGGCTGAAATGGTAGTCATTTTGTTTTGACAATCTCCTACTCTTCTATAAGATAACAGCTTTGAGTTCAGTGGAGAAGACTTAAACCGATTGAGTATAATAATTCCATTTGTTTTGGTATTACAGACATAGCTGTGATGATGATCCAATCAGACCAGCATCTGTCATGGCTTTTATAAGGGGAGAGAGAGAGAGAGAGAGAGAGAGAGAGAGAGAGAGAGAGAGAGAGAGAGTTTTCTATATGCTGTTTCGTGATCTCCTATAAGCAGTACACTGTGCTCATTAATTCCCAAAGCATGGATAGTATCTCACCTTTCTGTTCACTTCTGCATTGAACTCTTCAACAAGACCAGCATCTTTCAATCGGTTGCAGATCTGTAGACGAATTTCACTATGAGTAACAAAGTCAAAACATGCAGAGAGAACATATGAACACCTCGCAGTAAAATAAGATTATTCAAAGACAGTATCAGCTCACATTTCTCCAAGCTCTATGTCCGGGAGTCTTCCGATAACCAAGAGCCTGTTTAATATCTGAGACAACCAGTACCTATATAAAGAATATTACGGAAGAAAATCAGCATAGTTCTTGTGTTGAGGTCTTAAAGAAGGTTTAAATACAAATACCATCTTTACCGACCTTGCCATCGGCTTCTTCAAGTTTATCACAAACAGCTTTCAAGGCTGGCAGAAAATCCATTACAAGAACATCTTCTTTGACATGATCTCCTACACTGGCATCCCCATTTGAAGTACTTCCTTCTGCACGCTTTGGACTCTCCAATGCATCTCCTTTCGTGATTTCGAGTTTTTGTTGAGAATTTAAATGCTTTGCATAACGATATAAATGAATCAAGTTGGTGTGGACAATGGAAGTGTTATTTGAGACACTTTCTCCCTCCACTGCAGATTCTTTTGTCCTTACTGTAGTTGATTGCCTAACAACCAACCCCTGGCATTCTAAGTTCCTCACTACATAGAAAATGTTATTTCCTTTCATGCCAAATTCCTTAGCAAGTTGACTTTGTGTCACTCCAGCGCTTCTGCAAACACAATACACGACAATGAGATGATTGACGTGACCATCTCATTCCTTAGCAAGTTGACTTTGTGTCACAGCATAACATTTTTTCCAAAGCATATCACAAATTTGTAACCATCAACAATGAGATGATGATGAGCTAGCTTCCATATTACTGGGCAAAACTGAAAACAACCTGATCATAAAAATTCGGTGTGACATAGTTACTACATTGTTGTTTCTAAGGATCACCTTAGAACTCACATATATTCGCGTTAATATGTTGAAGATCTAGATCCCAGATGCCAGGTTTCTACTCCTATCAGTCACAAAATAATGTCTCATAGGCAACAAAAAACTACAATTTCTTGCAATTTCCCTCTACTTTGTTCTAATTTCACTACAATTTCTTTCAATTCACTGCATTGGCGCTTGGAATTAGGCCAAAACATACGTCAGCACCCACCATGGCAGACGTTACTAATAATTATCAAATCAAATATGACAAATTGATAGTTGAACAAGGAAAAGAAAAAGACAGAATTAATAGAGCTGAAACAAACCTAGCACGAGCAAGTCTTTCAAGGGCACGTCTTTGAGGAGCAGAAATACCAGCATCGGCAGCTTTAAGATCATAAAGACCAACAAAACTATCTCTAAGATGTTCAGCAGCAACAATTCTCAACCCTAATTTCTCAGCATCTCCGAAAGGACAAGTTTTTGTAAATGAAGAATTAGAAGTAGATGATGATGATGATTTCTTAGTAGTAGTGGAAGATGCTTTGAATTCAAGACCAGGCGTTTTAACAAGCCGATCATAAATTGTGGCTTTCACACTGTCACATAGACTAAGACCAGATGAAGATAGAGTATCTTGTAGTGTTGGCCATAAATCTTTGAGGACAATTCCATTAATTCCTTGCGAACATATCTCTGTCAGCGCTGCTGAAACTATTGAATCCATCCTTCTAGAAGAAGACCATTAATGGGAATATTGAGATGAGAACTGAAGAGCAAAGTGAAGTTGCTTTTGTCGCAGGGGAAAAGCGGGAGCGGGTAATTTCAGATTCTACGCTAACGGGGGTTGACTCCGTTTTCGTTTTCGTGTTTTTTTTTTAAAGAAGTATCGTTTTATTGAAATTCAGCTGGTACAGTAAACAGTTCTTATGGTTGGTATTGCATTTTATCATCTATTACAATGCGGTTAAGGAATGCAGGATACGTATTGTCCCATACCACGATGTTAGGTTTTCTAGTATATTCTTGACTGCTTGATTTGCTATTGGTTTCCTTCTCTGAAGGTGTGGGTGATGCTAGTGTGTTTGAACTGTTGAAATAGATGTTTGATTTTTTGTAGCATTGCATTTAAATACCAAGGTGTCGTTGATTGTTGTTGTTGTAATAGATGGATGAGTGCTTGAGAGTCAACTTCGAACCAAACTTTGGGTCATTGTAGTTGAATGGATGTCTTTGCTGCGAGTAGAAGACCCCAGGTTTCCGAAGTTATAGTTGTTGTGATGCCCAGTGGTGCCGTCATTGCGTATAGAACTCTGCATTTTGAGTTGGGACAGATGATGCCCACACTCGCTGGCCCCGGGTGTCTTTTGATTGCAGCATCGGTGTTGATTTTGATCCAACCTGGTAGTGGTGGTTCCCAGTAAACAAGAACCTTGTATGGTGTTTTTTGGTTGCGGTGTTGTATCGGTGGTGCATTTGGTAAGATTGGGCTGATACGGCATTGTGCCCATTGGTATTCTTGGTTCATTAGTAAGGAAAACTGGAAGACTTGTTATGGTGTTTGGGTTGTGTTTTTGTAAACCTTCAAGTTCCTTGACAGCCATATGTGCCAGGTGAGGAATCCTAATAGTGCTCAATGATGGTTGTTGATTTTCATGGTGAGGACTTCTTGGATGGTTTTTGGGATGGTTGTGGTTGCTGGTGGGTTTGGGCTTTTAGCCATATGGAAGAAAACAAGGTTCCAAATCTGAACAGAGTCTGGACATTGGAGGAGAATATAGGTTGTCGTTTCTGGGGCATTGGTGCATCTTGGGAGGTTGGAATTGATGATGTTAAGCCGATGTAGTAATTGAAAAGTTGTTAGGCCTTCATCTGTGACTTTCCACAAAAAAAATCAGACTTTTTGAGGGGTAAGAAGTTTCCATATGGTTTTGAATAATTGAGGTGATGGTGGGATTTGGATTGACTGATTGTTGGTGAGTGAGTTGTTGGTACCCATATTTTGTTGTGTATTGGCCATGTTTGGAGAATGACCAATTTGAGTGTCTGGAACTTGGGTGGATGGGAGGTGTACGTTGATGATGATATTTGTGATGTTTGTTGGGAATGAGTTGAAGACGAGATCATGCCTCCAGGTGTTTGTGTGTGGCTCAATGATTGTCGCCGCCATAGGGTTAATATCCGGTAGAATTTGGTTGTTCTGGGTTTGGTTAGGGATCCAGTTTCCTATTAATTGAGTGATTTGTCCATCACCTATGATGTTGAATAGTTTTCCCTGCAAAAGATGTGCAATGTTAGTTAAACATTTCCAAATAGGGCTGGGTGATGATTGAGGATTTGGGAAGTTGGGAAACATATTGCTAGACTCATTGTCTAGGTATTTGGCATTGCATAAAGAGGACCAGATTGAGTCTGGTTTTTATTTAATGTGCCAGACTCTTTTGAGGAGGAGTGCTTGATTGTGCTCTTTGCTTTTTCGGATGCATACCCCCCCCCCCCCCCCCACCACCACCACCACCACCACGCCACACACACATGATTTGTCTTTGTGAGTCTATCACACCCAATTGGGTGAAGTTTCCTTGTATCTCTATCATGTCCCAAAAAAAATCCTCGTAATTTTATCCACCTTTTTGTGAACATGAATAGGTAGAAATTGAGCTTGCATGATGTGGTTGGTTGTGGGGGTTAGGGATGAGTCGATTAGTAACAATCTGCCAGCAATTTTTAGGCATTTGGTTATCCAGCCTTTCGCCTTTCTCTCAAGCCTATTCAGAAGTTCATCATAAATGTGTTTGGAGTGTCTTCCTCTTTTGAATTGTACACCCAGGTATGTTGGTGGCTCAAAAGTGGTTTGGTATTGGAATTTATCAGCTAGCCATTGGATGGATTGTGGTGGTAGGTTTGGATGGTGTATGATGGTGGATTTTGTTTGATTGATTGTTTGACCAGCTGAAGAGGAGTATGTGGGAAGCACCTGGTTGAGGGTGTTGCAAGAATTTTTATCTGCATTACATGTTAGTAGCAGATCATCTGCATACATTGGATATAGTATGGAAGGTGTCTTGCAAGAGATTTTAAAACATGTGACTCTCCATTGTTGCTCCAATGCACCTAAGTTGGTAGAGAGTACCTCAGCACAGAAAATGAAAATGTATAATGATAGTGGGTCACCTTGACGAATGCCATGTTGTGGATAAATGTACCCTTGTGCACAACTATTGATGTTGATAGAGTATGTGATTGTGGTGGTGCAGGTCATGATGTATTTAGTAAACATGGCTAGGAACCCTATTGCGACACATGTCCTCCTTATGAATCCCCAATCTAGACTATCATAGGCTTTTTGGATGTCCAGTTTGAGGGTAATTTTAGGGGTGACTGTTGGTGGTGAGATACAAATATGATAAAAAAGTTTAGTCGCAATTGTTATGTTGTCATGTATAGCACATTTAGGTACAAAAGCACTTTGGAATGGGCTGATGAGGAATTGCAGTATATGCCTGATTCTGGTGACTAAGATCTTGGTAATTATCTTGTATGTCACATTGCACAGGGCTATGGGACAAAAATGTGCCGGTGTGGTGGGGTGGTGAAGTTTTGGTATTAGGGTGATGTAGGTATGGTTGATTGGTGGTTTTAATTGGTTATTGTTGAAAAACTGGTGTACCACCCTTGTGATTTCCGGGCCTGCAATGTGCTAAAAATGTTTAACAACGTGCATGTATACTCATCTGGTCCATGTGCTTTTTCCGACCCAATGGACATTAAAGCAGGATGTATCTCCTCATCGGTAATTGGTTGCATGAGTTGTTGTTGCATGGATAGGGAGATGCGATTGTGGATGTTTTTGAAAAAGGATTCATAAATATTTGTTGGTGGGGTAGAGTACTGAGCTTCAAAGTACTGGGTGATTAATGTTGTTATTCCTTCTGGGCTAGAGATCCATTGATTGTGAGTATCTTGCAACTGCTGAATGTGATTGGTGTGTCTATGCACTATAGCCAATATGTAGGAAAAGGTGGTGTTTTAGTCCCCTTGTTGAAGCCATTGGATCCTAGCACGTTGCCTCCAGTATTCAACATTGCAATATGATATAACCAGATGTGTGTCTCGAAGTTGTTGATCCTGTTGCAGCCAGTATTAAAAGAGTGGGTCTGTGGTCGCAGCACAATTGAACTAGGCTTGTTGGATTTACATCTTGGCTTCTTTGATTAACGAAGGCGAGTTCCTTTGTTGTGTGATCCATCTTGATGTGTAGGTTCTATGGTGGGTTGACATGAAATGATTGGTGCCATGCGTGCATAACAATGTCTTTCATTTGGCGGTAGAGAAACCATAGATGTTCGATCCTAAATTTCTTGGCTCTTGGTCTACGAATTTTCATCTCTTTGAGTAGTATTGGTGCATGATCTGAGGCTAGCCGAGGTAGATGTATGATTAGAGCATGAGGGTTACCATCTAACCAAAGTTGATTGCACATACCCCTGTTTAATCTTTCCATTAGAAAATTCTCACCCAGCTGTTTGTTAGTCCAAGTGTATGGATTCCATTCAAAGCCCATATCAATAAAGCCATTTGAGTTGATTAGGTTGTTGAAGTGTAGTGTTCTGGCATTGGTGACAGGTCTACCTCCATCCTTTTCATGTTATGAAAGAACTTTATTGAAATCGCCCATAAGAAGCCATGGGAGTTGATGAGTAGGTATAATGGTGTTATTCATTCCATAAGTCCCATCTTACAGAGGGATGAGGTGGCCCACAGACTCCTGTGAACATCCAAGGTTTCTTTGGAATGGGAGGCACAATATACACATGGATTAGACTTTGATTAGCAACAATAATTTTGACCTTAAGGTGGGACTTCCAAAACAAGGATAATCCCCTTTTGTGACCATTACATGGAATAACAAAACATTCATGGAAACCTAGCAGATTTTTGAGATAATCATATGTTGTACACTAGAAAGAGTTTCAGATAAAAACATTAAATCAAACTTGAAAGATTGCGTGTACTCACGCAATTTAGAAACTGTCAAGGTATTGTGAGCTCCTTGACAGTTCCAAGCTAAGAGATTCATAATGTTGGCGAGTGTTGGTCTAAGCCAACAACTCGCTGATCCGATGATGATGATGATGCCTCATTCTCTGCCTCCAGATATATTTACCAAGCAGGTTTGGTTTTGTTGGGGGCTGAGATTAGCGATTGTGGGTGTGAGTGTGAAGGTGCTGGTGATGTAACACCCCAATTTTCCGGACATGGATTTTTACCCAAAACCAAAGTCCAAAACCCGGAATGCCATATAAGCATCTAAGTCCGAACCCGATTTACTCAATCCAAGTTCATTGAATAAAATAAATCAATACGAAATTGTTATAACTTTCATTATAGAAATTCTGAGTACACAGCTTGATCTAATTTGAGATTGACCAATCTAAGTAGACACCAATCGAAATTAATTAGCAATCATAAATAATAGCAAATTAACGGACAATTCGATTTAAGATGATAAAACCACATATTATGTTATAATCACATATGTTGAACCGCTAAGCGGTTGTCTACGTATCCAAAGAGATCAAGCACGACCGTATTCATCAATGATGCACAAAATAAAAGATAATCAATTCGAACATGTCATAAACGTTAAAGTAACATTTATCTGAAAAGTTTGTTCAAATCATAAACATATGGCTTCACGTCTGTGAATCTGTTAAAACCCTGGAAAATTATGTTTGCACTCAAGAATCCTGTATTGAATAAACAAAACAAGGTCCACTCAAGATAACTCATATTCTGCCGAAGAGGTCTTAAGGGATCATTGTTCATGGACCGAAGCCCAACATTTTCTTAGGGATCGCTGCCCATGGATTGTAGCCCAACAATTTTTAGGGATCGCTTCCCATGGACCGAAACCTAACAATTTTAGGGATCGTTGCCCACGGACCGAAGTCCAAAAAATTTTAGGGATCGTTGCCCACAGGCTATAGCCCAACAATTTTTAGGGATTACTGCCCACGGACCGAAACCCAATAATTTTTAGGGATCGCTGTCCATGGACCACAACCCAACAATTTTTAGGGATCTTCGCCCGTAAACTATGGTCCAACAACTTTTAAGGATCGATGCCCATGGACCGTAGCCCAACAATTACCAGAACGTATCCAAACTATCAGTTTCACAAGGGAAAATAAATGTAGCTCATAATTAAAGTCGATCATCTGATATAAGAACTTACTATTAAACCAGTAATGAAGTTAAATCTCGACTTAGTAAACGCGTAAACTAACTCCTTCAAAAGAAAACCAATGTTCTATTGGTCCAATTATTTTGTAATTTTATTGTATATACTTATCAAATGAACACCGTAAAATAAAATACCCAGGATTCATATCATTTTCTTTAGATAAAATGATTAACAGAAGAAGAGTGCAATGTTGAACAAATTTTTTTTACGATAAACCAAAACTAACAAAATCTTCACGTACGGGCAAATAGAAGATACTACAAGGCATGTTAATTCATTGAAACCTTGATGTATACATCAAAATAAGGTGACTAAGCTATACTATTCTTTACTTTTGAATATGAAAAGAAAACAACAAATATCCTTTTATTCTTTTCTTTTAGACATGAAAAGAAAACAACAAATATTCTTTTATGGGGACAAATGTCAACAAAGTATCAGAAATGTTGATAAACAGAACTGGTTTTGGGTTATTTAAAGTTTTATAAAAGAAATGGTAGCAACACAAACCAAGAGTTGATGTATGGTGTGAATAGAGACAAGATCAGTACCTCACTCCATGGATCCAATAGAACAGTTTTCAATAATAATTTAAATGAAAAACTAGTACTCAAACGACATCTATGTACTCCTTCTTTAACAGTTTTAAACTTAGTCTAAATCCCATAGCACTCTAGTGTAGACATCATATAACTAAAAAAAATATGAAGAAAAAGATCAAAAGGAAATTCTTGTAAGACGACAGTTCATAAGAATAAAATAACGTAGAATCATATTAGTAATTTGACAAGAATCCCATAATTAGAAACATTTTAAAACTCTTTTATTATTGCTGCCAACAACCATTTTAAACATATATGGAGATATCTTCTTATACCGTCAGCGCAACCTTTCAATCGAATACCAAGTCTAAATAATTAGAGCATGATATCTTGATACAGATAATAATGAATTAACAGAACATTTAAGATTCCAAGTTTCATGTGTGGAGCATGCTGTATTAAAATTCTATACCAATCCCAAACCGTAACTAACCGACTATTCTAGTCTCCAAAATGAGCTAACCCAAAGTATTATATGGTTTCAAGTTTATCATACAGTTAAAGAAGGAACTCACTACGTCATACGGAGATATAGGAAATGATCAATGAGAACCAATCATTCGTCCATCACTAAATTAGCCAAGAACTTCACAGCAGAGCACCCTAACATACCTATTTACATCTGCGAATTATTGAATCGATTACCACTTTTAAAACCACTGCATTTTATGATAACACAAACATATTAAGTGTACACTGCAAACTTGTGGCTAATGTGGACAAGGTGAGTGCTTAACGCACCAACAATTTAGTGTTACACTTACCAGAATACCATTTACACGTCTGACTTGGTGGCTAGCCTCATGACATGCTTAACATCAGCACTCAACAAGCAATAGCATTCTAAATGAAACCATTAGTGTTCACAGCATATCTACCTTTCAAGTTCAGTTCATTAATTTAAATTATTATTTTAAATAGTTAATATGCAACCCATGATCCAAGTTCTTAGAGATTTCACCACTCACACCTACCAATCAGAATACATATATAAAAATCAAATGCACACAAACCAAACAAAGAAAATTCTAAGATACTAGAATCGATTGAAAGTGTTAAACACTAACATAAATCTCATACAGAATTACCAAATTGTTGTAGAACGGTTCATATGAACATTTCATCAAACAATTAAGCATCTAATAGATTATGAACCCTAATCTATTAACCACATCAGTTCAAAGCATGTGTAATTAAATCGAACACCAAATTGCTAACACAAATCACAAAATTTCTCATACTAAAAGTACACACAAATTAAAATCAGAATTCAGCCAACCCCTTTTTTACTTTAACACCGGAATTAGCTAGCCATGGCTTTTACAAAAGCTACGAAAATTATTTAATAGAAGAAAAGAAAATACTTACCTTTTCCAATAATAAATTTCTCCTGCTCCTCTATGGTGTTGTCTCCCTTCACATATGTTCATGTCTATATATATGTACTTCATTAGGAGTTTGACACACAAAGTAATTACCATAATTAAATTAAATTCTGTTTAGGGAAGTATAGTTGATGATGATACTGATTTCTCTTTCACTGTCTCAAGTTTCTTCCAAAACCTATAAGGAAATCCCTAAATCAACTTCTTCCTCAATTAGCAACAACCCCGACTCTCTCTTCATATGAATCACAATAACCATTACAATCCTAACTATTGTTTTTTTTCCCACAACACCAAAATCAAGTTTCCCCTTTTAAATCCCTAGTGACGAACATGATAAAAAAAATCACTTGTTGTTGTTCCTTAATATTTTTCTTTTGAGGTGAGAAAAAGTAGAGGAAAAGGAACGCCCGAAGAAAATCCCCTCTACCCCTTTTTAGCATCCAAAGTTTTTTTTTTCCTAGGAAAATGAGGTTTCATTAGAATATAAGTTATACATGATAAATGAATGGAGGAGGTGAATTCCACCATTCGCCAGAGCTATTGTATCTCCTACAATGCTTAGCTGCAGTATCCTAGAGCTAGATATTCAAAGTTCTTACTAACATATTTAACTTCATGGAAAACAAAATTATTCAAAATGTAAATATAAATATAACCTTCTAAAATTATATTACTAGACCAGCTAGTCTGGTTATTTTTATTCTTCGAATAAGACATAGCATCAAAATATCATTGTTGATGCTAATATCTCTTAAGTTCAAATCTCTTGCCCATTCCACAACAACCAAAATAGCATAGCATTCAGCTTCCTTTGCACTTCCATCTACGACTGTGATTATTTCGCAGTCCTTAAAGTTTCCTGCAATGTCAGTCAAGTAGATACCAGTACCAAAATTGTTAGACTATTTAATATAGGAAGCACCACAGTAAAACATAGCACAAGACTTGGTAGATTCACACTAGTTGTGTTGATATAGTTGATTGGTTGAGGAACAATTATCGAAGCATGGGTAGCATTATTAGCAGACCAGCACATGATAGTGTCATCTGCTAGCTTCCTAGCATGGTAAGCAGTGGTCTGAGTATTAACAGCTTTTCCTTGAAAAAATTTAAAGCATCGGTCTCTCCAAATCATCCAAGCAGCAATAATGACATGACACAACATAGAAGAATCTTTGCAAGCAGAGATCCATTTTCTAATCCAAGAATGAATGGACATGTCAGGAGAGGAGTCTTGCAGAACTAGGTGACCATTAGGTATTAAGTTCCAAACAGATCTAGAGTAAGTGCAGCGCAAAATAAGAATATCTCACGTGATATATTCTTACCAAAAATTAGATTTTTTTCATAATTACAGATTTACCCATATATAAAATGACATAAATACCCTTAGGTTTTGGACCGGGTATTACAGGTGAAGTAGAGGATGATGGAGTACTACCAATCCGACGTTGCTCCAATATTACGCCTTGTGTTCTTGTCTTCCTTGTTCTGGATGTGGGGACCTCATGGGAAGGTGAAGATTTCCTGGTGGATATGGGTTGGAGGGTGGCTAGGAAGATGTATCTCTGGGTTTTATGGGGGGTGGGGGGTGGGGGTGGGGGGTGGGGGGGGGGGTGGGGGTGCAAAGGCAGGTGTTGGTGGAATATTGAGGTGCTGAGGTAGAGATTTTCGTGTACGTTCTGCACGTCTCTTGTATGTTCTCAGTGGGTTAAAAGGTTGTTGCTTGGTTGGTAGTGTTGGCTCTACTAAGTGGGCGCGTGAGACTGTCACATGGGGAAATCTTCCTATTTAGGACACCACCAGCTTCACTTCGGCATATTTTTGACTGAGGTAGGTGGTGAGTACTTCAACATATTGGGGTGTGAAGAAATTGGTGAGTGGGTTTTTTGGTGGTTGTGATGATGAGGTTGGTCTTGATGTGGTTATGGGTGTGGGTGCGGGTGCTTGAAGAGATGGTTGGGCTTGGGTTGATGGTTCCACAATTGGTAGTTTACCCTTCACATGGGATGCAGTGGGTTGCTGTGTGTCTCTTGTTATTGATGCTGATATATGCACCCCGTAGTGAATGGTGCCCCCAAAATGGAGGTGAGGTTCACTTATTTGCTTGTAAAGATACCATGCTTGCCAGACATATGTCTATTGAATCTGACATTCATTGGTCTTTCAGAAAAAGCAGCAGCTGAGTAAACAGAAGGTTATGATCCCTTATCCATAACATGTGACAAAGATTCTTTTCGGTGCAGCAGAGGAGCTGTGTAGACAGGATGATTCCGCGGAAATGGTGGAACTGGGACCTAGTTGAGTCATTGATGAGTCATCTGGGTGTATCTGAGTTGGATGCATTTGCTTCAGTGCCATCCATGGAAGTTGAGTTGGTTGATTGAGTTGCATGAGGTGTCGAAGTTGTCTGCAAGTTTGGTTGAGGGTTTGATGATGATGATGAAGGTATGTGCGTGAGAGCATGCAATTTAGGGTTTGTAGCTTTCATTCTAAAGTTGAGATTGGGATAAGGAAAGTTCGGGATTTGCATCTCCTGAATTACTTGATCACTACTGATGAACTTGTCATACTCTTTTGCTACATGTCATAAGAACCCACAGTGGAAGAAAATAATGGGGAGGTATTCATATGCAAACTGAATCCATTCTGCAATCTCCATTAAAGTACCAGGTAAGATAGGTTTCTGTAAGTCAATAAAATCTTTGGCTATTGGTGGTAACCCGTCTATATCAACTTCAATGACTTCCCCTGCTTCATGAGAGAGATCTATGATAACCATTTCATCCACTAGGTATATTGGTAGTTGAGGGAGTTGAATTCAGAAATCTACAGTTTTAAAACAAGACTCAGGGTCTTCGGTGTATTTGCTCTATTCTTCAAACATCACCACTTGATTTGCAACGATCCCTGGTTGGTATTGTTGGATGGTATTCCTGTCTCGCTGATGGTAGAAGATAATCTTGTATGTGTCGCTGTGTGGGACAAATTCAATGTGTTTGAATCTCAAAGGGGACCATTTTCCGTCTAAAGCATGTTTGAGACCTTGATACTTTAAGGTACCTGCCAGCACTTTTACCGCAAGACAATCTTTGGTGTGTGCATAAAGAAGATCCTTCATTCTTTCAGTGAGATGGTAGATATTGGGTTCTTTTGGATGCTGATGGTGAAGGGTATTAGAAGGTGGTGGGATTGTCGTATTATTGGATGATGATTTTGCATTTTGGTGATGATTCAGGGAAGGTTCTATAGAATCTTTAGCATGTAAAGTGCTTTGTAATATGGTGTCTTTTCGGTTAACGGAAGATTGAGTAGATATAAAAGAGGAAGATGAAGTAGATGATAATGAAGGTGATGGTTTGCTTTTCCTGACATCGATAATAGGAGATGAGTAATGAGTGTTTTGTCTTCGGTAGCTAAACAATAGAGGTTGTGGGGGAGGGTTTTCAGACGTGCTTGCATAAAAATGAGGTTGGGTGTTTGGTAGTGGTTTTGTTGTCGTTGTAGTATTGGTGATTGGTAGCGCTTCCATTATGCTTATTGGTGGAGGTAAAACATAAAGAGAAGAATTAGTATTACTTAGCTTTAGCTTGGGAGGCGATGCTGATAAT
Organism: Papaver californicum; assembly: GCA_023531435.1. Classification (NCBI taxonomy): domain Eukaryota; kingdom Viridiplantae; phylum Streptophyta; class Magnoliopsida; order Ranunculales; family Papaveraceae; genus Papaver; species Papaver californicum. The sequence continues at coordinate 3,696,711 of JAJJMC010014687.1, forward strand.
CATAAAATTGCTCCAGAAATTCGAGCCATGCATTTCCATTCATGTAAGAATGGTTAAAATGATTAGTGTTATTGATTAATAAGTACGATATATGAAAAATGTTTGATATAATAATTATATGTATAAAATTTAGAATTGAGATTTCACCGATAATCTCTTTATACAAAGTTGTACCAGTGTCTCGGTCTCGACCGAGATAAACTAAAATTCAATATTAACTACATTGAATACACTTCAGCTATTCCCTTTAGAATGATATATTTTTACGGCAAATCGTTCCAGTTTAAATTGGCTTTTTTAGTACATTGTTCGCAGAAACTGAATATGCAACTATCAATGATCAAAGAATAATTGAATCATATTCCGATGCTAGCTTCGGTGAAGATGAACCACTGGAATTTATAGATGTGGAGCATTCTACAAAGGGTTTATTTGATTTTGGTACCTGGATTTTGTCCAGATTTTATGTTCTTACTTACATTTGTCCAACGTTAGACTTTAGTACCCGGAGTCACTGTTTACCTTGGATGACAAAGTTAAAGTACTGACTTCCGTTTAGATTTATTTTTTTTAAATAAAAATTAATACTTAACGCCGTTAACACGTGAGTTTTTTTAAAACTCACATGGCTATTATACATCCTAATGCTATGATTTTTCAGATCCAACGGTCGGATTTTTAGATTTTTTAAAAAATCAAAATTGATTTGAAAGTTGAACTGGGTACTGCGGGAGCAGGTGCATTTGTAGGTGGAACATTCTGGCCAAATTGATTTGAAAGTTGAGCAACTTCCTCTGAACAACAACAACAAATAAGGTAAATGGATGCACAAAATAACAAAAAAATGCTTCACGAAAAGGATGGATATGAGAAAACCTCAACTCCTGAACATATAATCAATGAGAACCCAAGTAATTGGCCAATTTTTCTACATTTTTGGTACTTCCACCGTGTAGTACACAACTCTTTATGTCAACTCCGACCTGCAATTTTCTCATCGCATTCTTTGATCATATTGGTGAATCTTGCATCACCAGGAGACAAGGCAGCACCTCCTTCTAGGGATGCTTTAGCAGTTTGGTACTCCTCTAGCTTAAAACATGCGGTTCTGCAGATGGAAACAGAATGTTACAATGATATCAAAATCTAAGAGTAAAATTATCAAGAAAAATGTGTAAATATATTTCCAAGAAAACATTTACACCAGGAAGTTTAGCATCTAAGTAAGAACAGTAAAGTAACCATTGCAAGACAAACCTACAATGAAACTCATGTAAGTCCTGGAGCAGTAATTATCAATTAGAAAAATGCTAGCACTGTGAGTAACCTATTAGGAGTAATGATTCACATCATAACAGTACTATGGACTCGCAAAGCTTCATATACTAAAACATAATTCACAAAATTCACCAAACTTAAGCCATTAAAGAACCAAGTGACTTAAAGACCATGGAGCTACATCAGCAGCACTACTATCTCTAACACGGCAACCAAATTGGTGAAATAGAAACACAACACATGACAAACAGAAGTTGTATGTAGTACATACAAGTACAAAGAAAAGTACAAAAGAGTAAGTTTCTTACCCTTTGCGTAAGTATGCTTTAGCCATCAAACATCTCACCTACAACAGTTCAAATATAACAAACTTCAAGAAAAAATATAACTTCAGGAATTCAATACAACATACTGCATGTACCTATCACCAATAATCACCAAAAATCCCTAAGAAAAACAACTAAAATCGAAGTCTAATTCATATGGGTAAGGGAGTTGAATAAACAAACCAGTAAAATTCTCAAGTTTGATATTAGCTTGAGCACGATCAACAAAGAGATCTGGGTTTTGAGGATCCATAGTAATAGCTTGAGTATACAGATGTAACAAATTTTGGTCTCCTTTCTTGTATTGGATACCAAATATGACAGCAACCCCTATACCCCAATGGCTTCAAGCAATCAGACATACTTGCATCTTCAACATCCTTTAACTTATTCAACTATGTACAGACTCACGTACCCCCTATTCTTTCATCAAAAATCAGATCCAAATTCTTATAAATTTGTACCCCACTCTTCGATTCCATCTGAACCTTCACAAGTAATTTCAATCTCCTTTGCTAATCATAAGATCCTAGGATGTAACCCTTTGCTAGTCATTTCTCTTCTCTGCAATTCTCTACTAACTTACAACAGCTTCAATTCCCCTCTTTAAACCACACTTCTTCTCTACTGAGTCATTAGCAGCGACCCCTAGTTTCATATATCCGTCTCAGCCTCTAAACCCATGCTATAAAACCCATCTTCTCTTCTTCCTTGTCTCTCCATCTTCATTCTCTCTCGCTGATTCTAACTCAGAACCCAAGTACCCATCTCAGAAATTGTCTTCTCCAGCGGCAACACCACCATATCTACCCATTTCTCTTCTTAATTCTTCTCAAATCGAACCCTAATTCTTACTGATTTTGAATCAAATTGTTTTGAAATTAGGGTTTTTGAGGTTACTGATTTTCAATTTGATTCATTTTCGTTTCAATTAAAATTAGGGTTACTGATTTGCTGTGAGTTGAGAATTTAAGATACATGGTATGAGACGGGTTGAGTTTTGGCAGAGATTAATAGCGAGAAACAGAGATGGGGATCGAGTTTGAGGTACCAGAGAAAATAAAGAAGATGGGTTTGTTTTACTGTGGCAGAAGAGGTGAAAACATGGTATGAGATGGGTTGAGTTAGGTAGATATTAACCGTTCATCTTTGAGATGGAACAAGATCTAATATAAACCGTAGATTTTAACTGTTCGGGACTTGGTTTGTCATTGTTAGCAAAGTTTATTTTTTTTTAGTAATTCAAATTTAATTGACGGAAAAAATGACACATCATCATCTCACGGGTCTTAACGGGTGAACAATGATTCCAGGTACTAAAGTCTAACGTTGGACAAATGTAAGTAAGAACACAAAATCTTGACAAAACCCAGATACCAAAGTCAAATAAACCCTTCTACAAATACATTATATAATTATTTATTAAATTTCTAATTGAACCCTTTATTGTTTTGTTGCTTATTGAATATTGAATATTGTAAAACCTTACTTTGGTACGCCAAATAATACATGCAAGCATTGTGGTGCAGTTGTTTGGTATTAAGAAAAAACTATAAATTACCCTAATGTGGTCCCGAGTTCAGTATATGTTGTTCAGGTGGTAATGTTAAGCTTCCACTCCTCAATAATTACCCAGAATATCTAAAGAATATGTTAGACTTTAATTATCAAATTAAGACTTACGATAATAAATTCTTATTTTTCAAGACCTTAATGTATCTATTGTATTATGTTAAGCTTCCTTTTCTGTTGGCATTATACTACGTTCATCATGGTATTATATGGCATGTTTGAAGTGCACTTAGCAATGAGGTGAAAACAAATGGTGTTTCTCATGCAATTGCAAAGTCCAAATAACATTACCAAGATAAATATACACTTTATCTTGTAACACGTATAAATTAATAACTTATAACTAATTGAAAAAATACTTATGCAGGTATAAATTGGAGTTACAAGTACATGATGATACTGCAACCGAAACACTTACTGCTATATGGTCGGTTGTTGAGGTTTTAATTGATGACAACGTAAGGGTTTCAAGGTTTATGCAAATTAATTCACTTATGAGAGAGGTATAAAAATAACAACCTATGACACTTCAGACTATGAAGGTAGTCGAAGAGTTGAAAAAAATATATATGACTAAGACCACCGGTACCAGTTTTACCTGGTTAAAATTATTAGGGGGAGATAAACTTACTACACCAATATAAAAATGATACGAAATAGATCAAGAAAATCAATTTTATTTAAAATGCTTAATTAAGTCCTACGTAGTAGATTAAGTTATTATTTCATATACTTAATTAATTCTAATTTTCTAAATAACCTTAATTTAAAATGCTTAGTTAATTCTATTCCATAATAATTTCATATCCTTAACTAATTCTATTTGTCTGGATAACTTTAATTTAAGATGCTTAGTTAATTCTATTACGTAATTATATTGTCACGACCAACGCATTAGAGTAATATTTATTGTATGTCTTGTGCAGTAATCTCATTGTCTCACTGTTTGCACATTTGTGTTTTAGATTAGAAATACAAACAAATTTCTGAAAATATGTAGTTCTTTGATATCTTTATTCTAGCATGTGTCCTGCTTATATATATTTCTATGCCGCTGTTCAATAGTCCGTATATGACTGTAAGTTTCTATCAAACTCTTTCTTCTTCTCCATGGGTAACTCAGAAACCCTCTTCTATTCATAGTGATGGGTTCTTCTTATCACATCAAATTTTAATCCTACAAATTTTAGTTCATAACACTAATAATATTAAATTTTAGTGTCTCTAATATCAGATATTGATACAACTATATAATAAGTGTGATTTTTCATTTGAACTATAAGAAGTTAAAACCTAAGAAAATAATTGAATTGGACGCTTGATTCTTAACACAAGTATATTTCTTTTAAAAAAAGATATATCAGTAGACAGGAAGAAAAAAAATATGTCAGTAGACAGAAAGCACTATACATTGCACTATTTAGAATTAAAAATCTATTTTATACTGCTATTTATTTCTTTTAATATCTCTAGTATCAGATACCTATACATATATAGTAATGGTGATTTTTTATTTAACTATAAGAAGCTTGAAAGAGCAGTTGAATTGACCGCTTGATTAACATAAATATATATTAATTTCAAAAAAAATGTATATCAATACATTCCCTTGATTTTATTACAACACTTTATATGATTTCCACTATTTAAAACTGACCATCCGTTTTATACTAATATATACTTCATCCTTTTCATCAAAAGTGATAGTAACACTTTTGCTGAAACGAAGATAATTTCATCTTTTTTATAATGTCTTTAGTTTCAGAGATTGATATAACTATATGACGAGCACTTTATATGATTTACACTATTTTCAGAGCTGACAATCCGTTTTATACTAATATATATCATTTTTTTTAGTGTCTTTAATTTCAGAGATTGATATACGACAGAGTGTCCCAATAGCACTGATGTTGGCAATGTCATATACTACCTACTAATTCAAATGTTGTATAATTTTTCAAAAGTATTTCTTAGTCTCTAAAACTTTAAACAATATGTAATTGGTGAATTTCATTTAAATTGTTAATCTACTAAATGATAATTAGGACCCCTTCTGGGACAGGTACGGAACGAACACCGGCTTTACCAAATGGTGCCAATTATCATCGCATCATACCTGGTACGTAGTACGGATTAAATACTAGTACATGTTTAAAGTTCAAAACAAGGGAATCTTGAGCTTTCTGGCGAGACTATGTCAAACCATAAACAAGCTGTCCCAGCAAGTCCTTGGAAAAGAGAGTAAGCATGTTCAGATTCTCGTTCCTGATTGACTCCTAACAGCTTTGGTGCATTTTGATATAGAAAACTTGTGAAAGCCATCGCCCTTTCGGTATATATACTCTCACCTGTTAGACGATATAGCGATAGGAATGCATAAGCATTTCCGCTTACACCGTCTTCCAGTCCTACTTTTCTTACTAACCCATTCTTCCAAACAACTTCTCCTGCTTCTATAGCCGCATCTCGGAAGTCCCTGTCCCTTGAAAATACCTGTGGAAAGGAAATGGTAGAGCTAAGCACTGCTGCATGCAAAACCTAAATAGTTCCAAAATATTCCAAACCTTTAATTAGTGTAAGATGCAGAGTGTAAATACACCTCAAACTTTACTGGCTTCCAAACCTTTAATTAGTGTAAGATGCAGAGTGTAAATACACCTCAAACTTTACTGGCTTCCAAAGTACTACATCGTTCAAAAAACAGAAGAATATCTCAAACTAATTACGTCCCAAGATTCTTGGGGTGTAATCCTTTCCATGGTAACATACAAGACACCAAAAACAGCAAAAAATGGAGAATTACTGCACCGAAGATATGAATTTCTAAGGGACTAATCCGCTAAACAGCTTCTTCTATTTTCTTTTTTTGTAAGTTACCTGAGCAGCGATAGAAAATCAAATCTACGGGGTCACTCTCCCATATATTCAAGAATAGGAGGAAAAATTGGCTTCTCCACCGCAGTCTTATACCCTTCTATAATTACCTACGCATTCTGCCTTCGTTCAATTTTAGTTCATACTTTTGTTTGCTGATAAAAATACTTCACTATAGAAATGAATCAGAAAGGACTAACCTGTGCAGCCTTGCATAGGGTAATGGACATACCCGTGGCGCCATGTGACCACTGCACCAACTTATCCCTGGGGTTTCCTTCACTTACAGGATAATTGCCGCTCTGTGGGAACCTGTTTCTCATCATGTACCTTAAGGTCTCTTTAACATCTTCAGCATCATTACCTGACAGCGGAAAGTGTAGTAAAACCTGAAGGATTCCAGCAAGACCGTGAGCTGCACCCCAATACCTAGTCCCATGCCATCTATACATCAACGGACACCCAGTGTGAATTAATGCCCCTGCTCGCCCCCCAGCCAGCACAGCTTCCACGACTGGTATGAGAAGGTCCTTAGGGATAGTGTCTTCTCCCAGATGCTTGTTAATGAATAATGCAGACCACAGAAATCCAGCTCGGCCATATAGAAGTTCATATGACATCCCAAAACCACCCTCCTCGGGCCCAGCAGGAAGTGCTCTCTCCTGTGCCACCTAATCATTATAAGAAAACTTTGTCAAGCTTGGCTGATTACCAAAATCACAATTTATGGTAGGATATCTGGGTGCAGTTGAACTCTAAAACATTGCCTACTGTAACAGTGTCAAATTAGGTAAGGTACGGGGATCTGCTCCAGAAAGTAGTACATGATTGTCCGCAAAATGAGCTCTGTCTTTGTCAAGAATAAACATTTCCTATTTGTAGTGTTAATCATCCCTTAGATGATGGATATGTGTATTCTTCTATCTTCTTTCCCAAGTTCGCGTACGGATGATGTACACGTGTTTCTTGAGTGCTCGTTCCCAGGACCAGGCTCCTTAGGTTAAGGGGGGAACCCATTTGCAGACACCGCTTGCATGTTAAGTTGCCATTACACTCACTCTACACTCTGTACAAGCGGCGGCTGCACACTTAGTACTACATATATGTGGCGGCATGCACTTAATACTTTAGTGGCGGCTCACATTTGGTGCTTAGTGCGCTTAGTACTATATACATGGCCGCATGCACCTACAATACTTGGCATATATATTAGTGGCGGCTGTATGCTTAGTTCATTAGTTGGCGGCATACACTTTGTGTACTAGTGGCGCCATTCACTTAGTTCAGCATATTAGGGGAGGCCTTACACTCGGTGTGACGCCTTAATGCTAACCTTACAAACGGGTTTTGTCTTCCATATGATTGGATATCTCTTATATAACTTCATGTGTAGTGTATTATTTTTCGGGTATCTACACCTACTACCTAGCTGGTCCATGTGAAATGCAATTCGGGTACAATTTATAATCCAACACGGTGAAGGTTAATGGAGGCGACACCAACGGGTAAAGTACATCCAGCCAAAAATTGCAGATCCAGGACCATGGAGAGTGGACAGAAACTGAAGGTTGGCAGACCTGCCCTCGTGATATGAAGCTTTCACAATAGTTAAATCTAAAACTTTGGACCAATTTTAATGTCAGAGATATCTTAATGCAAGAAGCAACGGATGTCGTATATCTCACACAATGTCTAAACTCTTAGGACCAGCTGAAGAGAACTAAATCACACATGATGGAAATTCAAGAGGGAAAGTGACACGACTTTTGAGATAAATAATGCAGTTAAAAGTTACAAACTACAGTAGCAAATAACCAAAGCTCCAAAAGGCTAGTTGCATATTTACGAATACTGCATGAGCCCTAGTATGTCAAAGTCGAAATTTAAACGACGATATTAATAAGACCTAGGTTAGGAACATTCAGATGACCTTCAAGAATAATTAGTGATCATATTCTTCCCTGTTAACTTAAGTATCCTGTTACTTGGCTGAGAGTTTAATAGTGCAGGCGTCTGGTTGCGCTGGCGCCATAGTACATGGTTAGGACCTGATTTTCTGAGTTTCCTTTTGGAATCTAAATACTATTTTCTCGGTAGTTTTCTCCAGAGCATCAGTCTTTTACCCTTTATCTCAGATAACATAATCTAACTCACGTCTTCATAGCACAGAAATCATAATTTTCAGAATTATGTATATATATATACACAGTGGTTTCAATTTCAAATTGATAATCAGCATCAATGAAGAACAAATAGACAAACAAATTTTATGTTATCAAATCAAATAATGATAACAATATGCTTGCCATTTTTGAAATGGCAAAGGTTCCCAATGCCGTTGGATTTGACCCATACTTTCTGTTGACACTAATAAGAAATTTACAGCTGGTCAGGTAACATCGTTATTCCCCTATGTTTGATCCTTATTCTCTACCCATCACCCATCCTACGAGTTTAAATAAACAAACTAAATAGTTTCTGGAAAGCAACTAAAATGATGAAATATCAAATGCCCACTTGTAAATTTCATCTACAAATTGAGCGAGGAGAAAACACTGTTATCCTTTTATTTACCAGAGGTTAAAAAGTGGTCGTTATGATATGAAAACAAAATCACTAGTTTCTTAAAGTTTTGTGTTTCTGATAATTCTCCATGAAATTGTGCATTGCTCGTGTACAATTTAAAAAGGATTTAGTAGTAACATTAAAGGAAGGCGGGCCTAGCATTAGTAGGCATATCAGCAGATTAGGAACATGTTTGTCTGAATTATTAAAGGTGTTTGGAATGTGTATTCCTTCTTGCCCACATTCCACAACCATTCACTGTACAAGTGATAATCTACTGCATAACCATTATTGCACTAGATGCTCTTACATCTAATAATTTTAGGCATAGTACACATAATGCATGTGCTATCCTGCCAGGCTACCACAAATAGACTACAGGTAAATGTTTGCCAAGTTTAAGTAGAAAAACCTAGAGATCCTACACATTTTGGTTTAAATATGCTTTGCATCAAAGTAAAAAAGAAATAATACTAATACCTAGACTTACCTGAAGGAAAAGGTCCAAGAACAACCTCCGTCTTTGAAGGTCATTTCTGTAATTAGCGGTCACAACTCCAAGCGCATATACTCCTCCACTTCCACACAAAAATGTCAAATGCCTGCAATCCACAAAATAGATATGTCGAAATCAGAAAGAAAAAAAAAGATATGTCAAAATCAGAAATTTAATTTACCATAACCAACTTTTAATATCTCTTTTACATCATACTATAAGGGGCTCATTTCAAAACATTTTTCACATTATTGGCTTTTTCCATGTCTTTTCGTTTTCCTTGTGTGACAATACCAATTCATAACAGCCAAGTACAGAGTCCTCTTAGAATCAAATTTGATGGCCATTTTTCGTCGTGACGTTCTCTACGGGAATATCAGATGCAATCCTAAAACTGACCTCCTTATTAGGAAAAAAATAATATCCGTAAGTATGGTCTATAGCGTCTAGTTAAAAAGTTTTTCGATTCTAATTTCTAAGTGGGTGGAGCCCATCCCTGTATGTATTCTTCTTTTCTGATAAGAGACTAACTTGAACCAACTAATTAATTACACAACAAAATTTCAATAAAGAAGATTAGTTATGAAAAAACTAATTAAGGCAACCAACCTTTTAGAAGTGCTGCTTGCAATAAACGCAGCACAAGAATCAACAATTTCAGTGCACAATAGCAAGTCATTCTGATTTCCGGTAGCTTCATATGATCTCAAACAAGTAAAAACTGTACCAAGTAAACCTGTATACACCGTTGGATCAACACAACCCTTCTTTACACCATTTGCTTCTCTCCAAGTAGCTTCCACTACCTAAACACCAACAACCAGAAATTGAATCATCAAAAATTGTAATTAAGAAAAAATTACAATTTTTGATACAACCTAAAAATACTGACATGTGATACAACCTTAACCTTCACTACACAGTTAAGGTAGAGAAGAGAAAGTTCATACCTGGTCTTTAAGAGAAATAGCTGATTTGAGAAAAGTTTCAGTAGGAAGTGACGATTTTCTATATATAGTTAAGTCTTCAATTTGTACTGATTCAAGCCTTTGATCATCATGGTCATTATGATCATCTCTGCTATTGCTTCCTCCTTGTGTTACTGTTGATCCCAATTCTATAACTGAAGATGACATTCTTTCAGATGATTTTAGTATTCTCTCTATTTCTGCTTCTGTTTCTCTCTCTCTCTCGTGTGCTTTTAGAGTGAGATGAGAAAGTTCAACAGTGTGTCACGTATATACAAAGACAGCCGTGTCCCGCACCGAGTAGAGGTACGCCAGTCATGTAATGGGGTTTACATCAGAGGTGTCCTGTGTTTCAGGTGCCACGTCTTATTTACACATACTTCCCATTTCCCATATATTAGTTAAAAATCCTACGCGTGTTTCATAGTCATGTGTTTCCCATTGGAATCCTTGGACGGTTGAATGTGTTATTTGGATGTCTCCGATATAGACACCACAGAGAAAGAGTCGGCTGAGAATACCTCAATTACCAGGAGGCAAAAAAACAAACAAATCCGACAAGTAGGAGGCAAGTTTTTATTCTTTGGGTACTTTTAAGTCCCTACACTCACCTTTGAAAAGGAAAAAGAATGCCTTGGCGTACTGAAATATTCACTGTGATTAATGGTAAAAATAAATGAAATGAAATGCAACTATGCAAGCGTATGAGAGTACAAATTAAATTTAAGAAGATGCTATAGTATCAAAATTGAACTGTCTGATTAAAGACGGCTATGTTTTTCTTCACTAGTACACATAAGTTTAGATGCACAATGCTTCTCTGATAAACATTTTTGAGTTATCTAGGTTGATAAATTACTCGCTCCAGGGAAAATACCTTGAAGCTTTACAATGGAAAAGTCCGTTCTATTCTACAACATATTAGCAATAAAAATAGAGACAGTCGGTGACAATTTTTTAGAGTCCCTCTTTCCTTATTAGAGCGGCTATGATTTTATGCAAGTTAACTACCTCACTATTCTTTTGCTCGAGTTGTTTTTCAAGACTTTTAATCTCTTTGATGTGTTCCGAACAATCATGTAAGTTTGTTTTCGGCTTTTTGTTAGACTCCTCATCGCTGTCTTCTACTTCTTGGATACCTCTCTTTCTTGAAGAATCTAGTAAAGGATTGTCATCTTTAACCATTTTACGAACATATACACTGGCAGAATTCCCATTTCTGAGTTGAACAGTAACTAGCTTCTGAGACAAACCACGTGAATCCTGCAGAATAATGTAACAAGAAAAGTTAAACATTACTTCAGTCCTCGTTCTTCTGGTGCGTGTGTGTGTGTTGCAGACCAAGTCCATGGTTTCCACTCTTCAATGAAGTTAAAATGATTTATCTATGCTAAGATATTCTGAATATACATCTACCTACGTTCTTGAGAAACCATAAACGCTCCCCAAGAAGGAAGTTTCAAATTTCTGATAATTTTAAGTGTAAGTTACAAGTGTCTATGTATCCTTTTCATATCATCCTAATTTAATCAATGGCATATGCACTACATGCTTAGTTCCTATTATAAAAGGAAAATGAATGAGAAGGTGAATCCATACCTTTCCTTCTTCGCCTTCAATACTTTCAAAAGTGGCAAGTGCCTCCTGTTGATCTTTGAAAATGGCAGACGCATAATATTGTTTTGCTTGGGTTTTGTAGGAAGGCTGCCAGCCAAAGTTTACGGAAGTTAGAAAACTTTCTGATAAAAATGGTTACCGAAGTTGGAAAACAATGGATCTACAGTAGCTGGAAAGATTCCAGCAAGTTTAAAAAAGTCAAATCAACGAGTCTCGCTAAGTTTTAAGTGAACCACACAATCCAAGAACTGACTTCCACTAAAACTGACAAAAACATTTTCAGTCAAATGACTTTTTGGTTTGCCCAAGGTTTGACAAAACAAAGAGCGGATGCGACGTGTTTTCCTTTGGCAAAGAAATGAACAGCATCGATGCAGAGCCTCACATTGCTAGAAAACAAAGCATAACTGATGAAGTGCTAGAGAGCGGAAAAAAAGCAAACAAGGAGAGAAACATAGATCATAAACAAGAAGTCAAGAAGTAACTATGAATTGAGTTCTTTGCATGGTACAGTACGGTCTCCGTCTTTAGTATCTACAACGTCGACACATGTATTCTTTAATGATAACTTAAACAGGTAAGGACTAGGGTTATATTTTCAAGGCTTAAAAGTTAAAAATGAAAAAGACTGAACCAAGAGTGCATGCATACCTCAAGTACGACAGTAGAGTCCTCTGGAAATATTTTACGTAATTCATCTGTAGTTACACGAATTGGTATTTTGTGAAGAAAAAGTTTTGATAGATCACCGGTTACCTGTGTATGATATCAAAACAGAACAAAGATGTTAGCAAAACAATGTGTTAATACATAAATATAGAGTGCCATATTACAATTCCAACATTACCTCTTTGGCATCCAAGGAAATGATTTCATCAAATCCTTTTTCCAGCTTGGCAAGAGCCAGTTTCATTGCAGCACGTGCATCGGCTAGACAATTATGTGGAGCACCCTTCTGCCTGAGCTCATGGCGAAGCACAATCTGTCAGAGTAAAACTAGAACAAAGTCAAGATCACTGACAAATATGACTAATATCTCTTGATCATTTACCAATCCACTAGCTCCAAACAATAGGTTTGATGACCGGCGAGTCCCGGATGATATATGTTAATGATAAGATCAAAATAATTAGGTTTCAGATAGTGAGTCCTACAAACTTTTTGCTTTTTAGAGAGCTACGCTCTCCAGCTACTCTTTCACAAATCATAACATTCGTTTTGAAAGAACCACCCTAAGTAATTTTGTTTAAATTGACTTTCATACCTTGGTAAGACCAATGAAAACAGAATCTACTTGTTATACCAGAAAACATAGATAACAGACGTTGAAGTGGGAATTGGTGTTCTGTTGCGATTTATAAAGAAATAACTGTGAACTTGCCTTGCACAGATGGCACAATGAAGGTTTCCTGCGAGTAGTTCCATCCGTACATCTGAATATAAGCGATGTGTCGATAACCCTTGCATGATCCAATTTCAGTGCTATAAAACATTAAATTTAAAAGAAAAGTAAGCTAAAAAAAATGTTTAACAAATATAAGGGGGAGTTATGGCTGTGCACACATGAATATAGTTGTTCAAGTACCTCGTAGATCACAATTCAAACTGTGACCGATCAAAATAGTTCCACGCGACAACAGCTTTTTCATTGATTTCTAGAAAGGCAGTTATTATTTTATGCAGGTTTAAAAATTCATATTACAAATACCAAAGTTTCAAATAATACCTGTACATCTGCTAACGAACAAGTAACTCCTTCCAAATCCTTAGCAGCGATTCCAGTTATTTCAGTTCTATAGTTAACAATAGGCTTATTGGGTTTCACAAGTGTATCGAGTTTAACCTGGAAGAAACATAGAGTGATGCAGTGATTTCAGATGACAAAGTATAACACACTTGAAACATAGACCAGGCCTAAAACACGAAGGTTACTTGATGTAATTGTGGGCCAGCTTTGTTGCAAAAGTAATACTCAAATAATATGGTTCAAAAAACGTACCTCAAGATTCTGATCTACAACACACACTTGCACTACAGCCTCTGTACCATCTTCACAAAGAACCATCTCACAATCAATAGCAACCATTTTATCGGATTCCTTTGCCTTAGAAAGTTTACCCAATTTTGTGACTACCCAGTCCTGCACCAACATCCCATAACCCATATAAGTAACAAATCAGAAATTTAAGGAATACACTAGGGAATCAAGAGAAACATTAGATGAATTATGGCGATAATTAATATAAAATAATTGAAGTATCAGTGGGTGACCCATAAACCTTAGAACATTTCGATTTACGAATATAGCATTAAGAAGACTTGGGATGCGAAGTTGTACCATACCTCCTCGTAGGATGGGAAGGTGTAATTGCATGAGTATTCTGGGTGTTCAAGAGTTAAGACAACCAGCTTCTGAGCTTCCACAATAATAAACCATTGTGAATCATATAAGCTCAATAAAATAAAACATTTCAAATAACCATTGGACAAACTATGATTAAGACAATGCAGAAAGAAACTGCAATGGAGGTTGATAACTTATTTGGCCATGGCAAACCTCAATGCATAAAAGAAGTAGAATCACCATCAAAACCAAATTCAATTCATACTTTGTAGTGGATATCAAGTACACTGTATATCCAAGGAACCCAATATTCTATTCATTTGACTATTGCAAACAAATGGAGTAGAAAATTTTAGGCAAACCATATCAAAAGTTTCGAGAATTTAAAGACAGAGAAACATGGATTCATATACGGTATCTCTCTAGTTCATACCTGGGGAGAAGATTCAAGATCTGAAGCATTCTTCTGCATCTGTATTACTGCTTCGCGATTAGATCCACATTGCAATGCTTTCTCCATAAACTGTGAATTTTGCATTGCAAAAACAAATTAAGATAAAACTTACCACCTTGATGCAACATCAGAAATCAAAAAAAAAAAATCATGAATTGAGACAAACGTGCACTCTGAGGTCTTTCTTGGCAATCTGCTGATACTCAGAATGCATCAACTTAATGTTGTAGGTATATTTGTCGACTATAGTGGACCCATTAATAATAGGCAAAAAGGCTATGAATCAGATAGTTTTCAGTTTTATAATTGCTAAGAATATGTAAGACTTTTTGACCTGTTATTTTCTTGGGCCACTGGCAATTACCTCAAAAAAATACAGCATAGTTATCCATGAGAAACCCACAAAAACGAAAACATTTCTAAGATTTCAAGAAGCAATATAATGAGAAAACCAAGGAAAATTTTCGTAATATATTCCACTGTAATCTAGTTACCTTTCTATCTTCCTCCTCTGTAAATGTTGTCAGAAAAGAAACCAAGTCATCAATAGACCTCCTTGCAGGGTCACTTATACTGTCACCCATTTTTCGGTCATGAACATTCAAAAATTCCTTCCAATATCCTTTGGTGCCTTTCTTACCTTTCTTTTGCATCATTTTCACCATGTCAACGAGAACCTATACACATTTAAAAGTCAATGAACGAAAATATAAACAATTAGACACCGTCATTGAGAAGCGCAAGTAAACAATAAACGATAGATATGAGAAAAATAACACATCAAACGATTGCCTTAACGAAGTGCCTGTGCTTCGTAGATAAAAAAACTATAGTATTTCAGTTTTTGCTTACAAGAAAGAACAAAGAATTTAGCTGTTTCATTGGTTACTAAGTGTCGTCAACAACTAAGCAATTCAATGATAACTTTCAATAGAACCTCGAGATATAGTAGCTCCATCCAGAAACAGACATATCAACATTAGAAAAACTATATAACCAAAATAAAGCTTCAACTAAGCAATTGAGTTTACACCTAGAGTCGATACTAGTGAAATAGTGACCTTAAAAGTTAGAACACTTTCTGGACTACATGATAGTTAAACATCTAGGCAAACAATAATAACAAGGGCAGAAATGGAAACATATGATTCCTTGATGTATCAACAGGTGCACTGGACTTTCAATTCTAATGGGTTTCTGAAATACTTATTACTCGCCCTAAATTTAATTACATAATCCAATAAAAAATATATAAAATACCTGCTTCTCCGCAGCAGCTAACTTCTTGTCCATTGTGAGATATGGGTATTGGTGGATAAGAAATGTTGCCTGGCAACAGACGCTGCTAGTCTGCAGTCTAGTGTTGCTGAGTAGAAGAAAGAGGAGGAAGAAGAAGAATTAGTTAGGGTTTTAGGCGATGGCTTCTTTATTGCTTTCAGACGTCTAAGTTTGGGACGTTGGACTTGGATCGAGGGTTCGAGTCTCCTAACCTAGCAACGTCTAGTTTAGGGGATGGTTTAGTCCTAAATGGCACCACCGGTTTAGGGTGGGTTTGGTATTAGTAATTTTTTTCTTCCCGAAAGTGAAAATACTACAAAGTGATAATATTTCTTTTACTGGGACGGATGTATTTTTTCATATGCTTGTTTTAATAAATTTAGTACTTTGGGCTTTGTCCCTAATTGTAAAATATAACCCAGGGTTGTCCTTATTTTGTCTATTAATATGGACTTTATCCTTGGAGCTTCCACAATCATGAGGTGTTATAATAGCTAAAAGTTATGCTAAATTTAGCTTTCAACTATAACTGTAACATGGTCATGTACCCAAAATCCGAACACAAACGTAACTTTTATTAACGTCTCGTGTAAGACGGAATTTATATTTGTGTTTCAGTCAAACATAACTTTTATTTGTGTTTAATTGTGGACGTTATTAAATATTGCGTCTAGACTGGGACGGTTTTATTAATATCGTGTGATAGACAGACGATATTATTAAATGCCTGTGGAGAGACGGAGTTATTAAATCGTCTGGGAAGGACGTGAATATTAATTACGTTTGGTTTTGTTTTTCAATGTTCTCATTAAAGAAACTCTTCGTGCTGCTCCTCTCTCTCTCGAACCCTAGTTCAGAGAAAAAAATCTTCCTAAATTCACCCATAGCAGACTTCTTTCGAAATTCATTATATTTCATAACAAATTTTCCTATAGTATACTACATTCGAAACAATTGAAAAGGTTTGTTTAACTTAGCATGATTTGAACCACTTTTTTTTTTTTCACTAAAAATTGATTATGATTTTTTCTTTTGATTTTTAGTTTGAAATGACTGAAGTTTAATTGGGTTTTCTTAGTAGGTCTCGGACATTGGAGAAAAAAAATATGGTTGTTGTTCAACTAGTGTTAGTTTTAGGGCATCAAAATTGGTTGTTTTTTTAATTAGGTATGTTTATATACTTTAACCCCAATTTGACATTATTTACTATTAATTATTAACTGAATTGATGCTTTGTTACCCCAACACCAACTAGTTTATGAATTTGACATTAAGGTTACTAGTATGAACTGATATGGCTTAATAGATATTGTATGAACTGATTTGGCTCTTGTATAAACTGATTTGGCTTAACATCTCTTGGCTGAAACGATTCCACTCTTCTATAAATAAAAGTATAATTCAAATGCATTATCAGTTTTTTCTTACACTAAAATGTGTACATTTTACTTTTGTAGAAAAGCCATGTCGTCGAGATTTAGATGTCGGCAAAAAATCAATCTAAAGCGTAAAGTTGTTGCTCACACTACCGGTGATAATGATGATGCATATGGATATGGTATTGGTGAATATGGAGGTAATTAATTTGAACCTGGGCATTTTAGGCTAAACCTAGACAACTATAGAAGAGTAGTTGATGATGCATCTCACGCTTCAAAGAGAATCATCTTTACATATGTTAAAAGCTATTATACACATCGTGGGTCTCTATATTCGATTATTGAGGTTTATAAAAACTTGAAGGAACGTAGTCAGGCAGTTGTATATCTTATTAACAACGCCGGATGGGGACGTCTTTTGAACATGGAAGTATGTGAGAGTTGTCATGCCCTGATAGATTGTATTGTTGAACGATTTTGGAATACAATCCATATTTTTCACTTTCCATTTGGTGAGATGGGATTTACGCTTCTTAACTCGACAATGCTGACAAGAATAAGTATTCATATTAGTAGTGGTATTCCCTATGACTCTACCAAGTACACATTTGATTACGTAAAGACTCATGTATTTCCAGAGTTGAAAGATGCACAACAGACTAAGGCAGAGGGTATACATGTTCAATGGTCCTCTGATGTATTGACAATGGCATTTTTAAAGGAATACTTACTACAACGTACTTGGATAGGTTGAGTTCATATGTGAGCCTTATGGATAGAGTGGCTAAAGTTTTTTTTTATGTTTTGTTTGGGACAATTCTTCTTTTCTAATGCGAGTAACTACATTGATGTTGGATGGTTAGCCGCATTTGAGGATCTTAACATTATTGAAGAGTATGACTGGGATGGTGCTGCTTTCTAAAGCTTATATGTGTCACTTGACTACGCGTGCAGGAAGCAGAAGTCGATTAATGGACCATTCTACATCTTAGAGGTAAACTAATACATACCCTTGATTGAAATGAACAAGAAATCATGTTTTTTTATTTCTACATTCATATTCTATTATTGATTGAGTACTCTAGTGATTCAAGGAAGAATGGACTATAAGTTTGTGTTTGGTTGTTATGACTTGCCAGTTCTGGGGGTATGAATATATTGGCATTTGTCTACCAAATGTTTCACTGACATCTGCAACCGAGGATGAAAGGCATATATCTTCAAGGTGGAAGACAAGTAAGAACACTATCAGTATACAAATCCCTAGGACAATACTTATTGAGCTCAGGGAAGATGATGTAACATGGGTCCGTGGGCTACTGCCACAACTGTTCTTCAAGAAGACGATGTACGCACGACTATGGAATTTTCCAACAAAAGGGTTGTATTCAATTGTCCTAACATGGATGTGAGATGTGCTTCTTTATTTTTTTATCTGGCGTGATTAAAATTTGTCTATTCTGTTTATTTTATAACTGTGGTTACCCGGACATGTTCTTATTTTGAATGTAACCTGATACTTGAATTTCTATAGAGTATACTCTACTTAGGAGATCGTTGTTGGAGGTAAAATAATCCCACTATAGCAATTCCCAATAACCCACCAAAAACACTTTGTGGGAGTATAGATTTTTTGCAAGGAGTAAGGAACGATGATGGTTGTGGGCCTGATGCAAGATATTTTGTACATATAGCGATGTATGATGAGTATCTCAAGTATTTACAACACGTAACTAATTTAAATACATTTGTTGGTAAAATTGATTGGGAAGTTGAAGTACATGGGTATGCAAATGATATTTATAAAATCGACTTTCTGAAGCCTTCTAATCATGTACTACTACCGCCTCAAACCCAATTACCTTATGTAAGTTTTTTTTAGCATGTGATGGTTTAATTTTCCAGATATTTTTTACTTATAGTTAAATTTTCCTATATCATCTTATTTTTTTCTTTTCATTTTTTGTCTCACTGGGGACAAGCGTATACAGTGCTTCAGGAAAATTCTAATTTCATTCATACTTTTCGACAAGTGACTCTTGATGAAACGAGAGATATGATGAATGTGCTAATATTGAAAGATGAACAAATACAAGTTAAAGATGAAAATATACAAGCTCTTACAACACGGAACAGTGAGTTGGAGCATGGAATGACACAATGGAAAGCACATTTTCAAACAAGACCACCAATGATAGGTCAGGAATCACAACAGTCATCTCACAATACTTTTGTATTAGGAAGTTCTACAGGAACAATGCCACCACAAATATGGGAACCACTTGGTGATTCACCATTTCTTCGGGGACCATTAGTGACCAACAGTTCGGCAGGATCAACTTCTATGATCCGTCCAAGATTGCCTTTTCAACCTCCGCGGGTTGCAAACACTGATGGTACAAATGATAATTTAGATGTTTAGTAGATAATATTATTTCTAATTAAAATGTTATTCTTAGTGGATCCTATTATTGTCAGTAAACATATACCTAATGAAAAATCTTTTCTTTAATATTTTTTTTATGAACAACATATCTTTTATTCCATGGTAAACTGACCAATTATACGGAAATAAAATGTTGAACGACTAACAATAAAATAAAATTATGAAAGGCTATTAATATATTTTTTTCTTAACGGAAAGAAATTACGAACGTTTTGTTAAAACACTATATTTGACAATGTGGCTAATTTTTATTCATTCCTTGGAATTAGTAAAGTCGTCAAATAACAACAAAATATTAAAACAAATAAAAACTACACGACGAGGTTGTAGCGAGATCTCGTTTTCGCCGGAGACATGGTTACACTTAGCACGTACAACAAACCTTTAAACTATTAGCTGGTATCAATGAACGAGTTTTATCTCGTGAGGGCTTATAAAGAGATATACCCACAAAACCTATAATTAAACATTCAACGAGTAGTACGACGCCCTGGATGACGATCTTGACGTCGTCGAAGAACAATCAATACAAAAAGTTTGTATTCTTCCATCACCCTTAGGATCTCGAAATGAGGTTGGTACCTGAAATATGAACCTTTCCATCTTCTCCATTCCTCCAGAGATCTCGCAACAACTTTGTCATCAGTTTCATTCATAATTTTCCTTTCATTCACCTTAGCGGTTAAAGTAGAAAATTCTAGTACTGCCCTTGTTATTTCCCTATATCGACAAAAAAGACCAGCTTTGTTCCGGTTATTAGGGTTACCGGTTTCATTACAGAAGTTAGCATGAATGTTTTCCAACCATTCCATGCTCATTGAGCCATTCATCAGACATTCATGACCCTTGTTGAATAATATAATACTAAGTCTCGACAAAGAGATAAATCTTCCTCTATGGTAAAATTATCAGCATTAATACTAAAATTTTGGTAAGCCATAATTCTAAAACGCAGAGTTAAAAATAATTTTTCAATTAGGATATTTGAAATGTGGAAGGTGTGGTTTTAAAATGGGAACAAGTGGGTATATATATGGCCTTTTTTCAACGAAAATATTTTTAAAATTTCAATAAAATGTTATATTGTAATGGGTATGTTTTATATAATTATATAGTTGTTATAAATTTTAAAGATCTGATGAGATGCCTGCAAACACTAACGACTAATTGTAAAAGTGTTTGGTCCGCGTGCAAAGACTAAAACATGATTTGAAAGAAATGACGAGTCTCTTTTTTTCTAGACTGGTGGGTCCATAGTAACAGAATATTCATTGGATGCATGCAAACACTGAAGACTAATTACAAAAGGCGTTTAGTCCACGTGCAAAGACTTGATATAGAAAGAAGTGACTAGTCTCTTTTTTTCCAGACTGGTGGGTCCATAATAACAGTCTATTCAATGGAATCCAACGTTTCAATTATTTACTTTGTCAATCTTAAAAATCTAAAACTAATTAATACAAGAAATGCATTGATTGAAGTACAATTAACAAAACCATACTCTGAACCCTAAAAGCTAACTCGTTTTCGCCGGAGACACGGTTGCACTTAGCATGTGCAAGAAGCCTTTAAACCATTAGACGGCACCAATGGACGAGTTTTGTCTCGTGAGGGCTTACAAACAGATATACACACAAAACCTATCAACAAATCAGTTACTAATCATCGTCGAAATTAGCAGGACTATGCTGACGTGCTAACAATTTTGGGTTGAGATCAGGAAAGATGTCAATCATCATTGAGTAGCAATGATCATAACGGAATGGCCTTCTGTTATTTTCAAGAAATATGGAACGAGAAGCTTCCTCCTACAATAAACAACCAAAAATATATTTAATAAGTGTATAACTGAAAAATCCTCATACAAATAAATCCAATTAAATTGTAAACACTTACAATCATTTGAGTTTTCATCCCTGGGGGTCTGGTTCGATATAATGGTATTTGTATTACCACTAAACTTTGCACAACTTTATTAATAGTCGAAAACTGATTTTTGATCGAGAGGATGCTGCGGTTGTTCGGGTTCCCAATTATCTCAGTAAACATTTGTAAAACTTGGCTCCATTTTTCTGTCATAGAGATATTGAATTCGGCGTTATTATTTGAAACATAATAGTAAGACCAAACAAGGGTTTCTTCTTCTTCCTGGGTATAAATAGGCATTATTGGAAAGTTTAAAGATTAAAAGATAACTAGGAGGAAAATAAAGGAGTATATATTTTGATAACTTAGAATTTGATGTGTGTTAGATTGGGCGAGAAGGGATGTGTTTATGGACTTTTATTTTCGAAACAAACAATCGATCTTATCCAATGACTCAACAGAAGGCCAAAATCGATTGTGTTGTCGCATATAATGCATAATGAATATTTCAATGGAATTCAATGAGATTGCCGCATGCAATGCAGAAGAAATATTAAGAATGTAATCGAGTTTTATTTTTAAAAATGTAATGTCTATTATGGTGATTTATTAATGTATTGTATCTTTTATCCGGTTGGTTTATTAATGTATATTTTTTTATGAAAAAAACCATGGTGTGATCACTTCACATGACTGTGCTTGTATGGTCAGAGAAGATAATAATCCAGAGGGTAGAGGAATGGTCTCTGATAGGTGTAGTCATTTCAAATAAATAGGTATGTTCTAGCCAGATAATAATGCAAAGAGTTCATGGTGCGGTCTCTTTTTATCTAATACAGGGGGTAAAAGTTTGGTCTCTGATTGGTGTAGTCATTTCAAATGAATAGCGCAAATGAATTACATGATGGGTATTGTACTAGCCAGATAATAATGCAGAGAATTTGTGGTCTCTTCTTGGTGTAGTCTTTTAAAAAATTTTACATATTAATTAAAATATTTGGTATCCTATGGTCACTCTGAAGTGACGTAATGGGTCATGCTGGGTTATCTCTAACACGATGTTACCACTATTAAATTTAATATAAAATAATTTAAATAAACAAACCATGGTGTTGTCATTTCACATGATTGTGTCCTTATGTTCAAGGGAGATAATAATCCATAGGGTAAAGGAATGGTCTCTAATAGGTGTAGTCATTTCATATAAACAAGTATGGTCTAACCAGATAATAATGTAGAAAGTTCATGGTGTGGTCTCTTCTTGTCTAACACTATTAAATCATATCCATTCTAATTAAAAAATTGATACATGGTGTGGTCATGTCATATTATGTCTGTATGGCCAATCCCAAATAATGCAGATGGGGCATGGTGTGGTCTCTGCTAGACTTTCAAAATATGTCTATAAAATCCCAACGAATGCAATCACCTTCCAACCGACACTCATTTTCCAAATAATATCCAAGCACCTTTGAACCAACACTCTACTTCAAAATAGTTTGCAACCAATGGAGAACTATTACAATAACGATGCCGATATTATTCAATCTTCTGATACTTCTTACTCTTCCGATGATAATTCATCCTCAAATGATGATACTATTGCAGCAAGCGTTAACAACCAAGCAGTCACTGCGGCTTTTATTGGGTCAAATATTCATCAGATTCATACTCGTATGCAAATAGATAGAGATCATATTGCAGGGTCCAGACTCCTTTAGAAAGATAACTTTTCTCAAAATCCTACTTATCCTCCTGAGACATTTCGTAGAAGATTTATAATGCGTCGAGACTTATTGAATCAAATATTATCAGATGTGGTGTCCATAAATGATTATTTCACTCAAAAAAGAGATGCTTGTGGTCAACTTGGACTAACACCTCATCATAAAATAACAACAGCTGTACGAATGTTAGCTTATGGATGTGCAGCCGATGCGATCGATGAGTACTTACGTATATGAGAAACCACGATATTGGAAGCGACCTATAAGTTTTGTAAGACGATTGTGTAAATATATGGTAATAAATATTTGCGATCACCTACTCCAGGTGATGTTGAAATGATACTCAAGGAAAAAAAATAAAGAGGATTTACAGGAATGCTAGGAAGTGTAGATTGCATGCATTGGAAATGAGATAAATGTTCGTCGGTGTACGCAGTGGCATACACCAGATATAACGGAGATTCAAGTATTATGCTGGAGGCAGTGGCGTTGTATGACCTATGGTTTTGGCATGCATTTTTTGGGATACCGGGATCCAACAATGATATCAATGTGACGAACCTTTGTTATATTTTTCGAGATCTTATCAACGGAAGATCAACACCAATGAGCTTTGTCATAAATGGAAATCAACATAATATGGGATATTATCTAGGTGATGACATATATCCAGAGATTGCAACTATTGTGAAGACCATAAACAAAAGAATAAAAAATTTACAGCGATGCAAGAGGGGGACCCGGAAAGATGTTGAGCAAGCATTTGGAGTTCTGCAACTTCAATTCTCAATTGTTAAGCAACCTGCTAGGATGTGGAATCCATATGTGTTTGCTTATATAATGCAAACTTGCATTATTTTACATAATATGATAGTAGCGGATGAACATCGTCCAAGTACATGGCCATATGAATATGACACCTGTCGTCCAGCACCTCCAGTGCAAATTTCCAGAGAACATAGTCGACAACTTCAGAGATCATTAGTTGAGCAACAACTTAATGCTGTGGCAGATAAAGATACGCGTTTTCGCCTCCACAACAACTTAATTGAACACGTATGTAACAATTTTAGAGATAAATGAGAAGTTGGGGAGACCCACTGTGCAATCAATCTTCACTTGAATTTCCTTTTGTCCAACTTTTTTTTTTTCATGTTCTTATTTTTCTAGCATGTCCGGTTAAACTATGTGTTTATCTAATGTTGTCATTTATATTAGACTTTGTTTTGTTTGCCTACTCGTTCGTTGTTTTTGTAGTTTAATTTATGTTTAATCAAAAAATAAATTAAGTTAACAACAAGATTTGGCTCAAGGAACTGAAAACATATTTGAACTAATACTACAAATGTAAATAATTAAATGGGATTACAAATACTTAAACTGATAAAAATAAAGGTGTCTACTTAGATTGGTTTGATTGGTTTCTACTAGCACGCTTTTGTTCCTTGAGCATTTCTTCCATCACTTCCTCTTGGGCATTCATTTTTGCTTTGCCTGTCTTCTTTAATTCTTTTGCAACTTTTTTGCCAAGCAGTCGATCATATGTATTATCGATGTTGGTTTTATTTGTACCACCTATGGACACCCATGTTGCGTTGGTGTAGAGGTCGGCTTGAGATTCTGATAGGTCACCATCTTGTTCTTCTTCACCATCATAGCCAACATCAAAGGAATCTCTGGACAAATGGAACACTTGTGTCGTATGGGGTGAGAATTTTGGAGACTCTTTAAAAATTTGATAATACTCTTCGTGCTTAAAACTCTTCCCCTTATTAGATTACCGAAATTGGGTCAAAATTGTGGTCATCTGTTATTGTTTCAAAAATATTAAATGCATTTACATGTAATTAATTATTAGATGTTTAATAAATAACGATCCCTTACCCTCATTGTAGGTTCCCATCCACTCTGATATTCTTTATCAATCTCTACAATGAATAATGAATAATGAAACTTCTTTAGCTATTACTTGGAAACGATACTTAATTGACCCTGGAGTCCGTTTAGGTCCATCAGGTAGTTTTTCTTCAATTTTCCTTTTGATACGTAACCACATCCTATCTTCCTATTAATCATTGCCGACAACGGAATCTTGACCTACTGATAAATAAGATTCACACATAGCTACATCTTCGATTGTTGTAAAACTAGGACCATGAGGTTCACGAGCTATTTGACTTGAACCAACCATAAAAAAAAAATTAGGAAGAAAGAAATTGTTTCAGGAAGAAATAAACTGTGTAAATTTTTCTAACCAATCGAGTTGTTATTTAAGAGTTGGAATTGAGAAAAGAGTCGTTGCCCAACGTACGGATATAAATCCGTTCATATTCAAAACACTAAACGGATTTTATATCTACGTTTGAGAACTTGACGCAATATATACATACGGTTCATTTGAAACGGAGATTTAAATTGAGTTGGACAAAACGTACTTCTAAATTACGTCTCACTCAAACGCATTTATAAATTATGTTTGGAATGAGACGTAATTATTACTCCCGTTTTATCAGACGCAGATTATAACTGCGTCCAGACCAGACGAACTATACAATTACGTCTCAATTTTAAACGAACTTTTTATTTACATCCTATTTCAGACGCAACTACTATTACCGTTTCACTTCAAACACATTGTCACATTACGTGTACTTATATTTGAGAATTCTCAAACAGGGTAGCCAAATTTGGGGACCTAGTTTAGCTTTTTTAACTTATAACAACTTCAACAACCTCGACTGCGCTTCACATTTTTTCCAAATATAAATTATAACACCATGATTGTGGAAGCTCTTATTTTGAGTTTTCCATCTATTTTTGTACGCATTTGAAGCACATGCACACATGATTTAAAAATATACCTACTTTTCCCCTGCTTTAATCCTACGCTATAAAAGGTTTAGGACAAGTCCTATGTACTTACCAAATGGCCATATTTGTCTAATTTGAGCTAATATGAGCATGCCAAATGGAGAAATTGGCTGAGTAAATCGCCAAATTTGGTGGTTTGCACAACATACTAGAATCTTTGTCGAGCGACAAGGACTCTATCGCTCAACAAAGTTTGTATCACTGGCGACATAGACTTTGTCGCCAACGACTAACTCTTTGCCGGTTATAAAATCGTAATTTTCAAACTAAATTTTACATCAAAAGTTTTTCACTAAAATTTTCTACTTTCTACTCTTAATTTTATACTTTATACTCTTAATTATTACAAAAAATAATTCAAATGGCACAAATTGCAACCCAACTTCATTTTTGAGGAGTCATACTTGAAGCTACTATAATTACTAAGATATGTGATGGTCATAAGAAAATTGAGAATGATAAAAAGCA
The DNA here is from genome assembly GCA_023531435.1 of Papaver californicum. NCBI lineage: Eukaryota > Viridiplantae > Streptophyta > Magnoliopsida > Ranunculales > Papaveraceae > Papaver > Papaver californicum. The sequence continues at coordinate 3,723,243 of JAJJMC010014687.1, forward strand.
AAGGGGTCTTCAATTTTTAGATGTTAACTAAGTCAAATATGCAACTAAAAGAAACAGAAGCGTTCAAGACAAGAAATATGAAGAAAAAGAAAATTTAAAAGTTAACCGTAATACTGCTCACAAAAATAAGGAAAAATCTTCTCAAGAGCGCATTGATTGGAAGTTACGTCAAATGAAGATAAACAAGAGGTCAAATATTGTCCGAGACTTTTATTTAAGTTTTTACCGCCCTAATTTATATATTGTAAAGAGCGTAGTATAGTAAATTAATGTAATGGAGAATAGTTTTTAATATAATTTTAGTTAATTCAATCAATTTATTAAGCTTGTTTATTCCTTTCGAAATCAAATTACATATAACTTCTTATTTCGATCATGACCTTTCATTATTGCAAATCGAACGGCTATTTTTAATCAAATTTAATTTCTTTTAACATCCATGCATTTAAATTCATTAACATTAGGTGGTATAAATTTATAAATTTACTTTCGTTATAAGTTAAGTTAAAACAGACTAGTTTTTTATTTAAAAGGATTTTGTTATTTGTAAATAAACACATAGTTTTTAATCAACATATAGATTTAACACAAATATATATCAAATTTAATTAATAATGTTCATTACATAGAATTAAAGTTATATTTAATTTCCTAATTGATTTTCTTATCACCACCAGTAAAGACCCATTTGTATCGTCGTCGTATTCCTCTTGACGTAATGACCGCCATAGAAGCTTGAGTAGGCTCAGGAGGTTGAATTTCATCACCAAAACCTTCAAAAGGAACCTGATGAATGGAGGGACCAACGGGTCGATAGAGGTTAAAAGCTCCTCTTGGAGTCGGGGTATAAAAATTCCCGAAGACCACCGCTGAGAGTTTCCAGAGCCAAATCAACGTCTAGGACACCAGGTGTCATACCAGTTTGTGTCACGTGAAATGGTTTTTCACTTCTACGACTTGGTTGACCTTGAGGTGGAATATCAAAACTCAATGTGTTTTCCATTTGGATCAACTGCCCCACGTAATAATTCATGTATATTTTGTGATCGCCAATAATAATCGTTCACCTAGCCTGCAACTCCTCATGTGTAGCTTATACCCCAAAATACGAATAAGTTCTTTCCACAACTCGAGAAAAAATAGGAACAATGGTAAGCTCTCTATATTAATACTCGACACTCCCCAATCAAACGGTGCATAGCTGACGAAGAAGATAAACCTCCCTGGCTACTGAGATAAACGAAGAGACCGGGCGTTGTTGGTGGAGGTTGGGTAGGAAAAACCTCGACATCAAGTGACAATCTACCTAAAGATGGCATATCCATCCCTTATAAATTTTGCGGCTTCATAACAATGGTAGGCTTACAAATTGAACTGAACCAACGGAGATAATCACTCATATCAACAAGATTCTCGATTAGGTCATGAGCATCTTTCCATGGTCTACCAATTTGCATCTATGCCACGTAATCGTCAAAAGAAATCTCCCCGCTTGGAAGTGGGTTGGTTGCTTTTACTTTTCTCTCTTTTAGTTGTAGAAGGTATTTTTCGCCGAAGTACCATACATCTTTTCTAAAAGGAAATGTAAAAACATCGATCGATGTAAACTCAACACTAGCATCCTTTGAGCAGCATAACTATGATACTCAGTATAATCAACATATGGCATAGTAATAATGTTTTGGCTTGTTCTACACACTTGTTGAAGCCTTTGAGACATCTCAGAGTGTTGACCGTCATCGACTTGAATGGGCAACCAATTGTCGGTCTGGTACTTCTCCATATTTGGAAAACAATATTGTGTTGGTGTATAGTTGGTTCACCAACGTGGAAGTAAGTATACCACCAATACTGTGAAAACATTGAAAAATTTAGTTATTTAGTAATCTAAAATTTATATTTTAAAAAATTATAAATTAATTAGCTTTTTACCTCCAAGATTCCCCAAAAACAATTCGAACTTGGTTTGGAGGCCGAACATTCACCGAGGCCTATGTAAAATGAAGATAACAGTGCATACCCCTAGTCATACATTGGAGTTAACTCTAAATTTTTAAGCGCTTCGAGAAAATCAACAAGTGTCATTGAGCTAGCCTTTGGAAAAAGTAATTGTCCCAACATATATAACACAAACACTCTTTCGAGCTCATCAAAGTGGTCGGCATTCTCATAACTTGGATCCTGATGCACTATCAAATTATAGCATTGTAAGAAACTCTTCAACCCAGAGACTCTGATTCCACCGACTTTAATAGTTCCATGGTCATCATTTCCTTGATCATCAACGCAATACACAACAAGGCGTTCATTGCCATCTCGATTGTGTTGACCACTTCTCTTAGTCAAATGGAACAATATTTTTCTCACATAGTATTCCCGTCAACATATAGATATCTAACGGTGTCACTCATATAAACAACATTTTGAAAAAAAAATTCAATTATAAATCCTAAAGTTTGCATATAAAACCAAAAATAAAAATCCAAAAAATGAACTAGAGAACAAACAAACTTATCGCATTCGAAGTCCTTAAAATAGAACGTAGTTGTAGTCTTCCACCAACGTTCTAATATTACTTGAACAACAACTGATTGATGGTTCTTGAAGTTTAAAAAATACAAACGATATTAATGATATCTTTGGGCTCTCTCTTTAACTGCATCAGGGAGCCACCCAAACACAGTACCCAACTCAGTCCGCCCACCTCTTAGTCTGGTATACTGACTTCTCTTTTGATGACCCGATATATTGTCATCTAATACACCAGCTCCATCAACCTGTCTAACATTTTGGAACTCCACCTCTATTTCCTGATTCTGGTTCACTCCACTCTTTGGAGAGCTTGATGTTTGTCTTTTTCTGTTTTTTTTTTTATGCCTTAAACTTATTGTGGCATAAGATTTTTTTTTCCAGTAAGAATTTTGGAATCTTTTTAGAAGGAGAATATGAAATTGGGAAGGAGAATATGAAATTAAGAATGTAAATTGTGGTAATTTATAGACGATAAAGAGTCAGTCGTTAGTAACATAATTTTTTATCAAGTGATAAAATCTATGTCGTCAGCGCTAAAAACTTTATCACTTACTTTTTTTCCCATAGTAACGCGACTAGTTTGACCAACCAAAAACTTTGTTTTTTTTCCCATAGTTGCGTGACTAGTTTGACCAACCCATCTGGTTAAACAAACTAATCCATTTAGTTAGGGTGCATAGGACTTGAATAGATACGAATAATGATCTCAAATATTTCAAAATCAAAACCCTTCAGTTATAGGTATGTTTACACATGACCGTTTAATAAACCGTTAATATTATAATAAAATAAATATTCACCAAGAGATTTGGTAACTTAAAGTTATGAGAAAATTCTAATTTGTTGAAGATCTTTAAACTTCAACCAGATCTTTTAAAGGTACCCACTCAATGAGGACTTGGTGGTTTTGAAATTCTTTTTCATCAACTAATTTGATTTAGTGTCTGTAAACTTATAGTATGAACCATTAATGGAAGATACTACTGTCAGATTTTTATGAAAATGTGGAGAATGGAACCATAACTTGCAAATACAGATAGTTCTGAGCAAAGATTTTGCAGGTAGTTTGTGTAGTATTTGTAAGATTACATCACGAGGAATGAGTTTTCCCTTAAGTTCATGTCCATGCTTGAGTGACCAAAGACTTGCCTCCGACTAACCATATTATCTAGGGTTGTGATTAAAGGGTTATGACATGATTTTTGAATTCAAGAAGGACACGAAGTTGAGGTACAAAATATAAGAAATTCGATTAAAGAACTTAGTCCAGAAATCAATATAATGAGTTGTTGTTGGTGATCTTTAAGAGATGAGTGGTTTAGATATTAAGTTTAAAAGTTAGTGGAGGTTGAAGAGGGTGGGTTCTTCTCAAACTCGAAATACCAGCAAGAAAATATGATCAAAATTGATCGTCATATTGTTGATTATAATGATTAGATGGATACGATCACTTACAGATACATTTGTGCAAATATTGTTTACGTGTTCGATGAAATGCATGATTTTATATTCTTTGTGTTATCCACGTCCCTAGAGCCTAGAGCTTGATACATTACACAGCATCGAAACAATTTAAATTCACTTTCAAAGTAATATATCCATTGGATGTATCCTGACAATTACCCACTAAAAGATTAGCAAGCCTGAATGGCAACACAACTTCGTACCAACACAACCCTAAGAATGAAATAGGGTTTGAAGTGATTGTGGGATGGAAACCTATATCTCAAGATGGTGAACACATACAATTTGATGTATGTAATGGGATCGGAGAATTCTGGGTGTTAATATTTTAGGATAAACTAAATAGCATAATAATAAATCTATAAATTTTTTAATCTATTACCCCTACAATTACCCCTACAATTTGATGTTAATTTGATGTATGTAATGACAATTACCCCTACAATTTTTTTTTTTTTTAATCTTCTCCTAGTTCTTAATTTTTCTAACTTTAGCAAGTCTTTGAAGAAGATTAAAATTAGGACTTTAGATAAACTTTCAAAATCTATAAATCCAACTCAATTTCCACATAAGTACAAAGTCACAAATGAAATATAAATGAATCATCATTCTTATTTTTAGTTTATAGTTACCAACGTTTAACTGCTTTTTGTACAAAGATAACACAACAACTCACGGTAAAAAATTTTTTTTTACAGAACTCACAATAATACCAAACTAAATCTTAGACTATCCGATCTTTAATGATCTAGGAGCCCAGAACTAGACAAATCAGTTTTAGGCTTATTTGGAACATGAAAATTACACTTATCTTCCACACGCTTCACTATAAATACATGTGAGAAAACATATGTAAGAAACTAAAGCGTATGGATGAAAATGACTGGGAATTTTTTGCGAGAAAAATCTCGTGTGAGAGGGTTTTGGGCCCATTTCATATATTTTATATCCCAATGGTATATTAATCGTTGCCTAAGTCACCACTGAATTCTCTTATTGGATTTCCCATGGAAATAGCCACGATCAATGTATTATTGGCGTAAGAATCATTGGCATTTAGCCACGTAAAATAGATACATTACAAATTTTCAATATAGAATTACATAATATTGTGTTGGATATTTTTAATAATAATCATTATATGCTAAAAATATGTCTTTCGACTTTGTACATATGGAGTCACATAATGTTATATTGGATATTTTCGAAGTCACATAATGTTATATTGGATATTTTCGATAAAAATGGGAAAGTAAAACGGTTTTCGCTTTTTGTTTGCCGATATGATGGGAGGGGCGTCCCATGCTGAACCAATATGTGTTTGTTAAAATCATATATCAAATCGTATTTTGAATTGGAACGAACACAACCATTCCATAAGACACCATGGATATTTATTGAGGATGAAGAGTCATCTCCAGTGGGTGTCATGAGACATAACCATTCCCATTAGACACCATATATGTCTATTGGAGAAGAAAATGCATCTTTATTAGGTGTGAATCCCTTATAAGTAGTGATGATTGGTTCTCACTCAACAAAGCATTTTTTTTGTTTTCTCTCTTCTCAAAAGCATCATTAGAAAAATCCCCTTAGTGTGTTCTTGGACGAGTCAAGATTGTACAAGTCTTGAATTCGATTACGTTGTTAATAGGGAATCATTATATCCTGAAGGCAATATCTAATTAGTGAATTGTACCCGTAAATTATATTCGAAAAGTTTAAATATTTGTTTGAATCTGAACAAGAGCTTTGAAGTCAGAGGAACACCAATGCTCTTTTAGTGTATAACAACAATTCTTTGATAGTGTTTGTTTCATCCTCTATTTAAAAGTACTTCGTGAAATTGCACAATGTCACGAAATGGGGGAGAATCAATATGACAATATCATATAAATTTTTTTAGTTATGGGGAATTTATCAAAAATAATTATTGCAGTAGGAATTATAAAGTTCAAAGTATGAAATTGTTAAGAATTATTGAGATAATATTTATATGATAATGATATGTACATGCGTTATTTTTTCGACAAGAAATTTAGTTTCTAAAATCTGGAATTTGGTATGTCTTAAAAGACATCGAAAGGAAAATGAAATGCTGATTAATATGTAACGTATTGGAATATTGGACGATCGACCAAATATCCAACGATAAGGTGTTACGATATTACCGACGCATAAATTTTAAACATTTGCATTACATACTATCAATTGTTAAATAAACATTGTCTATATATATGGATACAAGTTTGAAGAGGCTCGGGCATGGGCAGCGAGAATTACTCACCACATTAATATATTTATTGAGATAACAAGTATAGGTTGCCTAAAAAATGTGTATGCCTTTAGTGAATCAAGGCTATAATGACTTATTATAAATTAACAGTGAATGTTAATTACGATCGTTAGAGAAGTTAAAATTGTTTTTGTAAAATCTAAGAAGAGCATCTTTAATAATGTTGTCAAAATTGATTGCATTAGTAGACACATTAAGGAGGAAGAATGGCCAAAAACTTATTACCTGAAATCCCTTTTAAAAGAAGTCATATATAACAGTTTTGATAAATTGTGATAATTAGGGCTACGATCTATAAAGTCACTAAAAAGACTTATAATGAAAAGTCAAGACATGCAAGTCACAAACATCGAACGGTAATACAATTATTCAATAAAATATTAATTGCAGGTAACTACATTGAAGTACAAAGGAAAACTTAGCAGACCCATTCATGAAGAGTCTCCCAAAGGAAATGGTTTTAATGAAGTATAGGAAGATGGGGCTAAGGCCTGTGAAAGAAGAACCAGTTCATGGAATTTCAACCTATGTTTTTGATGTGTGTCGTTTGCGCACAAATTAATTAAGATATTTCCCACTCATACTAATAAGTAAAATAGGGTAGTAAAGATCATTCCCACGAGGAGCTGTGAATTGTTATTTGTCTTTGACTTCTTATGTAACCAAAAGGGATTGTAAAATTACTAAACTAAATTATACTAATAAAATAAAACAAAAGTAAATAAAGGTTGAGATCAAGGTGATAAAATACTGGTTAAGGATTTCATATTCCATCGCCAATGATGCTCTTCAATCGATTAGAATCATCATTTGTTCACTCTTCATACCGGTAACCCTAAAGTATCCCCTAATCGTTGTAATACTTTGTTACGCCTCCATATGTCAATACATACTGCAATCGCTAATATTTGAATTCTTTTCCACCAAATAACCTAATGCTTATTGCTAAGAGATTCAACTTGAGGAAACCATTAATATTCGTGAGACGAGTTATTCATAGGCAATACATCGCACTTATCGTGGCATATTCAACCTAGGTCGAGATTTACTTGAGACTTCCTTCACGATTCATATCGATAGTGATCACAAATTGCTACTTATTGCTAAGGTTCCCGATAGAATTACCTAAGATCAATAACTAGCTATAGAATTTCTTCGAGAGTTTTCTTATGTTTACACGTTTTCCACCATTACTTACGATAGTATCACTAAATCACGACTTTTCCCGTTGAATGGGCGAATAATCATAAATACGATTGTGAGTCGGGTAAGGTATATTGTTGTAAAATTCGGTCGGTGCAACGTTCTCTCTATTAAGTATTTGATCAATCTGGTCTAATCTTTGTTGCATGTTCTTTAATTGATTTAAAATCTGCATACAACTTGAATGGAGCCAATTAGAAGTATAATTGTCCCACCTTCTTTGTGGTTGTTGACCTACATACCCACCATAAGGTTGTTGGTATATTTGAAAATAACCAAAAGATTCCATAGGGTACTGATCAAAACTAAAGGATTGATTCTGATTGTATCCAATGGTCGGTTGGAAGTTATCGAAAGATTGAGAATTATAACTAAACTGATTACCACCATAATATGCCTGATCTTGTGCATCATATATGTTATTTTTGTAAGGAAACATGATGACACACACAGAGTAAGAAACAATAGTCTAACTAAAAATCTAAAAAGAAAAATAAAAGTGATGTGTACAACATGTTTTCAGAATCTACCTCCCGCTTTTGAAAGTTAACGAATTCCACCAACGAATTGTTTCCAACACAAAACCTAAAAACCCGAAAAACACTAAAACAAAAATCTAAAATAGAACAAAAAAGAAATCTCAAACAAAAACAATCGCCAACTGCTCCCCGGCAACGACGCTAAAATTTGATGTGTGTCGATTGCGCACAAATTAATTAAGATATTTCCCACTAATACTAATAAGTAAAATAACGGTGGTAAGGATCGTTCCCACGAGGAGCTGTGAATTATTATTTGTCTTTGACTTCTTACGTAACCAAAGGGGGATTGTAGAATTACTAAACTAAATTATACTAATAAAATAAAACAAAAGTAAATAAAGGTTGAGATCAGGGTGAGAAAATACTGATTAAGGATTTCATCTTCTATCGCCAATCATGCTCCTCAATCGATTAGAATCATCAAATTCGCTCTATCTTCATACCAATAACCCTAAAGTATCCCCTAATCTGTGTAATACTTCGTTACGCCTCTATATGTCAACACATACTGCAATCGCTAATATCTGAATTCTTTTCCACCAAGTAACCTAATGCTTATAGCTAAGAGATTCAACTTGAGGAAACCATTAATATTCGTGAGACGAGTTATTCATAGGCAATACATCGCACTTATCGTGGAATATTCAACCTAGGCCAAGCTTTACTTGAGACTTCCTTCACGATTCGCACCGCTAGTGATCATAAATTGCTACTTGTTGTTAAGGTTCCCGATATAATTACCTAAGAACCCTAACTAGATATAGAAAAGCTCCCAAGCTTATTTAATTTGCAACTTAAACATTCATGAGAACCAATCATATGATATGAACATAAACACATAATTGTTATACACCGTAAAACATGAACGATAAAAAGAGATCTTGAATATTGATAATAACCAACTAGATTGATTCATATGTTTAGGACTTCTGAATACATCCTCAACCAATAAAAGAAAGTTACCTACTCATGGATTTACTAAAACTCATGAAAAATATACAAAGAAGAAGAATGGTTCCCCATAAGGGGAAAACCCTAGTTTTTTTATGTGGAAGATATGATATGAGAGGTGGAAGATAAGAGATTACTTTCAAGACGTAAATATGTTTTGTTTGAGCCTTAAATGTCTTCTTTTATAGCCTTCAATGCTTGACCCTAAAGTATCCTCTCCTTTTAGGGTTTAAAATTTTTCCCTAACCATGTTTCCTTGTTTTAGAAGTCTGAAACGCGTCAAAACCGTCCCCATAGGTTAGCCACAGTCGGCATGGTCGATTCCCATGAGCAATGCCGACTTTAAGACCAAAATAACTCCAATTATCTGTCCCAAAACTTGCTCCAGTCGGCATGGTCGATTCCCAGTGAACCGTGCCGACTCTAGGGCTTTAAAATCCAAGTTTTCTGTCCGGAAAAGTGTTCCAGTCGGCATAGTTGGGAACCGTGCCGACTGGAATGCAATAGATGACTTTTTTCTTGCTTCGACTGTTTTGTCCATAAATTCTTCGTCCAAACTCGGAATGTCCTCATTTTTTTTTGCGTTCACTTCGTATTCTCGTTCTCTTAAAGATGGTATTAAGAACTCCTGGATTTGAGTTAATTGAAATAAACAAACAAAGTTAAATGGATTGTAAATGGGGATCAAAGATAAAACCAATTATTATATAAAGAACTCATGTATTTTTAATAAATTTTTTTTTTGATTTAATTATATAATTAATTTCTCTTCATTAATAATTTTGATCCTAAACTGTTCTGAAAAAGTCTTCGGCTATTGATCTTTTATAAGCGAAAAAGATTATACTGTTTTGGTACAACAAAAGTAGTAATTATTATTTTAACAGTAATATTTTTTCTGAGATATATTGATTGAGTTTGATAGTCTTGGGTCATAATATGAATAATGTCTAGAGATAAAATGGATATTTTACATAATTAATTCGGTGGATTCCGAAACCTTAGTTTTTCTATATTATTTAGTTTTATTAGATTTAATTAATATTTCTTATTTTATCTTTTAATTATTTTTTTTAGCACTACTTTGTTTATTAACTAGATATAACATTATCAATCCATGTGGGAGCGAACCGTACCTGACGCTTCTACTTTGTAGATGTCGTTCAATTACGACTATAGGTTTTTGGCCTATAAATCCTCAAATTTGCTTAAACTACGTTGATTGATCCCACTTAGGTACTAGGCAGTCACTTGAGTGGTGCAATCACTCCTATTTTGTGAGTTTTTACAAACATGGGGAGAATGTTGGATATTATCAATAATATATAAAAATAAAACAATTTTCATTTTTGGTTAATTTGTCGTTGTGACGGGCTCCTTCCCATGCCGAATCAGTATGTGTTTGTTAAACCCTTAATTCAAATCATATTTTGTGTCGGAACTGACACAATCATTCTTATTAAACACCATGGATGTTTGTTGGAGATGAAGATACATCTCTAATGTGGTATGATGGTTCACATAAGGTACAAAGCATTCCCCATTAGACACCATGTATGTCTATTGGAGATAAAGAGGTATCTCCAATGAATGTGAACTCCCTATAAGTAGTGATGGTTGATTCTCATTCAAATGAACAAGTTATTTATTTATTTTATTCTCCAAAGCATCATTGGAAAAATCTGTTTAGTGTGTTATTGGTAATCAATATTATATAAATATTGGATTTAGCATCACTGGAAAACTCTGTTTAGTATGTTATTGGTAATTAAGATTATATAAGTTTTGGATTCGATAACGTTATTAATAAGACTTTATTGTATCCCTAAAACAATATCCAATTAACTAATTATACTAACAAACTATATTTGAAAGAGTCGAATATTGTTTAGCCAAAATCGGAAGAACGACAATTATCTTTTAGTATATACAACCTGTCTTTGTTAGTGTTTTTTTCATCTCTTATTTTAACCAAAATTATTTAACATATTAAATCAATCCTCATATTATTATTAAAAAAAAAAACCAAAGATTTCACATAATAAAACTTTTGGCGAAGAGTAACACAAAAATAAATAAATATTTGCATTGAGATTCAGTTTTCTACGGATCAAAGGTCGATCTGTCCATCAACCAAATCTGTGGTGCTCTAAACAACGCCATTCTAAAATTGGTGTTGGACTTTTACCCAGGCCCATATTCAATACCGAGGTATTAGGTTCACCCACTTCACAATAAGTAGGGGTGAGCAAAATGCCCAAACCCACATATATTACTTGGACCAATCCGTATTTTGACAGATGGACATCCGATCAATCTATCGACAAATTGGATGCGGGTGGATTTTTGAAAGCCGTTGTTTTCACGGATTGGACGCGGATGGAACATCACCCTTCCGTAGGACATCCGACCCTAAGGATAATGTTAATATTATACATATATATGAAGGTTACTAATGAAAATTGATAGGTAATATATAGTTTCCTATTGTTAGAGATTGGTCTTTTCTTTTCAAAAATCTTTGTTCCCCATCTTCCCAGATCGATGAATCCTTCCCTTGTTTTCTCTGTTTTCTACATTTGATATTTATTTACTTCGTTAGAAATCCTTAAAGATATTCCAGAAGTATTAATTTTGTATTGATCGAAAGTTGTTATATTGTTGATTTTATTATTGCTCGTTGGAAAGACATTACATTACTCTTATTGTATTGCAATTATTCAAATTTTAGTAATATACGTTTTAAAATAAAAATTATATTATTGTTGTTAAACATTTATCTATTTTTGTTGTTTTTTTTTAATCCACAAGTCCATCCATCGATATCCAGTTCATTTATCCGCTTATCCGTGGATGTCATATCTAATGGGTGATAGGTTGAACGTGGGTGAAAATCAAATCTTCCATTTAAATAGACTGAATATGGATAATACTAAATCTGTATATCCATCCGTTATTTATTTAGATGGATCCACCCATTTGTCTTTTAGATGGACTGGATACGGATGATACAAACCCATAACAATAAGTGACCTGTTACCATCACTACCCATCATCCATTTTAAAAAAGTAGGGGAACAAAAGTTCAATAAACATAGGATCCAATACCATCAAACCAGCTAAAACCACTTCAAAAAACAACAAATAGTAATGCCAACTGGCCGACAATTGACACGTGGTCCGCATAAGAAAAACCTCTTTAAGTTCCATTTTTAGCCCTCTGTTCACTTTTCCAGTAATAAAACCAACGGTTATAAATAAAACATCAGATTTAAATGAACGGCTAGTGTCTATTCAGTTTCTCGATTTATTGTCTTCTTTTTCCACCTCCCTTGTTTTCTTCTTCTCCATTTTTTTTCTTGATCCCGAAATCTGCTAGCAATTCAGATCTGAATTCAAATCAATGGCGTCAGCAAGAGAAGAATTCGTTTACATGGCGAAACTGGCCGAACAAGCCGAACGATATGAAGAAATGGTAGAATTTATGGAAAAAGTAACAACAAATGTTGAATCAGAGGAACTTTCAGTTGAAGAAAGAAATTTATTATCAGTTGCTTACAAAAATGTGATTGGTGCTCGAAGAGCATCATGGAGAATTATTTCATCAATTGAACAGAAAGAAGAAAGTCGTGGTAACGAAGAGAATGTACTGACTATTCGTGATTATAGATCTAAGATTGAAACTGAACTTTCGAGTATCTGTGATGGGATTTTGAAGTTACTTGATACTAGATTGATTCCATCTGCATCTTCTGGCGATTCTAAAGTGTTTTATTTGAAAATGAAAGGTGATTATCATCGTTATTTGGCTGAGTTTAAAACTGGTACCGAAAGGAAGGAAGCTGCTGAAAGTACTCTTTCTGCTTATAAATCTGCTCAGGTTTGTTTTCTCTCTTTAAACTTAGTGTGCTTTCACCTTTTTTTTTTTTTTGATCGCTCAAATTTTAGGATTTAGGTTAGTGTTCGAGTTAAAGATCGGTGCATTTGTATGTTTATGATTTAGGGCTTTTGTATCTCTTTTCCTTATAATGTCGTAGGATCTTATTTTCGTCATAGACAGGTATAAGGTTAAAAATTGTTGCGTTGTTATTATATGTGGATTAGGGGTTTTATGATTTCCTTAGAATAAATCTTGTAAGATCTTATTTTCTGACAAATTGACTTTAGTTTGTTAAACTTTTCGTGTATAAGATTATGATTTTGATATAGTAAGTCTTAGGGTTACGGGTATGATAATCGTTGCGTTTTTTATGTATGATTTACAAGTTAGGGGTTTTGTGGTCTAGGTTAAATTCAATTCAGTAAGGTTATGTATTTGTTGGAAAACTGGTTCAAAATCGTAATGATTTATGTTATTTCGATACATGGCGATCTAGGTTTTGATCATTGCTTTAGTTATGTTTTAATTTTTCACAAGTCTGAAGCCTATTCCATGTTGATTCATTGTAGTCTTAGGATAAATGTGGTTTTAAACTTTGATATAGTGTGGATGTTTTGTAATTATTATTCTTTGCGGATTTATGCTTGCCTTAGGAATATATTCGTTGCATCTTTTTGTTTTGGTTCTTTTGTTGTGTCTAATTGTAATGTTTTTGTGTGCTTCAAGGATATCGCAACTGGTGAACTTGCACCCACTCACCCAATCAGGCTGGGACTTGCTCTTAACTTCTCCGTCTTTTACTACGAGATCTTGAATTCTCCTGACCGTGCTTGTAATCTCGCCAAACAGGTGAGAAGTTATTCTCATTTTGAAACTTTTACATTAATATTTTATTTTCACATAGGTGGATATCTAAGGTTGGTCTGATTTTTTGCAATCGTACATAATTCATATATTGAGTTTAATACTTTTCTTCATTTCTACTGTTTTCATGTTTCACTTTTGATGGTCTCCAAGGTGACTTTAGTATTTCTAAAAAGCAGTGGAAAACTTGTCTTTTGATTCGAGATCCCTCGTATTTGGATTCTCATTATCTGATATTCTGTACTCTCGGGTGTGGTTATGATTTTACATCTTTTTGGACTTAATCCTTTATGTACTACGTTCTTGAGTAGGCATTTGATGAGGCTATCGCGGAGCTGGATACCCTTGGTGAAGAATCATACAAAGACAGCACTCTAATTATGCAGCTCCTTCGTGACAATCTTACTCTGTGGACCTCTGACATGCAGGTATCATATCTACCCTCATTTTCTCGAGAACATCTCACTTTTCTAATTTGCTTATTCTGATTCTCACCTGATTTTCAGTCATCATTGTATTTTGTGGGTCAAACATAATTTGCTTTGTATTCATGAAATGTTGCATGTTCTTATCGTTATAATGTCGTGGTGCTGACTGTGAAATTCTTGTCTGATTTGATTTTGGTTCAGGATGATGGTGCAGATGAAATTAAAGAAGCACCTAAGCATGAAGATGAACAGTAATGATAGTTTGTCTACCACTTTTAGGATCTTACCTCTCCTCAGTTTGTTTTATTAATAGGAGAAGGTGCTTGCTTGGTACACAACTCCTCTATCTATGAATTTTAAAGGAGTTTAGGTATTGGGTGGGTATTGTTAGTTTGTCATTCTTCTTATCCGTTGTGCTTTTCTTTTCTGATCTTAATTCTTCTCTTAAAAGAGTTTGAAATTATATGTTTTATCTGAATCTGTGTGGGAACTCTGTTTTATCTGAATTATCTTTTAAGATGACGATAATCCTGTTTGTTTAATTTGGCAATTTAGCATTTACTTTTTGTCAACCAACCTTTGTTTTCTGCATTTTAAAAAATGCTTTGGCCATGGGGGCAAGAAAACCCTTCAAATAGGGGCGCAGGGTATACTGAATGCCTATGTTTGTACCGAAAGACACTGATTGTTGAGGGAGATAGAGTAATATTTGGTACCAGCCGTATCGTTAAACAGGAGAATTGAATTAGATTAATTCCAGAAGAGATACAAGTGACGTCCTCCTAGATTAGACTCACCTCACCTAGTCAATTTTAGAAACACCACACAAGCTGCTCCAACATCCAATTAAGCCCGGGAAAGATGAAATACAATGAAAAGCTCCCTCAATTTAATATACAGGCCCAGGAAAGATGAAATACGATGAAAAGCTACAGGTGATAGGAGAGTATTGTCCAACTGCACCAAGACTTCCAGGAGGTACAGTCTCGAGCATTCCACTCCTTTCAAAATGCTCTGCAATAATCCCCCAAATACTGTTTTGATCGGCTGAAGGTTACTTGGAAACCATTGGGGGCTGACTAACCTAAAAAAAATGTGGGACTCTGCTTGCAAAATTTAGGATTGCCCAAAACTTATAAACTTCACAATCACGAAGGGAGATACACCGGATCCAAGAGTATCGTCAACACTTATTAAATTCACATCTAGTCTCTACGTCCGTAAATTCAACGAGCAACTCTGTTGTGGTAAACAATACGGTGATTAGAGTTTAGGTAACCGTCCATAACTACTTCGATTAAAGAAATTGTCATTCAATGGAACGCATATACTCAGAGATCAGAACTATATCTACATGGGTTCTCGCATCAGTTCCAAAAAAATAAATACTCCATATTTGTATGAATTTCCAGGGCAGATAGGTGAAATGAATGTATGTAGTCTCAATTTCCCATTTTTCTACAGATTTAACCTGATTTCAAAATGTCACCTTTCTAGCACGCTGAACACTCCGTATGCTCTTTCTTTAATGACCTTGACATTCACAGCATCACTATTAGCATCCACGACGTATGCGTGCACACAACATCCTGATTACCCTTGAACCGAAACTCTATTGTATTGAATGCGAGCAGATTACAGAAATGAATGGTCGAAAAGACACCACGTCACACCGACGAGTAACATTACTCGCTCTCAAGTTAAGGAGCTACCCAGTCTTATGTTTTGGTAGATGAATCAATATTCGAACCTTGTCTAGCTGATCTCTATACTAAATTTGACATGCTTAATACAAAACTGAGAACGCTTATATATTCCCCTTCTCTTTGTACCAGCCACCTGTGTTCTATCTACAGATTTTCTGTAATTCTATAAACATGTTAAACTATAGCACTAGAAATTTTATAAGAGCAAATACTGCAGTATAACAAGGTCAGGGAGGAAAGCACTTTCCATATTAGTTAATAAGAAACAAAAGTTATGACCTCTTTGCACCTGACAAAATTATGGTTTCCTAAATGCGAAGTTCAGTCTTTACGCATAAATTTAGACAATTGATCCGATAAACTAATCACCGATACAAAGAACACAGATGTAAATTCTAGTTAAGTTAGTTAAGATTGCCACAGACTCACAGCTCACTGTATTACATACTTCTCAACCTACAATCCTGACTGCAGAAATGATTTTCAACCTTCCAGGTCAAAAACATCTCTTAAACATGCACCATAGATCAATTTTTAGAAACCAACAACAAATGCTTAATTTTTTTTCCACGGCCAACGACACCACAGAGGGAAAAAGGTTAAGGTTTGACAACAAAGGAACATAACTATGGGAGGGTTTTATAATCCAATACATTCGACCGAATACATTTGAAATCACAACCCCAATAGAAGAGGGTTCTATAATCCAATATTTACCTTCAAAAGTTAAAAATAGACGGCAAAAAATGCATTCAAAGTCTTGATATATGCATATAACTAAGACCTCTTAAAGATGCCAAGAACATAAATATCTAAATAAAGCACGACGACCAAATCTGATAAATCCACCATAAATATTATACTTCCGAGCTCCAGCGCATCATTCATGCACAGGTCTACCATCACCTAACATTCTTATTAACATCACAAGAATCTCTATGTAAGCTAAGACAGAGAACTGCACTCTCCTCAAATTTCAGTCTAAGCAACAAAAGAACAACTAAATTATGACAATTCGAAATTCATTTTTCAGGTAGGTCAGCTGAGCTGTAACAGAACCAAATTACTTCTGTTGCTTCAGCAGATAAAAACTTTGTTCTGTTTCATTTTGGGTTACTGCTGACATCTGAAGCTGTCATGCAAAAGTTACTGATTCTAGATGTTAGAATAGCTGACATTATTGACTTGGGAGTAGAGAATAAAGATGCTCACACAAACAAAATACTTTACAGTTCATTAAACTAAAATTGCTAGATTTGTAACACACTTGTAACACCCCGTATCTCAGAATACAAGACAAATGATTAGGTAGTCTTTACCAAAAAATTTAAGAAAAATGTATGTCAGTTTGGTAAAATAGTTAACACTCTGCTCAAATATGACTTTGCATGCTTCAAAAAAATAAATTTGACTTTGCTTGAAAGTTAAAACATTAATGTCAACAACTTATACTAATCCTGCAGTCAAGGAACGGCGACTACAGACCACAGATTGAGAAAAATAGGAACATCTGTTACCAAACAATGGATCCCAAGCTTATGAAAATATTAATTACTAAAGTTTCCAATTCGGCCAACTCTATCAACTTTGATTTTGGTCCTCCAATATCCAAAGATTATACTGACTTTTGGAGAAAACGTGTATTCATTGTCACACACTTCTAAGAACTAACAAAGAATAGGATTACCATCATGATACTCAGTTTAAGTATGAACAAAACCAACTTATCTTATAATATTCACTGCCATGAAATAACTATATAGTATATAGTATATACATATGCTTCAAAAAAAAAAGTATATACATTACCTTTCATCACCCGCTCATCCGAAGTTTGACTTTTTACAACGTAAGGCCAAGTTGGAATATCTAACAATTTATCCAAACTCTAGACCTTAATAAGTAGGATAACAAAAATTCACACCAAATTTGCATAATATCCATTCCCGATCTAAAGTTTTTAATGGAATCAAATACAGAATCTCTGCTCTACCTAAACTCGTTCAGAAGATCTCGCTACCGTCATGTACTGGGATGTACAATGACAAGACTGGATAGAGACTTGAGTAGTAACCTCTCCGATCAGAGATCAGAGCCTTCCGGTTCTATGAACATGGGCTAAAATCGTTAAGCGATTCAATTGATAATGGTTTCCATTACAGACTATTGCTTATATGATAGGGTTCCCACTAATAACATCCAACAATTAGTACGACCACAGGTAGCGCCATCTAAACCACCCATTACACTGATAATAGCAACTACAACTTAGCTAGTACTAACGGCTACTGGCTGACCAGAACACCAAGGGGCACTCCCTTCTACCATGCTAGGTACATGACAATACAGACCCCTCAAAAACTATCTACAAGTGGAGGGAACCCATAGACAAAACTAGCCCATGGATAGAACTCAAGTTTAAAACCAGTCTACAAGTTGAGGGAACCCATACACTTATGAACTACCTTATTTTGCACCATCTTAGCGATGTGGGATTAAGGTCCTAACAGCTACACAAGCCATTCGAAACTCACAGAAACAGCTGAGACAGGTTTCCGACAAGTGAAGATCAAACATCCTTCTTTGTAAACATGATTACAGTCTATGATCTAGGAAGAAAGCCTTAACTTGACAACCACATAAAAAATGTTGGCTTATTTACCACTTCGAACAAACAAATATATATATACCACAACATGTGAATAGGCCAAACAATTATACAACAATTGAACAAAAGATCTGATTCTAATCTCAAAACCCTCTGGACATATTTACGTTTAGTCTCAGAAACACAAACCATGCAACAATTAGATCTATAAAATATGTTGGACTACATGAATATCAACATGCAAGCAAATTGATGACAAAGAAAAACACACAAATGCAAATCTAAAGAAGTTGCTCTCATATCTCCACCAAATTCAACATGAACAACAAATTTAGGGGTTTAATGTCTTTAACATCCATTTACAGAATTTTCATGTACAGTAACAACACAAAAAACACCCAAAAAAGCAAAACTATCAAACTTCAAAAAAAAAACAAACAAAAAAACACCTAAAATAGAACTTCACAGCAAAAGAAAAGGGCCAAAGGGGATACCTTCTAAACATAAATTTATCCTGATGTTTTAAACGCCCCTCCATCTTGGACTCAGCAATGGCAACCTTGGTGAAGGAGGGAACTGAGGAAACCCTAATTGACCACTTGTAGGCGAAAAAAGCAGACTTGGTGAGAGCAATCCGAATCCCAAAGGCGAGTTAGGCATCGGAAACTGCGAATTAGCCATTGAATTCGGCGAAGGAAGAAGAAACTGCTGCTGTTGCTGTTGAAAAAACGAGTTTGGTTGATTATCCCATTTAGGTGAAATTATTGGTGGAACTGAAGAGAACCCAGTAAACTTTTTTGATTCTGAATCTAGGGTTGGTGTTGTACTTTGAAGGTATCTCATGTAAGCAGAGATTGGTGATTCTGCTGCACCATGTACAGATGGAAATGGTGGTAGTGGTGATAATGGTGTTATTTGTCTTCCACCAAAGCTACTACTACCTGGGTTGTTGCTATTGCTGTTATTGAAGTTAGGGTTTGTATTGTGAGGAGGAGGTTGTGGTTGAGGTATGAAAGCGGCGGCGTTGTTTAGGGGAGAAGTAGGTCTAGGTGGTTGCAAAGGTGGTGGACGAATACGATGAAGACGAGAACTTGGTGGTTTAGGTGGTTGTATTGGTGGTGGTGTTGAGAATCTATCATGATGTGCTGGTGAACCTGTTAATTTTTGTACTACATCTCTAAAATCACTCTTGTTTATATTATAAACAGGTGGTTGTGGTTGTTGCTGTTGCTGCAACTGCTGATTATGTTGGTTCTGTAGTTCTTGATTCTGACTCTGGGATTGACTTTGTTGCTGTGGTTGTTGTTGATGAAGATTTTGACTTTGGTTTTGAAAACTTTGATTTTGATTTTGATGGTGGTTATTGTGATGATCAAGAGGACGAGGAGGGGTTCTTCTACCGATTGGTTGTTTAGAAATCTTATGAGAGATTTTATTGAGATGTTTGAGAAAATGATCACTTGGGTTCTGCCTATTGTTATTACTATTGTTATTATTAGTGCTGCTACTGGTTATAGAATCTCCAGAAGTAGATGATGAGTGACAGCTTTTCTCCATTATTCTCTTTATATCTCTGAACTTCTACAGACTACACAGATCTTGCTCTCTAGATCTTGTTATCGCTATATATGTATGATATGTCTCTCTGTGTAATAAAAATGTTAGTGAAAAATAGAACAAGATGAGTACAAAGGGAAATGAAGGGTTTTTATTTATTTATTCTGTTTTCTATATCTACGTTATTATGGTGTTGGTACTTAAAAGGTAAGCTAAAGGGGTTTATATCACTTCTTCTTCTCATGAGTGGGGATGATGGGGTCATGAGTTGGTCAAAGTCAAAATAAGAATCTTTCCAAAAACTATGAAAGCATAGAATTCTTAGTTTGGAGTCTTTTGGACAGATGAGTGTACTGGTTTTATAGTTGATTGAGGAGTTGTATTGGACGGACCACTAACATTCTTCCCCACCATGAGCCCAATCATTAGCTCTTCCCGAATTATGCAAGATGAGTTCACTGTTCATGATCCTAGTTAGCCATTCTGGGATCTGTGAGAAAGCACGATACTCTAATTTACGATATATAGATTTATCTATTTTTTCTTCATTATTAGAATATGACACAATTAAATTTTATCTTTACTATTAAAATCTTAAAACCTTAGTTTTTTTTGATTTTTTTTAAACTTTAAAAAAAATTCTACTCTAATTCTTATCATCTAACATTAACTATAATCTAATTTGAATCACCAACTAATTCAACTACCATTTAAATTAATTAATACTAATTAAATATATCATTAACAAAAATAATTGGATAAAGAAGTTTGAAGTTTTTTATTTTATTTCATAATAATCCTATTTTAATTTTTAGTAGAAGACCTAAAATTAACCAGGTTAAAAAAACCATTTCTCAAAAATTACATATAAATGCATAATTACAAAACCATTGAATTCCTGGACACTAAAAATTCTATCCGAAGACTACATGAGTACACAAAAACATTGACACAGAAAAGAGGCAGTGCTTCAACTGTATGACTGCTACATACATATATAAAATTCATTTGGTTCAGAATGGAGGGCGTACATTTCAACTTGATCGACCAACTGTCAATGTATACCATCCTCGTTGAACACCTTCACCTGCCAACTGCCTCACGTCTGCTTTCTTTTCTTATTCACGTAATTCCTGGTAATCGTCGAACCTTTCGTCCAACAGCATCACTGTGACAAATAATTTAGGATAACTTATGTGGATTTATTGACACAAAACATGGTGTATTGAGCAAACTAATCATCAGCCTTTTAAAATCAGCGACTGAGGAGGAGGAGGATATCTGGGAGAATCATTAAAGTCTTCGTAAGTGATAGATTTCTCAAAATCAAAGAGAAGGATTTTAGGAAGATGATGATATTGCTAAAATATTTTCATTACACATTCAATACTAAATGATTAGTATTTATAGTTATATCCTAATTACTTGACTTAGTCTTAACAGATAGACTTTAGTCAAGTCAGACTATATAGACTAAGTCCATAACAGACCCCCTCAAACTGATAAAGTGTTACAGGCCTTAACAGACACTTTAACAGCTTGAACCAACTATTTGACTGAAGTATCAACAGGAGAAGTCCCAAGCAAAAGCAGCAATAGCCTGGAGAAGGTTGGATAGCATAAACCCTTTGTAAACAGATCAACCAATTGATATTCACTTGCCATATGATGCAATTGGAGGAAGCCAGTCTCCACCATCTCTCTGACAGCATGATAATGGATCTCTATGTGTTTTGACCTTGCATGAAAAACATGATTAGTAGCTAAAGAAATTGCACTTGTACTATCACAGAAAAGATGCACAAAACCCTTCAAAGAGAAATACAATTCTTTTAAAACATAAGAAGCCCATTGCAACTCAGCTGCAGCCAATGTTAGACACTTATACTCTGCCTCAACAGAAGACTTGGACACAGTAGGTTGTTTCTTGGATGACCAAACAATCACTGAACTACCTAACAAAACCACATACCCAGAAGTTGACCTTCTAGTGTCAGGACATCCAGCCCAATCAGAATCTGTATATGCCTTTAAACTCAGTAAATCACCAGACCTAAGATGAATGCATGTACCAATACTTCCTTTCAAATATCTCTGATCCTTTTGACTAGAAGCATATGCATATCTGTTGGTGCATGCATAAATTAAGACACGTATGTAACAACAAATCAAATATTTTTCCTAGTCAAAGTCGGATACTGAAGACTACCAACCACATTCCTATATTCAGATGCATCTTCCAATAAAACTCCATCCTTGATAGACAATCTGTTAGCCTTTGCCACTGGTGTCTTGCAAGGTTTGCAAGTTAACATATTAGCCTTTGACAATAAATCTAGAGTATATTTTTTCTAAGTTAGCAGCATAGTGTCAGAAATCTGTTTTGCTTCAATACCAAGAAAATATGACAATGAACCTAACTCCTTTATAGAAAATCTTGCACTCAATGCTGAAATCACTGAAGTAATCAAACTGTCTGAACTACCAGTGATTAAAATATCATAAACATACAATAATAGCACCAACATGTCTGACCCATTTGTAAAACTGAACATAAAAGTATATGAAACTGATTTCTTGAAACCATAAGACACTAAAAAAGAGCTAAATGTCTTGAACCATGCTCTTGGTGCTTGCTTCAATCCATATAGACTTCTCTTAAGTTTGCACACATATGAAGGATAATCAGGATGAATGAATCCTTGAGGTTGAGCCATATCACAGTTTCATCCAAATGACCATGTCAAAATGCATTAGAAACATCTAATTATCTAAAAAACCAGTTATGTGTTAGTGCAATTGTGATTACAATCCTGACAGTAGGAAACTTCACTACTGGACTAAATGTGTCTTTGTAATCAACCCCTTCTAGTTGTGTATATCCCTGAGCAACTAATCTAGATTTATACTTGTCCACATTACCACCTGCCTTCAACTTGATTTTATAAACCCATTTACAATCTAAAATCTTCATCCAAGGCTCAGATGGAACATAGTCCCAAGTTTCCTGTTGTACAAGAGCATCCACCTCCTCCCTCATTGAAGCTAACCATTTGGGATGTTTAGAAGCTGCTTTGAAACTCTTTGGCTCATCATGATGTGATAATAAAGATGCAAAAACACTAGGAATTGGATGCTTTGCAGTGTAATGAGCAACATGATCAGGAAATATTTTAGGCTTGGAGATTCCTAACTTGGATCTAGTGACAATATAACTAGTAGGAACACAATCAGAAACATGTTGGACTTGATCAATAGCAGAAGTGGAGTGAACAGAAGAGATAAAATTAAAAGAATCAGCTGCTGATAAATAGAACTTTGATTCATCAAAAACAACATGTCTAGAGATATAAGTTTTCTTAGTGATAGGATTATAGCATTTGTGTCCCTTGTGCATCTGACTGTAACCAATAAAAACACACTTGAACAGATTTTGGAGAAAACTTATCAACTCTAGAAGCACCTAGAAAAGGATAACATGTAGTGCCAAAATTTTTCAAGAATTTATAGTCTGGTATGGAATGAAAAAGAACCTCATAAGGAGATTTGTATGCTAAAATCCTTGTTGGTGTTCTGTTAATGAGATAAGTGGCTATTTGAAATGCATCAAACCAAAATTGTTTGGGACAATTAGCATGAAACAAAAGTGTATTTCCCATCTCAGTAATGTGCCTGTGCTTCCTTTCAGCAAGGCCATTTTGTTCTGGAGTTTGAGGATAAGATATTCTTGTCAAGATTCCATTAGTATCAAGAAAAACCTTAAATGGTCCCTTGAAAAGTTCTGTAGCACCATCCACCTGAAATGACTTTAGTTTTGTAGAAAATAAATTCTCTGTTAAACTTTTGAAGTGAGTAAAACAAGACAAAACATCTTTTTTTAAAACCATTGGATATAGCCAGTGATATCTACTAAAATAATCTATAAAGACAATATAGTATCTATAACCAGCTAAAGAATATACTGGTGCAGGACCCCATACATCACAGTGAATCAATTCTAAAGGTTGAATTGTATGAGATACAGAAGAAGAAAAAGGCAGCTTCTTACTTTTAGCAAGTTGACATGGATGATAGAGAAATGATTTAGTGATAGAGTGAGATTGAATTTGATTACTTTTCTGTAAATGATGAAGAATTTTAGAGGAAGGATGGCCTAGCCTTGCATGCCACAAGGTATTAGGATTAGCCACAATAGAGGTTGCAAAAGAACACTGACTTTGTGAGGAGATGGAAGACAAATTTTGGATTGGGTACAGATTATCAACAACAACACCATGAGCCAACAAAGAGTCATCAATCACACTTCTTATCTCATAACCACAGGGATTAAATACAAAATAACAACCATTATCCTTTATAAACTTTGCAACTGATAAAAGATTATGCTTAAGGTCTGGTACTAACAGCAAAGTGTTCAACCTAAAACTAGTTTGAGGTGTATGCACAAAGGAAGTTCCAGTTAAAGAAATAGGCAAGGTCTTACCATTTCCCACCATGACCTTTTCCTTGCCAGCATAAGGAGAAGTGTGCTGGAGTAATGAAGAATCACCAGTCATGTGAGAAGAGGCACCAGTGTCTGACAGTCAAGTTGTTGGTGTTGAAAATTCATTAGTGTCAGAAGCAGGATTTACATTGAAGGTTGAGAAGGCATTCTCCAGTTCAGCTACATTAGCAACAACATCAGAGGTCTTGACATTCTTTGGAGAAGCATACCTAAAATAACACCTGCTTGCATAATGTCCCCTCTTCCTACAAATCTGACATTCTACAGCAGAATAATCAGTTTGTGGTCTTCTTACTCCACTAGAACCAAGAATTGGTACTGAACCAGAAGAAGAACCATTAGAAGAATCAGGTTGATGAAACCTTGTATTAGTTCTTGTATTCTTGTATTTTCTTGAATGTGCTGGACCAGAATAAAATCCCAATCTTGAACTAGAGTGTACATTTCTTGTGTAAAAAGCTGCTGGTTCTGGAGAATCAAACTGATCTGCAATTGTTTGATGTTGATCATATAGCCATTGCTCATAGATTAACAATCTTGCCTTAAGTTTAGAGAAAATATATGAAGACTCCCTATTGTATGCAGAGACAAAGAATTGTCATATTCTCTTCCTAATCCATTCAGAATATGCATATTGAGATCAGCATCACTTATTTTTTCCCCAATTGCAGACAAAGAATCAGCCAGCATTTTTACTTGATGAAGATATAGAGTAATTGATTGAGTACCCCTAAGAATATTATTAAGTTGATTGCGAAACATACCTCTTCTAGAAACAAATTGTTGTTTAAAAGTTGTTTCAAGAAACAACCAAATTTCTCTGGCAGAAGACAAACCTAGAACATCACTAGAAACAGTTGATGTTAATGTTGCTTTTAAACAACTTACAACAAATCTATCAAGCTTTCTCCAATAAATCCATCTTGGATTTGTAACTGGAAATCCATTGCTTAGTATTTCTGTTGGTGGTTCTTGAATTTCTCCATTAACATACCCATACAAATCTGTGGATATGAGAATTGACTCAAATTGATCTTTCCACAACAAGTAATTGGTGGAATCAAGCTTGATTGAAATAAAGTTTGAGATATTAGTAAATGGAAGATTAAAATGTTGTGGAGAATCAGATTCTGCAGCAGTTGAAGTTGAATTTGTTCCCCAAGGATCTGATCGATTAGCCATGCTTCTAGTAATAGGCATAAAAGATTGGTTATAAAATTGTTTGAAGATTAATGTTGAGATTAACCAAAAGATTTTGATTCAAGAAAATATTATTGAAGAACTGTGTTGATGAATTGTTGAATCAGATTCAGAAAGTTGTTAAGCAAAGATGATCTGTGTTAATAAAGGTTGAAAGATATTTGAATCTTGTTTGAATGATTTGATTCAATGATTTTGATAAATTTTGCTTAAATAATTTTGATTCAACCTAAGCTCTGATACCATGATAGATTTCTCAAAATCAGAAAGAAGGATTTTAAGAAGATGATGATATTGATAAAATGTTTTCATTACACATTTAATACTAAATGATTAGTATTTATAGTTATATCCTAATTACTTGACTTAGTCTTAACAGATAGACTTTAGTCAAGTCAGACTATATAGACTTAGTCCATAACAGTAAGGAGAGGATCCTCCCCTCGATTCATCAGCACTTTCAACTGGTGATCTCCCTTGGAGAATCAGGAATCGAATCTCGCTGATGAGAAGTTCCACATGCAAGCAATAGAAGTACACTAATTAGCAGTGTACCAATTGTCAGGAACATCTAAGATTCTGCTTTCGATAAAACCAGACTTATTTGTTAGTCGTCTTATGAGCTTCTTAGTAGTGTCGGCACATGGTCAACAATTTCTAAACAAAGCCAAAGTGCATATTGTTGAGAATGAATAAAGCACAAAAAGAAAATAGAAAAATGTGTCGACCTTTCTGGCCTCTTGAGTGGAATTTTTTCATATGCCGTCTAATAGGCCGTTTAGCTTTTGTTGTTGTTAGTTGCCTGGCGAAGGGAGAGAACTCAGCATCACTTTCACTCCAATCACCTTGGTAATCATTCTCTTCAGCTCCCATCATGGTCCGCAGGACGAATGCCTTGGCCTTGTGGCGCTGCGAATTGAAAAGTCCCCATATGGAGGTGACAAATCCATCACCAGCTCCATCATTCGGTCTCTTAAGGAAAGATATAGGGAGATCGGGTTTCCCAGATTTCTCTCCATCGCTGTCGCTAAACTGAATATCGGTATCAGGAATACCAGTAATAGTGTGTTCCTTATGGCTGTGAGCTTTGTCTTTGAATTTCTTACCCTGTGGGAGTGGAGAAAATCAGTAAGTGAGCAAAAACGAATTTACCTGAAAAACTTGATGAAATATCGTTACTGTCCCTATTTGGACGAAAGTATCTAACAACCATTAAGCATAACCCCTCTACCTGCATTCCTGTTACAGACTTTAAACCCCCCCAAATGATATGCTTCCTAACCCTCAAAAATAATCTCCTCCAAGTGCCAGTGAACTCAACACGAAGAAATGAATCCATCAGCAATCTCAAATCACTCACTGCAAAATCTGGATTCTTGCACGTAACCAGCAATTCCACCTACAGTGCAGTAAAGTACTATCTTTTAGACAGCATCAAACAATTTCCTAGTTATGACATTTCATGTTAAACTGAACCAACCTGACTGAACCAACCTGACTTATCTTGATATTATGAAATTCCATCATCTTTCGAGGCCTGGTTCTTTTGTCCTCTGGTGCTTTTCCAACCTTCTTTTCTTCATGGGAAGGACGACCAGGTTTAACTATCTTCGGGTCTTTTGGCTTATATCTCGAGGACTCATCCACTTCTTGAAGAGATGCTGGAGGAGTGAGCATGCAGAATTAGTTCATTAGCCACAGACTCGCGAGATATTCCTCCCAACTTCTGTCAAATGAAGATGTCCACCTCAGTTCTGGCGTAGTAACAGGAACTATGTTTCCTTTTACGTTTTGCAACTTCGACGCCTGCATCGAGAACCAAGTTGTAGCGCAAAAACCACAATGTTTGATATTTGACATAGAAGGGGTACTTTCAGAATAAGCACAAGAATGATACTCCTTGCAGTAACTCGTATAGTAGAATTGTTAACTCACATTTTCTAACTTGAGTCACCAATAATCTCATTTGTAACTATATGTACATCCTGTTATGCACAGCCTCTCAACAAGATATTTCTTGCAGGCGACCAGCAGTTCTAATTAGTAGATGTATGTATGCTAGAGACAATGGTTCTAGGAAGAACCATTGACTCTAAAGGTACATGTATGCTATGTACAAATGTGCAGTTCTATGTCCATGCCTAATAAATACAGCTTAAAAACCTCACTATTTTGCGGATGTGAATTAGATATCTCACTTGGGAAGTGTCACCATGAGAGGAAGACTGACCACCAGCAGAAGCAAAAACTGATGCACTTAATGTTGGATAAAAATTATTCCTGTAACAAATAAACAAACCAAACACCAGAAGCTTCGAAAATGTTAACGTTAGCGCAAATATCACATTTTCAGACAATCACTCAAAACACAGATAAGAGGAGTCGCCTGTTCAACAGACTGCCCTTAACTCGATATTTGCCAGGTACACTTTAGAAAAGTGTTGCTATACCTTTTAGAGTTGGCAAATCGAATCCAGGATAAAACCTCTTGATACCAACCCAGTTAGCAAGACTCGTTGGCCCGTTGTGAACTTAACAGAAGAATAAGATAAAAATAAATCTATTGCGCACAACAAAGCGAGAAGAGGGGAAAAGACGACAGGATAGTAGCTGCGTCTGGGGTAAGTTGAAAATGAAAATTCTTTTTTTTTTATAGACAAATTTGAGAGAAGAGAATTAAATTGTATTTATGAAAAATCTTTTAATTTAATTCTCATTAATTCATATAAATAATAAAACGGTTTTTTTAATTCACATAAATAATGAAACGGTTTTAATATTTATTATATGAATTTAAAATAAAACCATTAACTCTTGATAGGCACACGCTGGGCACACGCCGTCTCACTCCAAGCATACGACGGCTCACGCCAGCTCACGCAAAACACACGCAAAAAACACAAGCAAGCTCCGCAAGCCCGTGTGCGTGCTTCGGTGCGAAGCACCGCACATGTGTGAATTTGCCCACTAGCCCATTCCCTTAGTCTATATCCAATCCACACATTTTTCCCTTAGAAGTAACTTTCGTGGTAATTAGATAGACTTCATCCTTGGTTTATCCCATGCGGGACAAACCAAAGGTTTCTCATTCACATAGAAGTGAAAAATGGATTTTTTATTTCCACACACAATATAGGCTAGTGACCCTTTGGTCCCATCAAGATAATTTTTGTAACAAAATATTTGTTTTTTTGTAAATAAGCAATAAATTCATTTTTAATTCTAACAATCCCCCACATGAATGAAGAAAGCGATAAATCAGAAAACCGAAAAACGAGAAATACCTCTTAAGCAATAGGTGACCATATGGAATTGAACCTTTGCTTAGTGAGAAGTACCGAAACTACTTGATGGACAGTGAACGCGATGTCTTGAACTGCCATCATTTGGTGTAATTCATCAATAGCTCCTTACGCGAGATATCTCTCAAGAGTGCTGTTAAGTTCACGCCGTTGTGTCCGTTTTGGCCCTGGACATATCCCGTTTCTCAGAATGCTCTAGAGAATTAGCTCAGTTCTCATAGGAAGCGACCCACTTCCTCATTCAGATAGGTGAGTTCTATCAAGAGTGTTAACTGCTAAACCCCATTTCAATCTTAAATTGAAACTATAGAACTCATTAAGACTTTATTATAAGTCATCCTCACATGCAGTCACACTATCACGTCTACACCATAGGGAAGGGACAGAGAAATTAATTCTCTGATAGTGTTTAATTTTTACCCGCCATAAATTAGTTGTCTCATTTAAAACCTTGATCTTGGGATCTCCAGTCAGCAAGGTTGAGTATCCTTCATGGAAAGTTTTAATTGATGAGCTTAAGTCCCATCCCCCTCGATGCATTATTAACTATCTCCTTGGACAAGCCTTTCGTCAAAGGGTCCGCGATATTCTCCTTAGACCTCACAAAGTCAACAAAAATAACGCCATTCGAGATTAGTTGTTTTAGAGAATTGTGTCTTCTCCGAATATGAATGGATTTTCCATTATAATTCCTATTTTTAGCATTAGCTATTGCAGCTTGACAATCGCAATGTATAGATATAGCTGGCACAGGCCTATGCCAGAGAGGAATGTCTTCTAAAAAGCATCTTAGCCAAGCGGCTTCCTCTCCTGCTTTATCTAACGCAATAAACTCGGATTCCATAGTGGGCCGAGCGATACAGGTCTGTTTGGAACTCTTCCAAGACACTGATCCACATCTTAGAGTAAAAACGTATCCACTCGTAGATTTAGACTCCTCTGAGTCTGTATCCAGTTTGTATTACAATATCCTTCAAGGACAGAGTATCTCTTATAACTCAAACAAAGTTTAAAGTGTATTTTGATACCTTAGCACTCTAAAAAGTGCATCCCAATGCTCCTATCAAACTGGTTATATTTTCTAAGTACAGATTCAAAGTAATGAGATTGACTAAGACTATATCTATTAGACTCTCTTCTAATTTTCATCCCTAAGATTACATCTGAGGGACCTAAGTCTTTCATGTCAATGTCTCATTCAACATGTTCTTAGTGGAATAAATTACATCTATGGTTGTATCCAGTATAAGCATATCATCAACATACAAACATACAATCACACAGGCATCATTGACAATTTTAGTGTAAACACACTTGTCAGATTCATTTATTTTAAAATCCACTAGAGAACATTACATGATCAAAATTTTCATGCTCTAAAAGATTTTTTCTATTCTAAATCTTTTGCCTCTTCTAGGCTCAACTTCATCTTCCTATAGAAGTATTGTCTGACAAGTAGAAAGGACATCTAGGGGATCAATATATATCATGCGAGATTTAGATTTCAAAGGAAAATAATTTTTTCAATGAACATAACATCCCTAGATTCCATATTGGTATTCAGACCAATTTCTAAAATATCAGAACTCACAACCCTAACCTTATGTAGTGTGTTCAGGATATCCTATGAAGACACAATCAACAGTTTTTGGGGTCATATCTATGTCCTCTTAGGTGGAGGGATAGAAACCTTAGTCAAGCACCCCCATATTTTTGAAGTATGCAAAATAGGGTTGTCTGCCTTTCTATAATTCATTTGGAGATATATCTGATCCTTTAATAAGTACTTTGTTCAGGACATGGCAAGCTGAGAGGACGGCCTCCCCCCATAAGTTCGCAGGTAGTCCTGAACTAATTCATGGTTTTATCATCTCCTTAAGGGATTATAATTTCACCTCTAGTTTGAACTGAGTTCAAGTCAACTAGGTCTGAGGAATTAATTCCAAGGGTTTAGAATTTTTCCTGAACATTTTTCTTATAAGACATTTTAGCATATTTTAATTTATGCATATTTAACCTTTATGTTTACTTTCCAAATTAAATTAGGGAATGTAGCCTATGCTCGCCAGATTAATCATTGAAAAACATGACCAAGTCTGTCATGTCAAACATTCAATAACACACAACCATAAAAGGAATCAATTTTATTTATTTAAAAAGAGGTTACATCTAATTTGTAAAAACAATGATTATTCGTTCGCCGGAACCAGAAGTTAAAATTTTGGTGGATAGGGATCCCGTAAAAACTTCAATGAGTTATAGCTCTTTACACCGAGTTACACTATTTTTCCCAGATTCATAAAAACCCTTATCATCTAAGATACTACAAGATACAAGAATTTTACAGATGTCAGGAACATGAACAATTTCTTCAATGTGAGAGTTTTGCCAAAAAATGAGCTTCAGCCCAACTTTGCCTTTTTCCGCAACCTATGCTGCGGACGAGTTACCCATATAGAGCTTTTCTCCTTCCCCTACCTTCTGATAGGAGGTGAACACATCTTTGTTTCCGCGGACATGCTTGGTAACACCAGAGTCTACCCACCAGTCTCTCACATTGGTTACCAATTTGACTTCAGACACTGTACCAAAAAACTTGTTCTTTTGATTTTTCATAATAATTTAGTATTATTTTATTTTATTTCTCTATAAATAAAATCCTTACGATTTCTATAAAATATTGCCTAATAATATTATGAATATGATTTATTTATAATCAACACCCACGCATGCTCCACGTTAAATCATTTTTAGTGCATGATAACTACGTTTTATTATGCGTATAATTGTCTTGATTTATGCATTAAATTTAGTGCACAATTACGTTTCATAAAACGTGACCTACGGTTGTTAATTTGAGTGTATTAACCGTTTTAATAATTTCAAGACATCATGCATCGTATATTAAAAAATATATTATGATTATAATTAATAAATCATACCTGTATATTATGATTCGTTCATATTCTGTTGCTTCCTTTAGAACGACCAAGAAAACTGCCTCCGAAAATTCCGCAATTTAACGAC
Source organism: Papaver californicum (assembly GCA_023531435.1). Lineage (NCBI taxonomy): Eukaryota > Viridiplantae > Streptophyta > Magnoliopsida > Ranunculales > Papaveraceae > Papaver > Papaver californicum. The sequence goes on from JAJJMC010014687.1 coordinate 3,755,307, forward strand.
CAAGAAAATTGCCTCCGAAAACCACCAGAAGCAGATAACCCAGATTCATAAGCAAACACGAATTGAACACCTTCCTCTGACGAAAACGAGTAAAATAAACAATCCCCGGATGACCATCTTTCTATGACTTAAACCCGAGCCCAACCCAAATTGAATGTCCAAGTCCATTTAGTCATCCCTTATAATTTTGTTGAGCACAATTAGAAGAGATGAAAGAAACTCTAGAGAAGCATGTGAGTCACATGGGTGACATGTGAAGGAAGAGCAAAATAGTCTTTTTACGGATTCTTTTAACTCTAGAGGATCACCTTCACCGATCCTCTTTGTCCGTTTTCTTTCAACTAACAGGAAGACATTCAGCCTTTCACGGTGGCATTCATATCCTTGAGACGGCGATCTTGAATGCAAAGCTCCATAGGTCCAGCCAATTGAAACGGTGCTAAAATTGGTAAAACAGAATCATTTGGTTTCACTAACCCATTCATTTCCTCCTCTGAACGAAAATCGACAATTCAACATGTTCCCAACTTTTCACATCTTCAAGAAATTTCCAGCAACAGCATTAACAAGAATGTCTATCCTCCCAAAAGGCTCAAATGTCGCATCGACAACTCTACTCGCGTCTTCCTTCTTCCGCACATCTCCCACGAATCCAATTGTCTCCCATGATTCCGATTGCCTGGATTCTGAGAGAGCGAAGAGAAGAGACAACAAAATGAAGAACAGATTTGTCCCTTCCCATAATAGCAACAGAAGCACCATGTTTACCAAACTCCTTAGTAATCTCAAAACCCAATCCCTTATCCTCCTCCAGTAGATGCACCAGCAAAATCGAATTCCATGGATCTTCTTTTTGATGAACATATACCGTTGTGCAATCAAATACAGAGAATAAGCCACCAACAGCTCCTATTAATTCCATTTGCTCCATGAATTCAAATACCATAGCTCAAAATGGCTGATAGATCCACTTTCCATTTAAAATGACCGGTCAAGAATATCTTTAACTCTGAGAGAAAGAGAATTCCACGACTTGCTGATACTGGTTCTTCATTTCTTCCTAAGAGAACACGATTCTCTGATACTCGAAAGATGTGGGCTAGTATGATATGGCATCAACGTTTTCACACAGCAACTCATCTCAACGGTGACCGTGTTTGATTGAATAGATGATCTAACGTACAAAGAAGCAATAACCATGGCTCTCTCTTCTTATCTCTCCCAATGAATAACATTTAAAATTATTTCATGTTTGTTTGCACTATCCACCTGAATAACAATCAATAAAACTCATCCTTCTCTTCTACCAGGCAAATGAAAATTGTTGGATGCAAATTTTCATGCGTGCCTAAAATTGAAAGATTGAAGTAAAACAGTGGGCGACTGATTCCGTATAATATCATCATAAGTATGTAACTAAGAGAGAACATCTTGCAAACAATTCCGAAAATTATTTCTCGTTTCCATTGTTACAAAAAAATAAATTATCGAGTTAAGATTGTTGGATAAAAATTATTCCTGTAACAAATAAACAAACCAAACACCAGAAGCTTCGAAAATGTTAACGTTAGCGCAAATATCACATTTTCAGACAATCACTCAAAACACAGATAAGAGGAATCGCCTGTTCAACAGACTGCCCTTAACTCGATATTTGCCAGGTACACTTTAGAAAAGTGTTGCTATACCTTTTAGAGTTGGCAAATCGAATCCAGGATAAAACCTCTTGATACCAACCCAGTTAGCAAGACTCGTTGGCCCGTTGTGAACTTAACAGAAGAATAAGATAAAAATAAATCTATTGCGCACAACAAAGCGAGAAGAGGGGAAAAGACGACAGGATAGTAGCTGCGTCTAGGGTAAGTTGAAAATGAAAATTCTTTTTTTTTTATAGACAAATTTGAGAGAAGAGAATTAAATTGTATTTATGAAAAATCTTTTAATTTAATTCTCATTAATTCACATAAATAATAAAACGGTTTTTTTAATTCACATAAATAATGAAACGGTTTTAATATTTATTATATGAATTTAAAATAAAATCATTAACTCTTGATAGGCACACGCTGGGCACACGCCGGCTCACGCCAAGCATACGACGGCTCACGCCAGCTCACGCAAAACACACGCAAAAAACACACGCAAGCTCCGCAAGCCCGCGTGCGTGCTTCGGTGCGAAGCACCGCACATGTGTGAATTTGCCCACTAGCCCATTCCCTTAGTCTATATACAATCCACACATTTTTCCCTTAGAAGTAACTTTCGTGGTAATTAGATAGACTTCATCCTTGGTTTATCCCATGCGGGACAAACCAAAGGTTTCTCATTCACATAGAAGTGAAAAATGGATTTTTTATTTCCACACACAATATAGGCTAGTGACCCTTTGGTCCCATCAAGATAATTTTTGTAACAAAATATTTGTTTTTTTGTAAATAAGCAATAAATTCATTTTTAATTCTAACACTTAATTTGGTGGAAAAATCAGAGTCTTTAGTGGCAGATGGTTCATGTCCAGATCCAATTTTTTTTACACATTTTGAACCAGCAGTAGTGGAAACCTTCCAAACTTCATGCACTTGCAGGGATCGAGAAAAATCTTCAGTGGGCCATTAAAAATTGGTAACGATGTATCACAAAAATACATATATAAGTAGATAGCTTGCCTGCCGTCTCTGTGAATCTTGTTCTTCTCCTGGAAAAAGATACTCCCACATCATTCTGTACATTGTCTCAGTCAAGAGTATCTTCAGTGGGTAGATATCTACCTAATTCTGTACCTAATGCTAAGCAGTAAAATTGGTAAAATAGTGTTAACAATCGATTATACCAACACTAATACACCAGAATTCATCAAAACTTCGAAGTTAAGCTGCTTGGGTGAAAATATTACTAAAATGTGTAACATCTTAGGAAATCCTTGTGTTGATTGCGTTTATTTATTTATTTATTTTGACGTTTTTTTAAATATTTTTCTAATGGCAAACAGTAAATATTTAATAAACGGGTTCCATTAGAGAGAAAAAGGGTTTTGATGGCATGATATATTGGGGACACCCGCCTGGGACTATTAAGAGTCCAAAAAACAAGCATTTAATTGATTTTTTTAATAATTTTTTTACCAAAACAATATTAAAACTCGATATTTGTTTATAATAATTGCGCCAAAATGCCCGCCTCCTCATAAGGTTTCCAACGAACCATCATTTTCCGGGATTGGACTCGCCGTGAAGAAATTATAGCCGCTAAGTAGATCGAGCCAATACATTGTAGTTATGTTAAGTAGTAAAATTTATAAAATAACGTCAACAATCGATCATACCAACACTAATGCACCAGAACCCATCAGAACTCTGAAGTTAAGCGTTCTTGGGCTAGAGTAGTACTAAGATGGGTGACCTCTAGGGACGTCCCCGTGTTGATTTCTTTTTATGCCTGGCGTTTTTAAGGGCTACGAAAAACTAATTTGGGGTGACTATTTTAAACCCATCCAACAGATGTGGCTATGGGATAACCTAATGGTATGTAAAAATCCCTATATACCATCTCAGTAATCAAAAAAATACCATTAACCCTTTCACTAATAAAAGATTAAAAATCTAAACATTTACCATTCTTCTTCTCTACCGATTCTCACCTTCTTCTCTTCTTCTTCTCTTGTTTTCTAACTACCGATTGTGGCACAATCCAATTCATCGTAAACCGATTAATCGTAAACCAATTCATCGTATAATCGTAAACCATTCATCGTCGTAATTACAATCTAAAGATGGCTAAAAAAAAAAAAACAACCCGTCAACCTAATGATACTAACTGGCCGAATTTTACCGAGAGAATAAAAAATAGAGAGATCGTTGAAGAACATAGTGAAGAAGATGAAGAACACGAAGATGATGACCTAGATACGAAGACTGATTCTGACAATCAGCCTCTCCAGAAATTTGTAATGGCTCCAATAAGGTAAGGGTTTACCATTATTTCTGTTTATTTTGCTTCAATCGAATGAAATCGAGGATAAAATTTCAAGGGTTTTCGGTGATTTCACATAATCGATAGTTTCGTGTTTGTATTTATCTACCGATTATAGTCGTGTTCTTCATTCCTCGAGCTCATCGACCATAATCGGTAGTTAGATTTAGTCAGTAACTATCGATTGTCTTCTTGTACCAAAATTTAGGCTTAACCGGTAGTTTCGTATAGGTTTAAATTACCAATTATAAAGTTAGTGATTCCTCAAAACAAAGACCATAATCGGTAGTTATATTTAGTCACTAACTACCGATTATATTCCTGAACCAAAATTTAGGCATAATCAGTAGTTTCGTATAGGGTTAAACTACCGATTATGAAAGTTAGTGATTCCTCAAAACATACTACATAATCGATAGTTATATTTAGTCATAAACTGCCGATTGTCCTCCTATACCAAAATTTACACATAATCGGTAGTTAATCTTTTTATGTAACTACCGATTGTATGTGTGTCCATAGCTTAGACTTTTTTTTTTCCATTTTTTATGCGTAATCGGTAGATAATGTAGATCTCGAGCTACCGATTATGCGCAATTGGTTGTTAGTTTGTTTATTTGACTTGCGATTATGAACAATCGGTTGAGTTTAATGTACTTCGTCTACCGTTTATGTAGTGATTAAACGGTGTCTTGTTGGAAATAATTGTTCATTATTTTGTTTTTTAGGGAAAGGCGATCTAAGCATTCCCACGATACAATTGTTTCGGGGCCTCGTCGTGAAGGGGGTAAGAAAGTAACTGCTAGTGCAAGAAGAGAAAAGAGCGCTAGCGGAATCTCTATCACCGAAGGAGCTCAACCAAGTGTTCCAAGAAGTAGAAACCAAGAAGAAGGAAAACCAAGTGCTCCACAAGTTAGAAACAGAGATGAAGGAGAACCAAGTGGTACACAAGGAGATGGACAAGGTAAAAAGAAGGTAATCAAGAAAAAAGGAGGACACCAAGTCCCCGCCTCTTTGAAGATGAATGGTATTCAAGAAAGCCAAATCCCTGGGTTACCAAGAGATGGATGAGATCTATTATTTGGGTACAAAGACTCTTGGGCGAAAGAAATTTATTCAACTGAGGTAGTTATAAAACACCATTCTTAACCTATTGTCTTTTTATTCGTAGAAGTGTTAATTGTTATTCTAATTATTTTATAATTCACCGTGTATATTAGGACCATTCTGATGCGGTTCATCTACTCAAACCTACGGCTGCACCAAGAAAGATGAAAGATTGGCCGTTAGATGGTGAGTGTGAACGGTTCAAGCAAATTATACTGAACTCGGGGTTATCTACTGTTGCTGAAAATTCAATGTTACAGCATGACCGTGTGTCGATATCAGCCTCATGGAGAGAATGTATCATGAGACCGATACCTTCCACATGCCGGTTGGAGAGATGCCGATCACCCCAGATGATGTGGTGCAGATTCTAAGTCTCGCTGACCATGGTACAACGGTCAAATTTGATTATGTGAAGTTAATCTGGGGACAACTTTATTTTACATTCAGAAGTGCCTTGGTTGGGATCGAGCGACATCCGACGATGAGTTCAAACAGTGCTTTCCTTACAAAACCAGTCAGTTTAGCATGGTTCACTTGCTGAATATGTTCAAAGGCACCAAGGCTAAAGAATAAATGAATCCAGAGTTTAGCTATGACGAAGTCAATGCTGCAGCCACTGCATATTTCCTCTGTGTTTTGGGATGTGTCATTTTCCCCAATTGTAGTGGCAACCGGGTTGACGCCAACCTTCTACAACTTTTGCAACCTCTCAACAAAATTCGTGACTATTCGTGGGGCACCGCATGTCATGCATTCTTGATGGAAGAGTTGAGAAAGGCATCGAGGGAATCAACTAGCCAAATTGCCGGGAACGTGAGCCTACTACAGGTATTTTGGTAACTCTATTGATGGTTTGATTGTTATTTATTTTTTTCTCTTTTAAGAATCAATTTTCTCATACTTGGTTTGATATGTACACTAGACATGGATCTATGACCCCTTCTCGTTCCTCGAGTTGGCCAAAGAGAATCCGGCATGGGAGAAAGGAACACCCCGATGAACAAAATACATCTTTGACAACAACCATTCAAGGTCTAAGGAGCAGGAGTTGATTTCTTTGAGGAGGAAATTAGACTCGATGGCGTCCAAAGATGTATGCTTTGATCCATACATGGAATACCGAGCTAGTGGTCATATAGCGGGAAGGTCTGAGTTGTCGTTTTACTATGGACCCTTGTGGCATCCCACTGGATATGTCATGTACAATGCCTCTAGGGTGATGCGTTAATTCGGTTATGTCCAAGAAGAACCTATGAGTCACATGCGCGGCAAGTTCAAATTGGACGTCGAGAAATCTACTTGTGGTAAGGACTCTATCACAGTAGTTTATTCTGATAACCCATCCGTTGAAGATTGGAATAACATGATACAATATATGATCAGCGAGGGGAGACCTGTCAACCGAGGTGATGAAGTAGATCCACGTTCTATGGTATGGTACCGGGAGCATTATCATCTTCATGTGATCCGTGAAGATAAAGGAAAGACCACCAGGGTATCCGATTATACTTGCATCATCAAAGACAAACCCTATGGTTATGAAAGGCTGGTACGTAATGTTATTTCCTTTTGATTTTAATATTACGGCTCAATATTTTAGATAATAATCGTTTGATTGTTATTGCCTAAAAACAGGAAAAAAAGTTTTGCATTTTTCTCCAAGAAGATAGATGGGTGCATAAATACGGAAGTGCCTTTATCAATTGAGAAGACGAGAGAGCATAAAGACCTCATTGACAACATTGATAATGAAGCCTATGCTAGCAGGTTTGGGGAGAATAAGCCTAAGAGGCTAGCATCAAAGCACATTAAAAGATCTCGCGGTTCATCGAGTGTTGATGCTGAAGCAAATATCCCTGAGGGGGAAGCCAATGTCGCTGATGCTGAAAGATTCTTAGCCCCTGGTGCTCGTCGTCCTCGTACCAAAACCAAAAAATCTAGAAATTAGATTGTGGTTGTTTTGTCAAAGAACATCATTTTGAAAGTTGATTTCTAAGAAACTTGTTTACTTTATGGATATGTCTATGGTGTTTAACATTACTGGTGTTTAATTTTCTAACATTTAAATGGATTTTATGTTCTTTTTGTGAATTATCAATTGATTTGCAAGAGATTTATTTTTAACAAGTTATTTTATTAAAATTTTATATTATAATCGGTAGATAAGTGGTACTGCATCACCTACCAATTAAGTATGTTCATCAACAACCGGTAGATAACAATCTATCGATTATGTTAGTGTTATACAATCGGTAGATAAATATCTACCTGTTACCCTTACCGATGGAACTGCCTGTTCCTGGACACATTTTGCACTATAATCAATAGCTTAAAAAATTCTTAGACTACCGATTATACATGTTCATATTGTTGGAATTTTGATAATTTTTTCGTTTTCCAATTTGGGGCAACATATACAATCGGTAGTTTACAAAATTATTAAACTAACGATTATACAAGTTCAAAATGTTGGAATTTTGATAATTTTTTCGTTTTTCAATTTGGGGCAACATATACAATCGGGAGTTTAAAAAATTATTAAACTACCGATTATACAAGTTCAAAATGTTGGAATTTTGATAATTTTTTTGTTTTCCAAGTTCACGATGTTTCTCACTTCTTCCTCATACTCATCCATGTTTGTTATTGATCTAACACTAACTATAACCAAATTTCTTCTTCTTCTTCTTCTTTTCTAAAACTATAACTCAAATTCCTCATCTAACACTAACTATAACCAAATTAATTAACTAATTAATCAACATTAACACTAATTAAGCAAGGGAAGATTAGCCCTTAAAGAAAATATATGGATAAAGGGTGTATTGATATTACTTCATAATAACCTTATTTTGTTTTATTAGTCGCCCCAAATTAGTTTTTGTTAGCCTTAAAAAACGCCAGCTTTTTTTAACGTTTTTTTAGCGTCTTATTTGATGAAAACCAGTGACTACTAATAAAGGGATTACTTGAGAGATAAAAAGGGTTTTTATAGCCTATATATGGGGGGCACCCGCCCTAGATGGTTAAAATCCTAAAAAAAATGTATTTAATTGGTTATTTTAATGATTTTTTGCTAAAAAAATATTAAGACTCGATTATTTGTTCAAAATAATTGCTTTAAAACATCCGCCTCGTCATAAAAATTTCCAACGAGCCATCGTTTGCCGGAATTAGACTCCCCACGAAGAATTAATAATCGTTAAGTAGATCGAGCAAATACATTGGAGTTATGTTAACTAGTAAAATTTGTAAAATAGTGTCAGCATTCAATCATACCAGTACTAATGCACCAGAACCCATCAAAACTCAGTAGTTAAGTGCGCTTGGGCAAGAATAGTACTAAGATGGGTGGCCTTTTGGGAAGTCTTCGCATTGATTTTTTTGGCGTTTTTAAGCGTTTTTTCTTATAACAACTAGTGACTACCTAATAAAGGAATTACATGAGAGAGAAAATGGGTTTTTATGGCATGATATATAGGTGGGCACCCTCCCTAGATGGTTAAAAATCCCGAAAGCAGACATTTAACTGATTAAATTCATGTTTTTTTTACTAAAACAATATTAAAACTCGATTATTTGTTCAAAATAATTGCGCAAAAATATCCGCCTCGTCTTAAGGTTTCCGACGAGCCATTATTTGACGGAATATGAATCGCCGCGAAGAATTAATAGCCATTAAGTAGATCGAGGCAATACATTAAATTTATTTTAAGTAGTAAAATTGGTAACATAGTGTTAGCAATCGATCCTATCAGCACTAATGCACCAGAACCCATCAGAACTCTGCAGTAAAGCGTGCTTCAGCGAGCGTAGTACTAAGATGGGTGACCTCACGGGAAGTCCTCGTGTTGATTGCTTTTTTTGATTATTTTTTTAACGTATCTCTGAATGTTTTTTGTGATGGCAACCAATGACTACTTAATAAAGGGATTCTATGAAAGAAAAAAAAGGTTTTTATGGCACGATATATATGGGGGTAGGCCCCCCAAAGTGATAATTATATGTCCTAAATGGGTAAAAATCCAAAAAGTATGTTTATTTGTTAGAATTCATGTTAATTACATTATATAATTATCACTTTGTATATTATATCTTTTGTAGGTTACATTTTTAAAAGAAGTGAAAATTGAATGCTTTAAAGGAAAAATTACCACAGATCTAATGGAGCTTTTTCAAGTCCAGAATTTCTTCTCACCATGTCGAAGAAAACGAGAAATTGAAGCCAACAGCGAGAATGAAGTCCCGACTTCGTACGAGGAAATTAAGGGCGAAAAGAGGAATGAAGGTCGTCGGTTTCACGGAACAGACAAGTAGCGAATTTTAAAAGAAAAAATGCTAAAGGCACCAGTGCTTCTGTTAAGGACTGCCACTCACTTGAATTTAACTAATGGCGCCGGGCCATTTATTAAGGGCTATCCAGTTTTGAATAGTGTTGACAACACCAGCTTTAATGTTAAGAGCACCTCACCCTTCTTCATCGTGTTTACTGCGAACAGGGGGAAATTAGGTTAGTTTGCGGTTTCTCCGTGATGCTGTTTCTTTGAGATTTTAAGGATTTAAAGAGTTGTTTCGAGTGTGTGAGGGTCAGATAGGATGGAATAAAGAATGGAGACAGAGTTTGACCCGATAAAACATGCTTTAGGTTATCTGCCATTGATTGATCATGATGATCATGGCAGCGGTGACTGTGATAACTGAGTTTAGGGTTCAATTCGGTATCAGTGGTTTAATGGCATCGTTGGAAATAATGGGTCAGAGACAGAGATGGTGTTGAACTCGAAGGGAAGAGGAACAGGTCTGAGATTTGCTGTTATATGAGTTTGATAGACGTAATCTGTGATGATCATGGCGGACTTGCAGTAGTGGTTAATGGTAATGGAGATGGAGATGGTGGTCTGTGATAGTTGATCCTGTGAGCTGTTGTTTGTTGCTCGAGATGATGGTTGTTGAAAGATGAAGCTTGGGTCTGTGATTTAAAAGTGGCAGTGGTGTTGATGGTAGTTGGTCTATGATGTTGTGGAAGGCAGAGAAGATGGGAGTTTAAATCTGTAATGGCAGGTGGTTAATGGTATTGATCGATGATTGGCATTGATGGTTTGCTGTGGCTGTTAAAGGTTGGTGACAGTGAAGGCTCGAGGAATGGAGCTGTTGCTCGGTGATAATGGTGGCTGAATTCTTGATGGTGTTGTTTGGGCAGAAAATTGAATCAACCCAAAACAACCAAAATTAATCATCTGAATTCATCAAAAATTGAACACAAATCATATAACGTGGTTCGGCCCTGAATGGCCTACGTCCACGGGTAGTGAAGTTGAGGGGTTTTATTGATCAAGAATTGTGATTACAGATCCAAAAAGCTCCAATGGAGCTGTGGTGAGAATGAAGATACAGAGGGATTTTTCTCCCGGAAGAAGAAGCCGATCCCTTGTCTTTTCTTCTTCCTTTTCTTTTAAACGTAAATCTCATCTGATGTGTCATTTACATGTGTGTCCATTTGTCCCTTCCTCACTCTCAAATGTTGACATGTGTGCTCCATCTGTCCACCTCAAGCCTGGATAGAACTTTCCCTCAAACGGTCTGGGCTGGTCTGGTTGGCTTGCGGGATTGAGTTGGTCCATCGGGATTGAGTTGGTCCAGCGAAAATGACCGGATCGGGACAGCATGTTCGGGACAGGAGAGATCGGGCACTAGTTGGAACGGGAATTGCTGACGTCCCTGTGAGAAATGATGACGTCACTTCGGGACAGGATAACATCGGGACAAGCTGGAACGGTCGGGATGATGACGTCGCTTCGGGACGTGATGACGTCACTTCGGGACGTGATGATGTCACTTCGGGCGAACATCATTTTGTCCCCAACAGGTGTTATGGTTGAAGTCTTTGATGAGTTATTACTATGTGGGCGACAGTTGATTGATGTGATTGATGAAGGTTGACTGTTATTGGCAGTGAAGATGAGAAGTCTAATGGAAGGTCGCTGGCTGGAATTGAATTGAATTGAATGGAAGTGGTGGCTGGAGTTATTAGTGAGGGAGGGCTCGAGAAATATATGAAGAGAATTTTGCAACCGAGAGTGCAGCTGTGGGTGAGATATTTTCGGCCAGAAGAGATGAGACTGAGTAAGAAAAACTCGGAAGAAAGCCATCGAGTAATCCTGGGAGCAAAAGTTAAAAGTCTGGAAAAAATTATTTAAGCCATCGAAGAAAATCTAGAAAAATCACCGAGGGAAAAAATAATAAAAAAAGGTTAATTGATTTTGTATTTGAAATTTGTCCAATATTAGTGTTTGGTCCAATTTTTATTCAACTTAAGGTTTAGTACCTAGACTTGACGTTGACTATCTATGACCAAAGTTTAATTAATTTCATGTTATAAATAATACGAACTTACAAATATACCTTAAAATGGTTTATGATCTAATGACTCTGATGAAACCATCTAGTCAACAGTAAGAGATCGAATATCATTAACATTCAACCCTAATTCTCTATTCTCTTTCGCCTCTGCCTCCGCCTCCGACCCTAATTTTCTATTCTCTATACTCTTCTGCCTCTGACGTCCCATAATTTTTTATTCTCTATTCGATGAAGGAGTGGCAGGACGAGGATTCATGAAAGCCAATGGAGTTTTTGGTGGATCCATATTTGGAGAGATTATAGTGGTTGTCAAAGCTATCGTGAACTGGATACAAACACCTGCTTTGTGAAACTGCAACGATGCAGTATTGGTCTCTCAACGCGGCTCCTTTTAGGTCTCGGGTGGAATTGAGTCGAGAAGAAAAAATGGAGTTTATTGCTATTAAGTAACGATAGAAAATTGAAGTTTTTGAGGTCTGAGATGGGTTTTTCTAAAATAGACGAATGTTAGGACAGGGAAGAAGGAGAAGATAATGTTGTTGTTATTTAAAGAAGATTTAGAACAAGATGGTGATGAGCGAGATTTACAGAGAAATGGGTTTGATGGGTCTGTGATATTTGATTTAAGAAGAAAACGAGTTTGATTGTTAGGTTGAGTTTTATTCGATATTGACAACGAGAAGTGAAGATTCAAGATGGGTTTGATATAGAAGATCGAATTGTGAGTTGTGTTGATTAGTGAATGTGAAATAAATGAAGAATGGGTTTAAAGAATGGCAGCGAGAAATACAGAGAAGAGAAGAAGTTCTTGCTGCCATGGAAATCAGAGAGAGTCCATTGGGATTTATCTTTTTCCTCAGATTGATTTGATTTGGGGTTTTGGGGGTTTTAATTTGAATACACTTTAAAGAAGTGGAAAGTATAAAGTGTTGCTTGTTGCTGATTTGGGTTATTCTTGAGCCAAAATTCAGTCTAAACAATTGTTATATGCTATCTTTGGTGCTGGTTTGAATGTTTACAATGGGTTTGATTGAGTGTGGTTGGAGAAAGTGATAGTGGTGGTGGTCGTTGTGGTGATTAATGTGGTAGTGATAGAGAGATGATGGTGGAGGTGATAGGGACGGTGATAGAAAGATAGAGATGATGGGTTTCCAAAATACAATATTAATAAAGTAGAAGGGTATAGCAATAATTTTGTATAATAGTTAGATTTTATATAATATTTTTAATAATTATTAAACAGAAGTCAAAAGTTAACCGAGTCAACACGGGTCAACGTCTTTTCTAGATACCAAACCCTAAGTTGGACAAAAGTTAGACGAAACACTAATGTTGGACAAAACCCAAGTACCAAAAATCAATTAACCAAAAAAGAAACGAAGAGAAGGAAAATGGCGATTGGGATGGGCTTTCTCCATCTGATGCATGGCCTTTTTGGCTATGTATTATATTTGGACGGTGTGTTTATGTTTTGGCAAGGTGTGGCAACCTATTTCAACCGGAATTCGAGTACGAGCACCTTTATTTTTGGGAACTTATTTAAGGGACAATTCACTTCTTTTTAAGAGATATTTTACACAATATTCTACACACAGAGACACTTGGAAACAAGGAGCTAAGGCTTGGGGTTGCGATTATTCATCATGATTTGTAGGATTTGTTTTACTTGCTTTCTTGAATATTTTCTATGGATTTTGAGAAATCCATGAGTAACTAAACCTTTATTATTGGTTAGAGATGTAGTCCTAAGTTAGAAAACATGTTTATTAATTGAAGTATTCATTCTCATAGGTTCATAATCTCTTCAATATCGCTCATGTTTTACCATTAATAACGCCATGTATGAGTCAATGTTTGCTTGTTTAAGTCGCAAATTAGATGAACATGCATTGATATTTATAGCTAAACTAGGGTTTGAGATCCAGAATCGTCAAAAGATCCTTGTTACAAGTAGCATATCATAGTTGCTAATGACGGGATATTACCATGTGATTATGTGTAGAAGCGTGACCTAGGTTAAATCCGTGTGGCTCTTGCGCCGGATTGCTTAGAATAACCTCAACTCACAAAGACCATTGCTTTCATTGGGTTAAATTTGAGTGGCTTTTACGCCAAGTTATTCATTGAAAAGGATTCAAAGAGTGTCTCTTGCGCCTTTCATGATCATAGGAGTTACGCAGAAGTAAGCCTGCGATAGGATGCTTTAGGGCTATTGATATTGAGAGTGAATGAATGTTGAGTATGATTTAGTTGATAACATGTTGGAAAATGAAAGATGAATTCTCTAACCAGTACTCTTTATCTTTGACATTCGTTTTAATATATTTATTTTAGTATAATGTAGTTATAATCACAATCAAAATCCCCCTGTTTACATAAGTAATCAAAATAACTTGACAACCCATATCTCCATGTGGATTGAATTTTTCTTATTACTATAATCTTATTTATAATTGTGAAGTAAAAAGACTTGAAATAATTTTGCTTGCCTGACAACCGACCAAATTTTGGCACTGCTGTCGGAGAGGCATAGCGGATTGTTATTTTTAGTTTTTAATTTAGTTTTGAAAATTGTTTTTCAGGTACTTATCTTCTGGCTCTTAAACCGAAACTGAAACCGAAGCCTGTCGGGTTTCCATAGATTGGAATTGAGAATCAGAGAAGGACTGTACTGAAAGATAAAACAGAAGACACACAAGAGGAGACAATGGGTGATGCGAACCGTACACTCAAGGACTTAGCTTCTCACAAGATGGATACACAATAATGGTGTATTCAAACAACATCTACATTTGAAATCAAGCCAGGGTTAATCCGTGAGCTACCAAAGTTTCATGGAATGGCTAATGAAGATTCAAACAAACGTATAATGGGTTTTCATAACATAGTCATGGCCATACTACCAAAGGATACATATACAGATGAAATACGAGCTTTTCCATTTTCCTTGATGGACACTGCTAAGGAATGGTTGTACTATTTACCTTCTGGCAGTGTCACAACTTGGACTGGTTTGGAGAAACTCTTTTTAGAAAGATATTTTCCTGCATCAAGGGAAAATCACATATGGAAAGAGATTTGTGGCATTAAGCAAATGGCAGGAGAGACTTTGAATGAACGAACGTTACAAGAGATTGGTGGCTAGCTGCCCGCATCATCAATTCAGTGATTTATTGATTATCTAGTACTTATACGAGGGTCTTCAAGCAAGTGACGGAAACCTTCTCGACGCCGCAGGTGGTGGTGCATTAGTGAAAAAAACAGTAGCTCAATCTAGAGAGTTAATTGAGAACATGATTGTTAGGCAACCTAACGACGATGATGCAACAAATTGTAGTTGTAGTACTGCTACAGTCATCTTCTCCAATCTATGAAGAGGGTAATGAAAAAGCCAATGCAATTTTTCCAAATCAGCAGAGGCCTAAGTATGATCCCTTCTCCAATACTTACAATCCAGGATGGAGAGATCACCCTAACTTTATCTATGCTAACAAGAAAGGTGCGCTTCAACAACTTACTTTTAACCGTCATAATGGGTATTAACAACAAGAATCTCAGCAAAACCAACAACTTAATCAGGTTTCTAGCACGGATGACAAGATCAATACAATTATATCCATGTTACAACAGAGCCAACAAAAGACGGATAACCCCATCAATGAATTATAAACACAGGTTAGGTTAATGGAAAGTGAGTTGAACTAGTTGAAGACACAAAATAGTGGGAAATTCCCTTCTTAACCTGTTAATCCAAGGGAGAATATCAATGTTGTGACATTGAGAAATGGTACAAAAACTGTGCAACCCGAAGATGCCAAGAAAACAAAGACCTTAAGGGGCTGGTTTTGGAGAAAGAGATTACTGACTCTTCCCAAACGATGAGGTACCTAAAGAAAACTCTAAACCTCTTGCTTCAACTTATGTTCCTCCTTTACCTTTTCCTTGTAGGTTTGCTAACTCTAAAAAGGCTGAACAAGATAAGGAGATCTTAGATATTTTTAAGAATATTCATGTGAATATTCCCCTTATATATGCGATTAAACAAGTCCCCAATATGCAAAAATTCTGAAAGACTTATGCACCAATAAACAAAAATTAACCGGTAATGAGGAAATGAGAGTGGGGGAGAATGCTTCGGCTATCTTGCAAAAAAAAAACTCCAATTCAAATATAAAGATCCCGGTAGTTTTGACATTCCTATTGTTATTGGTAACACAAAGTTTAATAAGACTATGCTTGATTTAGGAGCATCATTAAATGTTATGCCTACATCTATATATGGATCTCTTAATTTAGGACATCTGAAAGAAACTGGAATTATTTTACAATTAGCTAACCATTCATATACCCTAGAGGTATTATTGAAGATGTGCTTGTGCAGGTCAATCAGCTAGTCTTTCCAGCAGATTTCTGTGTACTGGAGATGACAGATGGATCAACTGAGTCTCTACCTTTTCTACTAGGACATCCATTCATACGAACGACGAGAACCAAAATTGACGCCTTTAGTGTAACGTTAACAATGTAATTTGATGGAGAAATAATATACTTCAGCATTTACGAGGCGATGCGATATCCTAGTGATGTTCATTCTTGTTTTTCTATTGATGTTATTGACTCTTTAGCTCAACAGATGTTTGATTTGGGGAGTGATGATCCATTGGAGACTATTATCATGAGGAATGTAGGATTTAAAGATCTTACGGATCTTAGAACTGAGCTCAAACTATGGGACAAATTTGAGAAGCTATTGGTGACCTCAATTTGTTGCAACAATTTCTACCAACTCATGATATTTCCTTTATCTCATTACCATGCACTAATGAAAAACTTTTGCCATTTATCCTGCAGGCTCCGAAATTAGAACTGAAGCCTCTTTCTGATCACCTAAAATACATGTATTTGGGTAATAATAAGGAGTTGCCGGTAATAGTTTCGAATGAACTAACTGAATTGTAGGAACAAAAAATTCTTCGGGTGTTTGAAGGAGTATAAGATGGCTATAGGATGGACAATTGATGATATCAAGGGAATAAGCCCTTCTATGTGCATGCATAATACTACTTGAGGAAGGAACAAAACCAACAAAAAAAGCTCAACGTCGAACGAATCCTCTGACAATGGAATTAGTAAAGAAAGAGATACTCAAGCTTTTAGACGTGGGAGTTATCTACCCCATGTCTGATAATAAGCGAGTGAGCCCGGTACAAGTTGTACCAAATCGGGCATTACAGTGGTGCAGAATGATGAAAATGAACCTGTCCCAACTCATGTGCAAACTGGTTGGAGGGTTTGTACAGATTACAGAAAGCTTAATGAAACCACTAGATAAGATCATCACCTTTTATGGATCAAATGTGGAAAGATTGCTTGGGCACTCTTATTACTGTTTTCTTGATGGTTACCCAGGTTACAATCACATTGTATAACGCCTCGATCAAGAGAAAACTACTTTTACGTGTCCTTTCGAAACATTTGCATATAGAAGAATGCCTTTTGGTCTGTGTAACACATCCGCTACCTTCCAAAGGTGTATGGTAAGTATCTTTTCAGATTATGTTGAAAACATTATCGAAGTTTTTATGGATGATTTCAGTGTATATGGTGATTCATTTGACTTGTTTTTGGATAACCTTATACTAACTCTTAAACGATGTATTGAGACTAATCTTGTGCTAAATTGGGAAAAATACCATTTTATGGTAACTCATGGTATTGCTTTAGGCCATATAATATATTTTAAGAGTTTGGAAGTTAATCTAAGATACATCTTATTCGTGCTCTTACCCATCCCACTACGGTGAGGGATATTCGATATTTTCTTGGTCGTGTAGGATTTTATCATAGGTTTATCAATAATAAGGTTGCATCACCATTATGCCAATTGTTGCAAAAAGATGTGGTCTTTAAATTTCACGATAAGTTTTTGGCGGCATTTAATCATTTGAAAGAACTTTTGATAACAACCCCTATCATTAGACCACCAGATTGGAGCAAGCATTTTGAGCTAATCTGTGATATCGGTGACTATGTGGTTGGTGCAGTATTAGGCTAGCGTACTGGGAAGCTAGTCATGCTATTTATTATACTTCCAGAACATTGAATGAGGCCTAACAGAACTACACCACCACTAAAAAGGAGTTGTTGGAAATCGTATTTGTATTGGAGAGTTTTCTTTCTTAATTGATTGGTACGAAAGTTGTTGTGTTTTCTGATCACGCAGCACCTAGGTACTTACTTACAAAGAAGGAGGCGAAACCAAGGCTCATTCGATAAATACTGCTCCTACAAGAGTTTGATCTCGAAATTAAAGACAGTTGCAGATCACTTGAGTCGTCTTACTGTAGACGAAGAAGCTATCCCATTGCGTGAAAGCTTCCCAGATGAGCAACTCTTCTCAATTGCAGTTTTAGAACCATGGTATGCTGATATTGTGAATAATTTAGTGTCTAAACAAACTTAAGAAATTTATCTCGTGCTGAGAGGGACAAACTTAAAAAGATAACGAATCAATATATATGGGATGATTCATACCTATGGAAACACTGTTCAGACCAACTTATACGAAGGTGCGTACCTGATTCTGAAGAAAATTCTATCTTGTGTTTCTGTCATTCATACGCTTGTGGAGGACACTTTGGAGCAAAGAGAACTTCTTCGAAGGTACTTGAAAGTGGGTTTTATTGGCCCAATTTATTTAAAGATGCATATGTATTCTATACAAATTGTGATAGGTGTCAAAAGAACATGCAATCTAGGTGTTCGAAATCAAATGCCACACAAGTTAATTCTCTTTGCTGAAATTTTTGATGTTTGGGGCATTGATTTTATAGGTCCTTTTGTTAATTCTTTAAAAAAATATTATATCTTATCACTGTAAAAGTCATATTTCGTTTTAGTTTGTCTGACATTACTCGTTTCATGCTAAACAGGGGACTTAATGTAGATGGTGGGTTTTTTCAAGGGTAAAATAGTAAAATGGTATATCTCTAACCCGAATTTCATAGACATTAAACTTAGAATTCTGCAAAGAATTTCAACACAGGTGCTCATCCATGTCTCTCTATATGTATGACTGAACTTGTCAGAGTACTACATCTATACGATCAAGCTTACTGAATGAACCAACATTCATCATTATACAAAATCATTAGAATAATACTGGTACTTACTACGATATTCCCAGATGTTCTATGATTTTTTACATAAAATCTCAAGCTCCTAGATGGATTGCTCACTAGTATAGAGCAATTGAGTATCATTTGGTGCTATATTCCCCAGCTGAATTCCTAAAATTACCTCGCGTCAACATTTATACTCAACTGGATGATACTGACTTATTGAAAATGCATATACAACTTTGTATAAAAGTATGTAGCAAGTTACATATGAATTTACTCGAATAAAGTACCATAGTTGTGCTCAGATACCAAATCGAAAATTGTGCTAAGCACAAAATATAGATTTTACTAGATAAATTTATCCCTTTTCAAATTAATCCTTGCTTAACGAAGCAACTGACGTGAATGGAACAAAAGATTATTCAATTTAGGGCTTGAGAAACACTAAAGTTGAGTTCGCAACACTTATAAGTGTCTCAAAAAGCCAACTAAGCCGTTTAACATTAATTTAGCCAAGGGAATGGCTCAAAATGGAATTCGCAACGCTTATAAGTGTCGCAAATGGCTTGACCAACCAAGCCTAGCTTGTCCTTCCAAAGTCTAGGGGATAATGCCCCCTCTCCTTGTCCGCTTTAGCTGCCTAATATGCTTGTCTTCCTTAGCTGCTTACCAAGCTTGTCCGCTTTAGCACCGAACATGCTTGTCCGCCTTAGCTCCATTGACAAAGCTTGTCCGTCCAAGATACCAAAGCTTATCTATCCATCTAGCAATGCTTGTCCGTCTTACCTAGCAATGCTTTTCCGTCTTACCTAGCAAGCTTGTCCGTCTGACATCGCAAGCTTGTTCGTCTTACCTAGCAATGCTTGTCCGTCCAAGCTTGCTTTACCCATCCAAGTTTCCATACCCTAACTTGTCCGTCCAAGTCTCCAAACCTCACCTTGTTTATCAAAGCCACACTAGGACTCACTCATACGTAGCCTCACACACATATATTTTCATGTGTGGCCTCACATACATATGCTTATACTACAAAAGACTTTAGTCAAAAGACTAACTAAGCAAATCTCATTCGACTTCACATTAGTAGTACTTAATGCTACAAAAATTACACGAGACATCAAAGATGTCATAAATGGGTGGATATTCACTAGGGTATTAGTCTGGCGGTCTACGACATGTGGTGCAGCAGTGCATCCACTAAAGAGAAAATCTCTAGAAAGTTCGATTAGCAGTTGAGTAAAGGGGTAGTGGGTTGAGCAACCGCCATTCATCCTCAATCGAAGTGGGAACAATTACTAATAATTTCTCCACCATTTCCACTTCACCATTACTCCACTATCGACACTTTCTTCATGAAATGAGGTCAGGTGAACGGTTACAATGGTTATATAAATATATTTCTCAATTTATTGTGGAAAGAACAACACAATTCGAACAATACAACCTTCTCAATAATACACAGAAAGTTGTTCATATCTATTCACACATATCATATTTTACAGAGTCTGATACTTTGATCTCAACCTTTCTCTCGTTTACCTCCCTAAGACCAACCATTTTCCTTCTCATTTGTGACTGAAGTAAGACTGGAACGACCATTGCTTGGTTTGGGCTAGGATTATACATATTGATCTCTCGAATCTAAAAACAAGTACTATCGCAGTACAAATGTTTAAGGATTGGACGAATTATCACATGCTAACCCTATTTTTCCTAATTTACCCTATAAACTCGTTTTCTCCATAAACAATAGGTTTTTTAAAATCAAACCAAAATTGATGAAAATTACATTAAAAACTTCAATAACAGTAGGGGTCATTAATTTACTTACAATTCTTAGAAATCATGCTAAAAATAAGCTTGAAAACTCCTAAAACATAAATTTTAAAGTTGTTTCTAGTGCCAAAGAAGATAACAATTTATTTTACCTTCACACATTATCAATCAGATTCAGCTAATTAGGTCAATTATCAAATCTTCATGAATTTAACCTAATATTCATCTAATATAATAGCACACTCTGAAAATGTAAATAACTCGAGAAACCAAAGAGAAAATATTCGTAGAGAGAGAAAATAAAAGTGTAATTGTGATTCTATTAAAAGTATTATTTGGTTTCAACGTAGTGATTGTGAAAATTACGTGAATCAGGTCCCACCAACTCGCGCATTTGTTTCATACCAACTCTCTTATATGCTGTGAACTGATTTATTTATTTGTCCTACCAAGCTCGCAACTCTTTGGGAACTCAGGTCAATAAATCACATCTCTTTGGTTGTTTACGTTATTATTTCTTCTTCAGCTTTCAACTTATACATAGTCATTTATTAGTAGATGTTATATTTTGTCATCTACAATTAGCTGCAGTACTACGAATATTTGATTCCATGTAAAACCAATTATTTTTAGAAAGATCACAAAACATAAATAAAAGTTGTGAAGTTTCATAATTATTCTTGCAGAAGATATATTCTGGAGGAATGGAATGAACAAACATGTGAAGCTTTTCTTTATATGGGGGTGTAGATGGTGGGTTTTTGACAAGGATAAAATAGTAAAATTATCTCTCAATACTCGAATCTGAGAAACATCAAACCTTAAAATTATGCAAAGAGTATTTTAGGCAGGTGCTTATCTCTTTCCCCTCTTAGGTGCTCATCCTTGTCTTCTCTCTATATGTATGGCCAACTACAATACGATTAAAATTACTGAATGAATTAAAATTCATTACTATACGTAATCATCAGAATGACACTGGTGCTTACTATGTTATTCCCAGATATTCTATAATTCTACAAGTGAATTAATAACATGAAGATTCATTATCTAACATCCAAGACGTAAGCAAATGGTCCAAGAGGCCTAAAAGACGTTTTTATATTAAGCTCGTCAGATGTAATTCTACACTTTCCTGTACAAATTTGTGATCTGGTAGAAATTAGTGATGAATCTAGGGATGATTTATATACCAAACTCTTCGTATGGATGTCCTCTACAATGTGTCAAAATTTCACGCCAATCGGATAAATGTTCTAAGAGATATGATAAAAACATTCAACTAAGTCGCAGCTGAAAAATTCCTGAATTTTCCCGACTTTTGTTTGTTTCGTCTTTTTGAGACTCTGAATGAACTCAAAACTCTAGTCCTTCAAATTTAGGAGGTATCTGGTTCGGGCATCAAAAGGTTAGGGTATATCATCGAAAACGGACTCTGTATGAAGATTTTTATGGCGTTTTCAGTGAAAACTCTAAATCTTATTTTTTTTATGAGAAATTTCACAAGAAATCTCTTGTCCATCAAAGTCAAAGGAGCTGATGCCACCTACCTTGTTTGTATTATGAGAGATAAAGCTTGTCCTCCTTAGTACAAATCTTTTCCATCTTAGTCTCAAGACTAAGCATGTGCGTTTGTGTCCCAAATAACCAAAAAATACTTTCAAACCCTAATTTGAAAAAGGGGAAACTCTCCTAACCCTAATTTCCCAACGTGTGCGCCTTGCTTGCGTTTTGCTTCTAAAGAAAGACTAGCACGTCTTTGCTCAAAGACCAAGCATTAACGTCCTACTTCTTTCTAAATTTTATATTTTACTCTTTTACCCTCAACGTGTGAGGCTTAGTACAAAGAGTTTAAAAAAACCCTAATTTGCTTATCAAAAGACCATGTTATGTCTCATTCTTATTTTCATGTGTGATCTCACACACAGTTATTTTCATGTGTGGCCTCACACATATATTTTTATATGTAGTCTCTCACAAGTATATTTTTGTATGTGGCTTCACATACATTTTCTCATGTTCAACAACATACACTTATTTTTACGAAATAAGCATGTGAATGCAAAATTGACTAAGTTGAATATACTGCTCCTCATACACAAATAAATATATTTTATTTTAGTCTGCTAGACAAGTCTTCAGTAAGACTAAGTAAGTCTCGCCAGAATTAATATTATTATCAGTACTCAATTCTACGAACTTTACACGAGACAATCAAATGTCATAAACGGGGGATACTCATTAGGGTTTTGGTTTGGTGGCCTACGACATGTGGTGCAGCAATGCACCCACTAAAGAGAATTACTGGAAAGTTCGATCAACAGTTGAGTAGAGGAGTGGTAAGTTGAGTAACTGACTATTCAGCCTTTTTCGAAGTGGAGAGCAGTTGTCAACATCTTATCCACCTTCTCCACTACTCAGCCATCGACACTTTCTTCCAGAGAAGAGGTCAAGTGGTTACAAGAGCTATGATATAAATAAATATTTAATCTATTGAAAACAGGACAACTGAACAGGTCTGAAATACGATAATTCCAAGTCTAAGTCTAATACAGGACAACACAAGTGGAACTCGATCATTCAACCTTCTCACACAAAGAATTGTTCTTAGTTATTCCCACCTATTACATCCCACAAAGTCTGATACTCTGACCTCAATCATTCTCTCGTTTCCTCCCTAAGACCAACCCTTTTCCTTCTCATTTCCTGACGGAAGCAAGACTGGAATGACCATTGCATGGTTTAGGCCAGGATTGTACAGATTGATCTCTCGAATCTAAACAAAGTACTTCAACAGTACAAATGTTTAAGGATTGACGAATTATCACCTACTCACCCCACTTTTCCTAAATTACCCTTCAATTCGTTTTCTCCCACAGACATTTTGGCGACCAGAATGGAAGATTAATCTCTCATTTGCAGTTTTTTAATTTTTTGAATTTTCCTCCAGTTCAGAAGCGGTTGATTTTAGGTCAGTTTCAATAACTAACTCTCAACACTAATTCTGCCACTACAACGCATGTGCTCCTGATGCAAGAGACTCTTGCCTAGACTCAAGCAATAAACTACAACTACACCTGCTTTGATGGAGAGAGTCAGACCTGCTAGGAATGAGGAAACATGTGAGACTCGTGTTAACAGACGATTCACAAGTAAACATTACAAAATTCAACCATCTGTGGGTGTTGTGACTGAAGAAGGAAAAAAAAAGTTTCAGCACCATAGAAACAACCCAAGCATGCAACGCCAGTATAAATTTCAACTCCAACATCACAGGCATGCCAACCACATCGAAGGAAAGTGGCACCGGTTGCAGCTCCAGCATCCGACTCGACATCCTAGCTACAACAACAAAGGGGAAGGACTAATATCCGTGTGGGTCACCAAATAACGTTGAAGTTGCTGGCATTGGAAAATTTGAAGAGAGGGCCACCTCACAGACGAAGAAGGAAGTATAAATGATGCTAACAAAACCAATAGGATGAAATCCTTATACCTGCGACAATCCAAACTTCAAGACTTCTCTTGCTGGCGTAGGCGCCAGCGTCCTCACATTACAAAGCGGAGAGATCCTCGTATTGCATAACCACCACCTACATCTGTCTGTGACCCTTGGGTCTTCTTCTAAGGAATGTATCATCTCATAGATAATACAAACGTCTTATCAGCAGACCGAATACGTATAAGGTGCAGAACATCCATGTACACTCCATCTCACACTGCTTGATAGCCTCGATGCTAACGCCAACTTCGACTCCAACTTCCATCCAAGTTCTTGCTCCATCCACAACGCATCAGCAACAACCAACAATGCAAAGAGACTCTGATATCTCTCTTGTTCTATACAAAAGGATTAATTTCTAAAGACATGATAACTCCATCAAATGATGTTATGTCTATTATAGTGGTGGATTCAAAGTGAACTACGCTTTGGGACTGATTATTGGAACCAGACTTCTCTTCCCCAACACATCATAAAATTCACCATCTCTGAAAGACTGATTATTCGAAGAAACTAATCGTTGATGAAAAAGTTAAATGAAGTTCATTCACCCCTAGAAGACTCATTCATCAATTTTAATTAGAACCAATTGGATCATTAAGTTCAACAACATATAAATTTCCAATTCAATTAGGCTACAACCTCAACATCAAAAGATGAGCACTCATGAGCAGAGGACTGTTTGTCTCCTTTAATTGCTTCTCTGAGATTAACATCGATTACGTTATCCCTATCCATGTTGGATGCTCACCTTGTCTCGATGCCTCTGCACCTACGTTGCCACTCTTGGGGGTACAACACTCATAAAGTCGATAAAGAAGCACGTCAAAGATGGAATTTTGTCTACATCAAGAAAACTATTAGGGTTTATCACCAGCGTCTCCTAACTTTGTCTTCCACCTTGCTGCTACCAGCTATAACTCAAGTCATCATCTCGCATTCACTGGCGTTCTATCTCTTGTCTACAACTACCTGCTACTTCTTGCAACTCTTTACAGCATCAACTCCATGATAAAGTCATTCTTCATCGGATTCGAGTTCTTGGATGCCTCCAAGTGGTATACCCAAGTTTTTGCATACCTAACTCTCAAAAACTTACTTATGGTTGAGGAATATGGCAATTTATCCTTCATGAAAGTTGTTTGTACGTGTCTCTGCTACAACATACTGAAAGAGCACGTCAATCGAATGTCTATTGAATCTGAAAATTTACACATGATTAAAAATCACGCATGTTCACGCATGATTGACCGACCTAGCAACCCCCAAATTAATTGATTCTTGTTGCATATGATACCTTAGTCTCTTAGCTTCAAAAGTTAGGGTCGAACACATCAATCCGAGTTTGTATCAGGATTCTATGGCCTTTTCCGTGGAAACTATACATGTCTGAGTTTTTCTGACGAGGAGTCTTCACAACAAGTTTCAGTTCATACAAGCTTGTATCTACCTCCTCGACTTATTCGAAAACTCGTACACATAAACATGAATTCATGACGGAGCCTGAAACCCAATACACTTCCTCCAGAAAATGCAACATCACTTATCCATGGTCGTCACATCCATGACCGTTTAACACTTGGGGACTTGATTTTATTGGAAAGATCAATTCGACTTTAATGATCTCAGAATCGAGTCAGTAACACTCAATGCCACCACTGAGAATAACAAGGCATGATCAACAGAAGCTCTTCATACCAAGGACGTCATACAACTAGGGAACCTGCTCCTTCTGCTGATCACATATAGAGTGGAGCTACACCACTGCTTCACCTGCTTCAACAACACTACACTGTCAGCTGGAGATAAATAATGGAGTCAAGGTCGTACTCCCAATAGAAGACGATGCTAGCAAAGGAAAGAATCAACTGAGGAGAGAGGGACGCTCTCGTGCAACCAGAGTAGCAAGGCCTGCAAAGCTAGGGTTTAAAGAGGAATAAGTTGAGATGGAAAGCGAACTGATGCGTGTCGTAAGTGCAACAAATTACTCAAGATATTTCCTACTAATTAACTAGTAATATAGCGGTAGTAAGGATTGTTCCTACAGAGCTGTGTAATTAAGATGTTATTTAGATTAACAAAACTAGAATAAATACTAAAAAGGGGATTTTTGTAGATTAATTAACTAAAAAGAATAATAAAAGACAATCAACAACCTAATTAATCAATAACATCCCTCACTCCAGAATAAAACTAGCACGGGTGGAGCTTACCCTCCTCTCCATTGGTTGGTTAGCGTAAACATTCTCATTGGTTTAGAGCGAAGTTATTTTGTGTCCATTAGATGGAATTTAGTGTTGTATTGTGCGTTGATGGAGGAATGTATGGTGCGATTGGGTGGGTGGTTGATACACACCCGACGAACGACCTTCATTGTTTGTTGTGTCTGGCCACTGGATGATCGATGTTTGAGTTTGAACGGCTGAAAATTTATTTCGTATGTTTACACCGGGTTTACACATTTCCACAAAATCTCGCATTGTTAAATTTTTGGATACATTAGGAGCGTCGGTTGCAAATTAAATCCTTACCGTTGAATTTTCTAAATACACTCGGGACGTTGATCTTAATTTAGATCATTATAGATAAAAAATCAGGTCATTTAGATTTTGTAACCATTATCGGGTAAAAAATCATATAATTAATATTAATATCAATATTTTTTAATCATTACAAGTAAAAAATATTTGAATTAATATCGATAAGGTAGAAAGCTTTTAGAAATCTAACGAATGGTTAATATTAATGTCAGATATATATTTTTTATCATTATAGGTAAAATAGGTGAATTTTTTTTTAAGAAACGTAAACTGATTGATAAGGGAGAAAGTCTTTTAAAAATCTAAAAAAAAGTGTTTCCCTAAATTTTCTCTGGGTAACAAATCCTCTTACCTAAGTTTTATAATTACTATAAGGTAAAATTTCTTATCATTAATATTAAAATCACAATTTTTTTAATCAGTACTAGGTAAAATATCTGAAAATTTATTTGGCTAAATTTTCGAAAGACTACTTTAATATCGTTTTAACAAAACCCTGATTTTTTTAGTATATTTAGAATAAACTAAGTTTATTAAGTACATAATTATATTTAATTTAGTATATTTAGAATGAGAATCCGAAATATGAGTTTGGACGGTTGAGAATTTATTTCGTATTCTTATACCAGGTTTATATAATATTTTAAAATTTATCACCGTTTAATTTTATGATTCACTGGGAGCATTGATCTTCATTTTGTACAAAAATTGCAAAAAAATATACTTATCCAATGCAATATTATAGGTAGAATAGGGTAAATTTTTTTACATTATAGTATGTTCGAGCCAAAATTAGATTTTTTAGCACAAATATTTAATCCGTGTAAAAAACATATTAAATTATAGGGTAAAAAAACATGGACAGATAATATTGATATATGGTAAAAAGTATCTTAATTATAGAATAAAAAGTATTTATAGGATAATATCATTATATTTTTGACAACACCGGATAAAAAATCATAACGAAAAATCTTTGAATTAAATTTTGAATGTGAAAGATTCATTTGATATTTAACTTACACGGTTAAGATAATTTCTTTAAAAATACAACTACTATTAATTAGGTGGCAAATCAAATTTATATAAAAAATTAACCAGTTAACTAGGTAGATATTTACAGTTAAGTTAATTTAGTAAATTCGGAATGAGAATCCAAAAATATATGGAATTATTTCCAGAACAAACTTAGTTGAAACTATCACCAAAAATAATACTATTATAAATATTTTCAATGAATAAAAGAAAATTTTAATATAATTCATCAATTTAATAATATTGTAGATAAGCCCATCACTTAGGGACCTTCGTCTTGGTGCTCTGCCATTGAACTACCCTAGATAAAAGTCTTCATGTGCAGTAGCACCAACTATGAGAAATCCGCCGATCCACATGTGATGTGTGAACAATGAAAGTACTGTACCATAGTCAGTAGCGAGATATGGATAAGGGGGCATGGCATACATATGGTGAGCTACAACAATGGTTAAAGAGCCTTCCTATAATGAACAGATAGTTAAAACAAAATTATCTTCTCAGAGTTTTTTTGGTAAATATAAAGTTTAATTCCAAAAATCTGAAAAAAAAACAATTAAAGAAGGAAAAAACAATTTTCTTGGTATATGTAAGAAATTAATTCCAAAAACAATAATATTTTCTCATGTAAAAAAACGTTTGAGAAAAAGTCACACCTCTTTTTCTTTTCTTTTTTGGCACTGCCTGTTTTTAGGGTTTTGTTTTGTATATGCTTGTAGAATTTTTTTTCCTGATCGGTGGTTGTTATTTATTTTTGCAGGATATAAAAAAATACAACCGATTGAGCTACTTTTTTTCTGCCAGCTTAGGTGATTTTCTATTTTCCTTTTTATTATATTTTAACTACTATTTCTGCAAAGGTTATGGTAGTTGTTCAAGTTGTTGTTTTACTACAATCGTCTCAGGGACAGCTCAAAACGATCCAAATTCTCTTTCCATTTGTGTCTGCTTCAAGGCAATTAAAATCTTCTTTGGTTAGAAATATATTTATGACCTTTTTAAATTATGACTTTTTATATTTTCGGGATGGTTTTTATTATGTGGTTTGTTGGTTTTATTGTGAGATTTCAATTATTATTTTTTTTGTTGATTATGAGATTGTGTTTGAGATTTTTTTTTATATTATGGTATTGTAATTTAAAAGAAAAAGAAATTGTGTTGTGATTGAGATTTTTTTGTTGTTTACGGTATTGTGATTGAGAAAAGGAAATACATATTTTCGATGAGAATCTCAATTTGTTTGTGTTTCCACACAACAAACAGAAAAACTAACAAGGGAAAATTGGGAACATGTCCCAAATTATACCCCTTATTTGGGGATATGTCCTCTAACGGAAAAAATTAAGGAATATGTCCCAGACATCCATTTTAGCCGTTAAGTGATGAAAAATGCACATGTGTGAGACCACAGATGCCAAATTCGGAATTTTACCCCTATCTTATAATTTTGATTCCCAGAAGTCCTAAATTTGTAGATTGTCGATACGTGTCATCTACGATCCAACGGTCAAAAAATTTTGAAACTTGAAAATATAAAAACCCTAATATTCTCGAATTTACCTTATTACCCCTTAGTATTAAAAAAATGACAAAAAAAATTTGACTGATTTGGGTGAATTTGAACCTGTTTTGGACACAAAAAAGTTTGTGTCTGTTTTCTGGATGAACTTGTTTGAAGTTGAAAGTTAAACAAAGCAAACTGAAAGTTAAACTAATTAATAGTATTGTCTTAAGTTAAAAGTTAAACCAAACAAATTCCCACAAACCAACCATCCATGTGTTTTTAACATTCATAAAACATTAAACTCACAAATCAAAATGAACTTTAGGCTTCCTTTATCTTTTTGAGCCTGCATCATAGTTGAAAGTGTTAATAATCTGCTTGACAGGGCCTGTTCCCTTGTTGATATTACTAATAGACATAGTCAAACCATCTCCTTTGCTGGACTTAGTAGTGGATGAAGAAGTAGCCGCAGTGGATGTCTTAGGAGCTTTAGATGATGCAGTTGCAGAAGAACTTCCCCTACTCCTTCAGATCCTGGTGCTTTTGTTCTTCTTCTTTTGAGTTGAAGTTGTGGTAGCAAAAGAACTTCCATTCACCTCACACTCGACTCTGGCTTTCTTCTTCTTGGGGTTGGATCCAACTTCTCCACCCTTACATGTTCTGCTATTGTCATCTTCCTCAGCACATTTCCATAAGTCAAAAAAATCACATCCATTAAACAACAAAAGACCCAAATGCTTAAGTATCATAGTCTCGCAAAAAAAAACTAAAAAACATATCACAGTCCCAAATGCTTAAGTATCACAGTCTCGCAAAAAAATCAATATATAATATTAAAAACATTACATAGTATTAAAGTATTAAAGTATTAAAGTCATTACATAGTATTAAAAGTGTTCTGATTAGTTATGATAACAATAAACAACAGTATACAGTATGCAAAACAAGCTTTTTTAGACAATTGGGATCCAACATATCAACTTCTTATTTATGATTTGCTAAAATGCATTTCTAGAGTTGTTATATCAAATATCGATATATTTGAAAAAAAGAAGAATTCCCAAAATAACAGGCACAAACAGAGGAAGATTATAACAGCACTTGTTAAGAATTAGGTGTAGACTGCACAACCAGCAAATTTATGCTCATACTGGGAAGTCCCCGGGCCTGGTCTTGGACTCCCATCCATAAACACTTATAGTGCATACAGGTGAAACAACATATACATGTTATTATTTCAACCTGGCGTCACATTTTTCAGCAGTCAAAAAAATAGAAAGCTTAAACTAAGAATATGCTTGGTGGATTTAAATCAACCTGGCGTCACATTTGAAAAAAATAGACCTGGTCTTGTGTTCTCATTTCGTCTGCATTAGAAATTAATCAATCCATATTATTATTTCGTATCGCATGCATCTTTCATTGTATCTCATGCCAAAGGACGTTAGCAGATGTGTGTATGTCATGCATTGCTTCCATTAATTAGTATATTAGATCTATGCTTACTCAACTGAACTAACCTATAAACTTACCCTTCCTAATAATTCAACTGACTTCTTTCAACCCCTATGCTATACCCAAAAGTCCAACCCCTATGTTATATCCAAAAGAGCAAACAAAATGACCATACACAACTGTTGAAACAGACACAGACAACCACACATTTGATTAAGAAGGAAATGCAAAATTGTTGCCGTAAATTCAACTGTTGGAACAGACACAGACAACAGTTTGAAAAGAAGATTTCTTTTTCAGGTACATATGTGCTCAACTGTTGGAACAGACACAGACACAGACAACTGTTGGAACAAGAAAGGGGTTGTTTATGTAGAAAAGAATATATCCCTTAATTTTAAAAATCAGCCATCGATGAACCCTAATTTCAATTTGAAACAAACCCTAAAAAAAATTAGCATGTAAACTCAAATCAAACACGCCAACAGTTAGATGCAGAGATAAAAAGAAAGGGGTTTGATGTTAATACCTGTTTCCAACAGCTATTGAGGTTGATTTCTTCATTCTCTCTGTAACACCATTATCTTTGTCTCTGTTTCCAACAGTCACACCATCATCTCTGTGTGAGTCTCTCGATCTCTCCATAGGAATGTGTCTCTTGATCAAACCCTCTGTCTCTCGATCAAACCCTTTCTCTCTATCTCTCGATCTCTCCATTTCTCTTCAGTTTCCTCTAACCCTAATTTCTTCGATGTTGGCTGTGTTAAGCTTCTCACGTCTTTTCTCTTCTTTGAGAAGACACTGAGTTAACAAACGTGCCAATAACCGTGTGGAATGAAGCTCTGATCTTATAACATCTGTCTACTCTCTTCTAATCGGACCGTAGGATGTAGCTAAGGGTAGAAGTGGAAATTTGAATACACGTGTGAACCTACACATGTAAAAATTCTTCACTTAACGGCTTAAATGGATGTCTGGGACATATTCCTTAATTTTTTCCGTTGAACTCGAATTTGAAACCATGCGAGTCAAGATCTCAAACTTATCAATTTGGTAAGAAATGGAATTGCAGTTGTTCTTGTAGTAGGCCCATGAGTTCGTTCTGTATCAAATGGGATAAATGAAATTGCACTTTGTCCTGTTTGTTTTTACTGTTAAATGACTCACCTGTTAGATAGTCAGGTAGCTTTATATTTATTTATTCTTTTCTTTTCGAAGGATTTTTTCCCGTTTAAGCATACGTAACTTTGTACCTGACAATAACATGGGATAATGTAACTCGTTATATTGGGGCATATGCAAATTATTTTAACCCTACTACTAAAAGATAAAATAGAATTATTATAAAGTAAATACTAAAACTTTATATCCAACTATTTATGTTAATGTCTAATTTATTTCGTAATTAATTAGTATTAATTAATTCAATTAGTAGTTGTTTTATCGTATTAGTTGTGAAATCAACTAGTGTTAACTAATCATCAAAACTAGTTAAAATTTCAAAAAAAAATGATTTTTTTTCGAAATTAATCAACCAAGAATCGTTAGATACGATGGAAAACATATGTCGATTCTGGGTTGGTGTTCTTCGTGATTAAAGAACGCCAGAATCGACGGATATGACCATTAACAAAAGCACGATTCTGAGAATTGGTGGATGTGGGTGTTTTTAAGAAACGATTCTGCTACATTTTTGTAAAAGACACATTTCATTTATAGTTTAGGAAATTAACGCATTTCATTACATAATTTAGGATATTAGCGTATTGCATTACATAATCTAGTACGCGTATTCTTGAAGCTCGTACATTAACCCATCGTTAATGAACATCCGAGAACGTTGGTTCAACACGGTGTATTCCCTCGCGTGCATGAAATTTTTTTCCCCGTTTTGAATTCACCATAGGCTATGGAATCGTACGACTTGAAATTAAATCGATTACACGTTAGTATGCGAACATCAAGCGATGAGAGAGGTATTAAACATGTCGAACTACTCACTTTCTCACTATTAGAAGCTTGAGGATGATGCTCGTGAACCATTCTTCTAATTTTACGGAACTCTCGCATTTCGCTTTTGATATGGTAGAGTCTAATCGCTAGGTCTCTCCATTTGCGATGGTTAGGGTTCCCGGTGCGGTCATAGGAGAATTCTTTGACTCTCTTCCAAAGTATCGAATAAATTTTGAATGGACGTTCGCAATAGACGAGAATGAACGACTTGACGAGCTCTGAATCTTCATCAGGTTCCCAATCCATTTCCCCAACTCTATTTGAGTAGTGGATGAAGTGGGAGTGAGTAGAAGGTGTAAGTTTGGGGCAAGTTGGGCCAGGAATAGAGGTCCTTCTTATATAGAGGAAGTCTCAACGGCTATTCTTTTCGAAAAACTCAAAATTTGGGTGAAATATTCTGTAAGAATCATTCGTTATGTAAGTCCACGTTGAACGATTCTACGCAATCAAAAATGCCAAAAACTAGGTTTGGTAGAGTCGTTATATACGTAGCTCCATATTGAACGATTGTAAGCTAAAAACAACAACAAAAATTGGTATTTTCCCTGCTTAGAATCGTTAGATATGGTTGTCCATATCGAACGATTCTATCATCAAAAAGCAACAGAAGGTTTGTTTTTTTCTCCGTATAGAATCGTTCTTTATGTATGCCCACATCCAACGATTCTAAACTAAAAAACCAACAGAAAGTTGTCCTTTTCTAAGTCTATATAATCGTTTTATATAAACGTTTAACATCAACCGATTCTGAAAACAACAAAAAAAAAACTCTACATTTTGTATTAAAATCGTTTGATATTTTTATCCACGCCGAACGATTGTGGCAGTAAAAACAACCAGAGTTTCAATGATAAATTGACCCAAACTGTAGTACTTTTGTCGCGTCTTAGCCAACACAACAATTTTAAAACCAACTAAATTCGTTCCTTCATAAACTAATAAAACTAGTTATCCATATGTTTAAGTCCGAACGACAAACATAAATTAAATACATAATTATCCAAAGTGAAAGACATAAGTTTGAAAAACAAGAACATTCATTCAACCACATCACCCCCTTCCCTACGACCACAACCACCTCAACCTCGTTTGGCAGGTCCTTGTTGGTCATCTATGCCTTGTCCACTGCTTGATTCACCCCGAATAGACTTTTTCACTCTTGGTTTTCTTGTTGGAACCGGCTCCGCCACCTCCCTAAACCTAGCACCTTCTTGTTCATCCACCAGAGCCCGGTATTTTACAATCTTCGCCTGATTCTCCATAATATGTTCTTCTCTCCCGATACGCATTTTTGCTCTGTTGATCACATAGGTGATTCGCGTTCTTTGTTTTCATTTCAAACAACAAACAAGTTACAAATTATTTTAAACCCTCTTAACATAACATAAGAGACCACAACACGTACCAGAACATCGAGAGCTCTATCCCGGTCCTTGATGAAGGGCCTCTCATCTATTCGTATCACACGAGTGTGAGAAACGTTGAGGTACCATGATATATATACTTGGATCGCTTCAATATCGAAGTCAGCAGGCCTACCCATTCCGCATATGTTAGCCGACCTATTCTCCCAAATAGTTTGAGTTGGTAAATGACTGTGGACAACCTCAATATCGTTCTCAAGGGAAATATATTTCTCCATGTTAAATTTGAATTTGATTGCATCAGAGATCTTCTGCACAATACCACATTGCCTCGCAAATCTTATCGGGTTATACATTACATAGCCTCTGGGGTGAAAAAGAGTTACATGGTAAAGTTGTCCGCACACCCAACCATATTTCCTTCCGCAAAAGCTTCCTTGTAAGGGTTAAAGACAACATTCGTCGTCGTCAAGTTGTCCAGTCATCGCCTCAGCTCAAGGAGGTCCTTATTATGATTCTTCGTCTTGTCGTTGAAGGAGTATTTGCTTCCAGAAAATTCACCGTCCCAATTCCCTTGCTCACCGGCCCTCTTAAAAAACTTTGGGAAGTGCAAGTATATCCACACTTGCATCAATGTAGGAATAAAAGTGAGAATAGGAATAGTAAGACAAAATTTTAAATTCAACACTACACCCCTTGAATTACCTAGAGAAGAGCCACATTACCTACAACTTGGGTCTTGTCTACCTTAGTACACTTTCTCATCTCATTCAATAAGCATGGAAGGAAAGCAGTGCCCCAAGATTACTCGCTGACTTTCACCAATGGTTGAACTAACTGGATGTAGTTGGTGTTCACCCGAGAACCGGAAATATTAGGGAAGATAACAGATCCCAGGATGTAGAGAATATATACAGTGGCGGTAGCAGTGACACTATGCAGGGTCAACTCATCACTTTCATGAAGACGCAATGCTCCTGAGAACTTATCCCTAAGGTGGTTGAGATAGAAAATTCTTCGCTTTTCTCTTTCACCACCGTCATCTACGTTGTGGTCTTGTCTGCATCCCAATTAAACGCCTTAGAGGTGAACTCGTAGATGTCCTACCATATTTTGGTAGTTGATCCCCCTCACGGTTTTACCTTCAACGTTGAGACTCGTGATCAACTGCACATCGTTTGGGATTATTGTCATTTCCCCAAACGGAAGATGAAAAATATCTGTCTCTGCGTAATATCTCTCGAGGAAGGCAGAAACAAGGGTTTTTTTATACCAAACCTTGGAGTTATTCACTCCATATATGTAAAACCCCTTATCCTAGACTACATGGTCATTAGTATTAGGCTTAAGTTAGTTATCTGTGAGTTAGTGACTCCCACAAACCATGAGAGTCGTGGGTTTGAATAGGACTTCATGGGGAAGGAAATCAAGTTATAGGAATTCTGGTTAAAGTTTTGGAAGTTAAGGTATGTTCGGTGGAAGAACATAGAATAAATCAGCCGCATTAATACCTTTCTCTTTGGGAAAAACATAGTTACTGTGAGAGAAGTAGAAGGAGAGGGACGACTGATTTGAGGTGAAAGCAGGATGATCATTTTTGCTTCATATCATGTAGGTTCTCTAATCCTTATTCCTTTTATGATTGGTTGGTTAACTGTAAGTAGGTTTTCTTCATACTTATTTTCTCTGTGCATTCCGTATCTACTTCTAAAAATTAAATGCTAACTGTATCTGAGTATATAGTGTTGGTTGTGATCATTCGGTATGTGTTAGGATGTTAGTGTAAATTTAACGGAAAATTAGATCTATAAGAATTATTGTCTCTTTTATAAGTTAACAGTATGATGTTATTTTAGTCTACATACTAATTAAGGATTAACTAGATAGACTTATAATGTTACTGATGTTGTTAATAATAGCTTTGTCTTTCTTTAAGTGGGTGCAGAGAATTAGATTTCATTTGTACGTTTTGGTAATGCAAAGCTATATGCTTTGATTAAGGATTAATCATACAGGTTTTGCAGTACAATATCTAGTTAACATGGATTTTTACAAAACAATCAAGTGTAGTAGCTGAGAGAGGTATATGCTCCTAACATGTGCAGTAGCAGGGGCGGTATATAATCTTGGCTTGTTAAGTGGCATGAACAATCAGGTTAAGATTTGAGTGGGTAAGGTTTTGCTTGTGGTTTAGGTGCGTTACAGTAGGGAAGCTTGACTTGGCAGCTGTTGAAAAATAGATTAATATTTACCCATGAACTTGGTTGTACCAGGGATACAGGTCTGACTGTCCAGCTGCCTCCTTTAGTGTTAGCCCTTGAAATAGTCTTAAGAATGATCCGAACTTCACGCACATGGGCTAGCGTGAGAAGGTAAAAGAATTCTGAGTGTGATCGTGGTGTTAACACGGTGTGTTTCATTTTTACATATGAACATGTATTTGTTAACTTTGTTAGCCAGGAATTACTTGTATGAAAGGTAGTATATCAAATTATTGATTAACGTGTGGTGATAAGCTAAGATGGAACATGTAGTTGTTAACCTTCTTAGCTAGGAACTATTGATATGAAATGCAGTCTATCAAATTGTTAATTAACTTGT
This sequence comes from Papaver californicum, assembly GCA_023531435.1. Lineage (NCBI taxonomy): Eukaryota > Viridiplantae > Streptophyta > Magnoliopsida > Ranunculales > Papaveraceae > Papaver > Papaver californicum. The sequence goes on from JAJJMC010014687.1 coordinate 3,791,657, forward strand.
GGCGTTGAGCTAAGATGGAACATCTATGAGAGGGATGTGTGTTAATTTGTTCTTTTTGACGTGTTTAAGTCTTAGAAAAGGGTTGTGTGCGGAGGTGTTTAATTTCTGCGATTTTTCTTGATGATTTCATGTGTGATTGTATGTGTACAATTGACATGAAATGTCATGAAGATGAATAATGACTTTGGTTGTCCAGTGTCCGTAGTTGGCTCGATTCCCATGGTTTATTATGGCGATGACCGAGGGGTCGCCTGGAAGATATGGATCTATTATCTTGAATGGGGTCGACAACACTTATCTTTCTACGCACTGTAGGAAATTAAGTGAACTACGCAAGGTACGATTGTGTCGTCGTACAGTTATAGAATAAAATCATAGAGAGGGGAAGTCGATTAGTTCCGTGGGTGGGAATCTTGTTTTCGTTTCTTTAATATATAATTGTGTTATATGCCTTTGTATTTTTTACGGATTCTAAAAGTTCTATATTTCGGTTTAGGTCGTCGACCTTACTACTTTCAAAAAGATACTCTCATAAAATATTTTTACCTGACATAGTCATTTCATGAACCTTGTTTTGCTAAATTATTCGTAAAGGGCATAAGGGTGTGAAATTCTACTCTAAGTTGGGCTCTGACCCAACTTACTATTATTTTTCAGGGAACGGTAGCCACGGAGCCACTTAGCTAGTAGAGCGGCCTATGGTTCTGGAGATCTGCAACTTTTTCGTTTTCAAGGTGCCTAAACAACTGAGGTTTTACAGTTGTCGTTAATCTAGATTTTTTCTAAGACTCCTTATGTTCTATTTCAAACGATCGACCTGCGTGTCGAAGTTAACCCCTTTTATTTTTAAAGATAATATTTTGATGGATTTATTTATAACTTGTGTTTATAAAAGCAACCTTATGTTTTCTTAAGATTTATTTCTTTGAACTCACATATTAGTCGAATTGACATTTGTTGGCTTGAATGCTTGAGTGTGCTGTTTTGTCCCATGAGTAGTGCCACACTTCTATTTTAGGGCGACCGACCTAGAATGATGAGGTGGGGCGTTACAAAGTGGTATTAGAGCTTTTGGTTACGGAAAATCCTTAGGGGCAGGTGTAGGGTCTTGTTGTTTCACATAGGCACAAGTTATTTCTAGGAGCACAGTGATTTATTTTTCTTTTGATGAAACTGCGTGTTGATTGTTCCTTGTTCCTTTGTCTTTAAAAGAATGGATGAAGATAGGAACAATGGGACTCGAGGTCGTGGTAGACTTAAAGGTGCTACTGGGCTAGGTCGTGGCCGAGCCCTTGGTCAAGATGAGAATCTTACTGAGACTTCTGTTGAAGAGATTGTTGAGTATCCTCGTTTAGGGGGAAATCTTTATTTTTTATTTGAGTGTGTATGGTTTTTACTCTAAACCCTGTGTTGTTTGATTTGGGTTTAAAATATTCTAAAACTTTTGCCTAGGATCTTGTTAAGAATATACAGGAATAAGGTGTTTGCTTGCAAATCGAATATTTGTTGAAGGTGTATTCTTGTATATACTTTAACATGTGAAAATATGTGTTTCGGTAGACGATGATTAGAAATGTGAATTGATGGGTTGGGTAAAGAACCTACAATTATTGGTCTGAACTGCATTATGCATTTTCGTGGGGTTGTAAAACTATTCTGTTTTTTCATGTACTTTTGTTGTTGGTATTTGTTTTGAGTCGGTGTTATTCTTCATATCAGATGCCTCTGACCTGACCCATTCCTAGATTAAGTGAACTAGTTAGCTGCTTATATATGGAGTGCCACTGTATCTGAAATTTAAACCGTTTGAACATTTTTGTTCGTAATTTGATATACCAGGAATGAGATGAAAGTGATAAAAGAGTACCTAAGAGCATTTGACTATAATATTTCAGGTACAATTCATCAATGGTAACCACAAACTTTATAACCAGGCAGAATTAGAAACACCAGCTGATCAGTTGGGTTTTAAAGTGATTTTGTTGTTAAGCTTACCTTGTGGGTGGGTTGTTTTTTTTAAAAAGCCTTGCCTAGTGCCAGGCTTAGAATTAAACTTTGCTCAATCAATTTTAACTATTGCTAAAGTGTGATGTGATGTAATGACTGCTATTGACTGCATTCATAACTAGGAGTACCACCCGAAAAGCATTGGGCTTTATTTTTCTTAGTTCTGTAGACTTCCTGCTATAGTCATATGGCGTGCTATTCGACATTTATGTGTGTTTTAACTTTTGCTCATTTATTGGCATTTGATTACCATGAACACGTTTGAGTGGTACATGTTTTAGAAAGTGAACCTGTACACTTGAATTACTTGTACCTGTATAGCTGTTCTTGAATCTGTGTTAACTTGCTTGTCTTAAACTGTAAAGAAACCTGTGTTTGAAACTTGATTTTGGGCTATAAAAGAAACCTTCTTTGAACTTGCTTTCGGACCTGCCATGTTTGTAATTTTAACCTATTTCGAACTTGCTTTGGAGCCTGTGTTAAGAAATGCTTGATCATGTCTTTGCTTTAGAAATGGTTAAACCTGAACTTGTTAAACCAAAACTGTATTGTACTTGAACCATGTACATTTGATTTTGGAGTTTGTTTTGTACTTTTAGAACTAATCTGCCATGCTATTTGAATCTGTCTTCATTTTAAACCTGTATTTTAAACTTGATATTGAATCTGTATTAAGGAACGTGAACCACAATTGAACATCTACTTGTTTTAAAGCTTGAACCTGCATTGGACTTACCTGTCTTGAATTTGAACTTGCATGTTAGCCATGTGAACCTGTATTGAACATGTGGCATTTTATTTAGAAGCTCTATGCATATTTCGAAACCAAACTGTTGATTATCAACCTGTTTTAACATACTCATTTAACAACCTTTGATTAACCACATGTTTCCATTTGAGCATCTTATACAACCCAGTACTATCTGTTTTGAACCAACCTATAGGGTATGTTCCAACATGCTCATTTTGTGCTTTCAAACCAAATCTGTAATGCCAAACAATGTGTTGGGTTTTTCTTCCTGTTTTAAGACAACCCCCCTTGATTGTTAACCTTTTTGCTAATGTGAATTGAATCTGCTTTAAATCCATGTACAAAATCCATGTATTAGAAACTACTGTATCGAATTTCTAAGATTTCATGATTTAGACTGTATGTTTAAACTGCAAGTGCTTATCAATTTCTATGTGTGGGTATTTGATTAAAATCCCAAAAAAATTTCAAGGCTCTTGTTTTAGCTGAACTTAAATCGCTGCAGTAAACCTATATTTCAGATTTGATCTTAAAACTACTGTATTGTATAAAGGAAGAGTTCTCCTTCATAAGTTTTGTTTTAAGTACAATTTTATTTCGAGGACGAAAACTTTTCTTTTTAGGGGGGAAGATTGTAAAACCCCTTATCCTAGACTACATGGTCATTAGTATTATGCTTAAGTTAGTTATCTATGAGTTAGTGACTCCCACAAACCATGAGAGTCGTGGGTTTGAATAGGACTTCATGGGGAAGGAAATCAAGTTATAGGAATTCTGGTTAAGAGTTTTGGGAAGTTAGGGTTTGTTCGGTGGAAGAACATAGAATAAATCAGCCGCATTAATACCTTTCTCTTTGGGAAAAACATAGTTACTGTGAGAGAAGTAGAAGGAGAGGGACGACTAATTTAAGGTGAAAGCAGGATGATCGTTTTTGCTTCATATCATGTAGGTTCTCTAATCCTTATTCCTTTTATGATAGGTTGGTTAACTGTAAGTAGGTTTTCTTCATACTTATTTTCTCTGTGCATTCCGTATCTACTTCTAAAAATTAAATGCTAACTGTATCCGAGCATATAGTGTTGGTTGTGATCATTCGGTATGTGTGAGGATGTTAGTGTAAATTTAACGGAAGATTAGATCTAAAAGAATTATTGTCTCTTTTATAAGTTAACAGTATGATGCTGTTTTAGTCTACATACTAATTAAGGATTAACTAGATAGACTTATAATGTTACTAATGTTGTTAAGAATAGCTTTGTCTTTCTATAAGTGGATGCAGAGAATTAGATTTCATTTGTACGTTTTGGTAATGCAAAGCTATATGCTTTGATTAAGGATTAATCATACAGGTTTTGCAGTACAATATCTAGTTAACATGGATTTTTACAAAACAATCAAGTGTAGTAGCTGAGAGGGGTATATGCTCCTAACATGTGCAGTAGCAGGGGCGGTATATAATCTTGGCTTGTTAAGTGGCATGAACAATCAGGTTAAGATTTGAGTGGGTAAGGTTTTGCTTGTGGTTTAGGTGTGTTACAGTAGGGAAGCTTGACTTGGCAGCTGTTGAAAAATAGATTAATATTTACCCATGAACTTGGTTGTACCAGGGATACAGGTCTGACTGTCCAGCTGCCTCCTTTAGTGTTAGCTGATGTAATTTTAATAGTGGTAAATAAAGTGTTCGATTCTCGAACTT
>JAJJMC010014687.1:3796120-3806606 GCA_023531435.1 Papaver californicum
CAAATCCGAATCAAAGTATAATACCCTTTTTCCGGCGAAACTCGGATTTGGGGCTATTTTTCCGGCGTAAACCTCTAATTCTTCACGTGTTTAGTCTTGTATTGGTCCCATCTATCTTGTGTATCAATTTGAGCCGAAAATATCCAAGTTTTACCTTGAATCAAAGTGTCCAGTTGTATGCAGCAGTTCCGTCCGATCCGTGCTGCAGTTGACTCGGTCAACTCGGGTTCACCGAGTTGACCCGATTTGACCGGGTTGACTCGAGGGTGCCCCTTATCCACTTCTTAAGCAATTTTCTCCACAACTCCATATTTATCCGATGTACCTACAAAAGCCATAACACACGTAAAATGCACACTAAAGAGTACTAACCTAATAGGAACTAAGGCGCAATCTAGACACTAAAATGTGTCTATCATTAGCCCTTAAAATAATCTTAAGAATGATCTGAACTTCACGCACATGGGCTAGCGTGAGAAGGTAAAAGAATTCTGAGTGTGATCGTGGTGTTAACACGGTGTGTTTCATTTTTACATATGAACATGTATTTGTTAACTTTGTTAGCCAGGAATTACTTGTATGAAAGGCAGTATATCAAATTATTGATTATCGTGTGGTGATAAGCTAAGATGGAACATGTAGTTGTTAACCTTGTTAGCTAGGAACTATTGGTGTGAAATGCATTCTATCAAATTGTTAATTAACTTGTGGCGTTGAGCTAAGATGGAACATCTATGAGAGGGCTGTGTGTTAATTTGTTCTTTTTGACGTGCTTAAGTCTTAGAAAAGGGTTGTGTGCGGAGGTGTTTAATTTTTGCGATTTTTCTTGTAGATTTCATGTGTGATTATATGTGTACAGTTGACATGAAATGTCATGAAGATGAATAATGACTTTGGTTGTCCGGTGTCCGTAGTTGGCTCGATTCTCATGGTTTATTATGGCGATGACCGAGGGGTCGCCTGGAAGATATGGATCTATTATCTTGAATGGGGTCGACAACACTTATGTTTCTACGCACTATAGGAAATTAAGTGGACTACGCAAGGTACGATTGTATCGTCGTAGAGTTACAGAATAAAATCATAGAGAGGGGAAGTCGATTAGTTCCGTGGGTGGGAATCTTGTTTCCGTTTCTTTAATATATAATTGTGTTATATGCCTTTGTATTTTATGGATTCTAAAAGTTCTATATTTCAGTTTAGGTCGTCGACCTTACTACTTTCAAAGAGATACTCTCATAAAATATTTTTACCTGACATAGTCATTTCATGAACCTTGTTTTGCTAAATTATTCGTAAAGGGCATAAGGGTGTGAGATTCTACTATAAGTTGGGCTCTGACCCAACTTACTATTATTTTTCAGGGAACGATAGCCACGGAGCCACTTAGTAGTAGAGCGGCCTCTGGTTCCGGAGATCTGCAACTTTTTCGTTTTCAAGGTGCCTAAACAACTGAGGTTTTACAGTTGTCATTAATCTAGATTTTTTTCTAAGACTCCTTATGTTCTATTTCAAACGATCGACCTGCGTGTCGAAGTTAACCCCTTTTATTTTTAAAGATAATATTTTGATGGATTTATTTATAACTTGTGTTTACAAAGGCAACCTTCTGTTTTCTTAAGATTTATTTCTTTGAACTCACTCATTAGCCGAATTGACATTTGTTGGCTTGAAGGCTTGAGTGTGTTGTTTTGTCCCATGAGTAGTGCCACACTTCTATTTTAGGGGGGCCGACCTAGAATGATGAGGTGGGGTGTTACAATACATCAACATCGTTCCTTCAACGATCCATTTGACTTCGGGTGCTTCTCCATCTAGTGGTCATAACTCTATTTTGTTGAATGACGATTGGTATTTTGGAAGACATACGGCATCAGTGTGATCCTAAATGACAAATGGAGACAAATTAGAAAGTGCATTAATCTTAAATAAAGGTACACAATATATACAATAAGGTTGAGATACTTACAATGGTTGCACAGATCTTAGCAGCCCAACTGTGCTCGTACCCTCATAGCAACTGTCCTCTGTCACCCGGTAACCCATGAATAGCTCATCGGGACCGTGAATTAACAACATCGAAGCCGTTGGCAAGTATGCTCCCTTCTTCTTCCTTCCTAACGATGTATCTTTATTTCCTTGTTGTTCTTGTGGTTGTCGTGGTGGTCCTCCACCTTCTCGTTCTTCTCCGTCACTGCTCTCGCTATCTTTCTTATGACTTTCCTCTTCACCTGGAACTCTATCATATTCTGTATGAGAGGAAGAAGAAGATTCTTCTCTTTGGTGCTCCATTTCAGTTGGTTCATTGACGGAGACCGCTTTAGCTTTGACCGTCGAACCCCTACGGTGTCTAGTCGTCAAGTTCTTACCATCCTTTCGACGAGGTCCCAATCTCTTGGGAGAAGCAAGATCATGTTTTTTCTTAGGTCTTTTTTCCTCTTTCTTAGCCTTTCCCTTATCCCTAAAGAGTACGACAACATACAATAATCAGCAATCGAATTCAAGTGAATTTAGGAATTCCAAGATTAAAATCGGCCAACAGGGTACACACGTATCCAACGATTCCTAACATTATGATTCTAGAACCGTTTTGTGTTAGTTTTTATGTCCAACGATTCTAGGCTAAAAAACCAACAAAAACTCTGGAGTTTTCTTGACAAAGAATCGTTGGACAGGGATGCCCATATCCAACGATACTGATAAATATTCAGTTTCTTCTCGACCTAAATCGTTTGATAGGAATGTCCATATCCAACGATTTTGAGACATGTTTCAGTTTCTTCTCGACCCAAAATCGTTCGATGTTTATATTTACATCCAATGATTCTGGGTCGATGTTTCCTAACTTTTCAGTTGCACTGGAATTATTTGACGGGGGCATGAACATCAAACGATTCAAATTGGAATCGTTCGATGTGGACATGAACATCGAACGATCCTGGTTTTCACAGAAAAACCAGAAATCAATTTTTTTTAATTTTTAACCGTTTTGTTCTTCGGTTTTTGTTTAATTGCTTCTACAAGTTGTAGATTGTTTCCACTAGGTTGAGTTGATCCTCCATAGGGATACTTTACTTGTTTTGACATTTTAGTTATACAGAAAAATCAAAAGGTTATTCGTTTTTTGAATCGTCGAATATTAGTCGATGTTTTGGTTATTCATGGAGAAGAAGAAAGAATTAGAATCGTTTGATAAAGTGAAATAAAAAATAAGTTGGAGTAATTAGTTTTAATAAGTGATTTATTTTAAAATTTTAGATTTTTATAGAGGGTAATTTAATATTTTTTTACAATTTTATACACTCCTTATCTACTAATATAGATAGACACAAAATTAGATAGGACCAAAATAATTCTCGTAAGTTTCAATATAGCCAGGATAATGTAATTTTACGTAACTGATATATCGTTAGATTTTTCCTAAAAAAAAAAGTAAAGAAACAGTTTCATGTACGATGTTCCAAAAGTGGTACTGATTGTTGTCGTCACCATAATTAACTAAGCACTTTCTAACAATGTAAATTCTAGCAGATCTCATACCCAAATGACGGACTGAATCTTTCTGAGATCGAACTGTACAAAAGAAAAAGAAAAAAAAAGATATTGTAGCTAGGTTATTTGTTCTATGATATACATGGTGTTGTCTTTATGCTTCATGCACCCCAGAAATTCATGTACCCCTAGCGTAGCTCTCTAACATCATTCAGGATATGAAGAAAACTAGGGCGACAATAAAATATATTCTTCTTTCTTTTCTTTTCTTTTGATTTTGTTGTCAATTTCATTTTGAAAGAATTGGTACCCGAATATCTCTTCCTAAGTTTCATTTCAGCATTTCATAACAAATTTTGAAGCATTGATCAAGTATGCAATCATGCATGACCGTTTATGTGGGCGTTATCCAGCGTCACGTACTCAGCACATGCTCATACCTGTCATCCTGTAAAAGATCAAAGTATATGACAACAAGGAAGGGACAAGTGTTGGTACCATATTTGGCCCATAGAAAGATGTGTATTTTTTGGGTTGTCACCCTCTCGAGACACAAAATATCGTGAAATATATCTTTTTTTGTTTAATTTGGTAAAGATTGGAGTCTCATTCAAAATACATATGTCTGCCTTTATCAAACCCTCCTAGAAGAGGCCAGTAAAAGGTCAATGGTTTCAAGAGTGTATGGATATATCTTGGTAGGACTAATTGTTGTTTTCTGGCTCTGAGTGAAGGGAAAGCCACTCATGACTCATCTATGTAACCTTTTTTTTGGCATCCCCCTCCACCAAAAAAATGTCCAATGTTAATGAAAGGAATGCAGACAATAGGGAAAAATTAAAATTTTCTAATTCCCAAGTTTATACCTTTCTGCTTAGTTATTTAGTAAAAAATCACAGAATGTTCAATCTCTAATCCCATAGAAATCGAGAGCTCCAGTATCAATTTGCTTGCAGCTCCAGTCATCAATTCGATTGGAGTTTAGTTGAGAAAAAGTGTTTATGTATACTTGAATATCAAAATTGTTATGCTTCAAAAAAAATAAAAAAAAGAATATCAAAATGGAGTAGGTTTGTAAGTTATCATGGTGTATGAATCTGATTAATTATTTTTATTATCTGTTCATAATGCGAGTATCATAAACACTTTCCATCACCTGTTTATGACTGTTGGAGTCAGTTATGTACAGCGGTGTAACACCCTTTTATTAGTTACAGTCGGTTATTTGTTAGTCTCCAGTTATATTTTATTTTCGTTTTGTTAAGAGTCCAGATTATATAACGAATTTGTTCTGTAATAGTTTTTTTAACTTTTACGATCAATATAATCACATTCTTACATGGTATCAAATACCAAAGGGAAATTTTTGACTTCCTTCAATCCTTTACCTGTTAATACAAACCACAATCAAACCTGTAACTACTTTCTTCTGAAAATGGTTAGAACTACTCAAAATCAAATTTCTTCTTCCGCTGTCAATAACAATCTTTACATCAACAATCCTCAACTTTTTCCACCTTTACCTTCTTCACAGAGACAACCACCACCATAATCATTTTCTTCTCAACCACCACCGCCGCCGCCATCAACACAACAATCACCGCCATCTTCTTCTTCACAGCAAACACAATTACAACATACACCAATACAATTTCCACCACAATAACCTACACGTCTTTATTTCCAACAACACCAACAACAATAACAACACCAACAACAACTAAATTTCTATAATCCTTTTGGTTTGCATAGTCGATTTATTATTCCTTTTCAGAATATCTTTGATTTTGTGTCTGTAAAACTTGATGGATCAAACTATCTTGTGTGGAAGGATCAAATCTCTTCAATCTTGATTTGCACAAATATTTTTGGATCTGTTGATGGATCTATTTCTTCTGAATCTCCTATTATTATGCTTAATAATGTTCATGTTCATAATCCTAACTATCTTGAATGGTTGCAAATTGATAAATTTGTTGGTTCATGTATTAATGCTACAGTTGATAAATCTTTATCTTCTGAACTTCTTGGTAGGCAAACAGCTAGGGAAAAATGGTTGCATTTGGAAAAATTATTCACTGAACAATTTCTTGCTCGTGAATCCATGTTGAGATCTCAACTTCACTCAATCAGAAAAAGTTCTTCTACAATTACTGAGTTCCTTCATCAGTTAAAAGCCATAGATGATTCACTTGTAGAAATTGGTGAGCCAATTTAAGATTCAGATTTGGTAATGTATGCTCTAAATGGACTTGGGAGAGAATATATTCATTTTGTTGTTAATGTCCAAAATAAAAGACCTTCTTTACCTTTTTTTGAACTCATATCTCACCTTCTTAGTCATGAACAATTTTTAAAAGAACAAGACATTGATTCTTACTCAACTCTTGTTGCTGATGCCACCAATTATGTTTTCTTTGTCAAGAAACAAAAAAATTCCTATAATTCAACCTTTCGAAAACCACCAATGTCACCATATTTTAATCCAAATTATCCTTCTTCGGGTTTACATATGCAATCCTCAAGTTTTTCCCCTGGTTTATCACCAACGTCTCCTGACTTTGTCTTCCACCTTGCTGCTACCAGCTATAACTCAAGTCATCATCTCGCATTCACTGGCGTTCTATCTCTTGTCTACAACTACCTGCTACTTCTTGCAACTCTTTATAGCATCAACTCCATGACAAAGTCATTCTTCATCGGATTCGAGTTCTTGGATGCCTCCAAGTGGTATACCCAAGTTTTTACATACCTAACTCTCAAAAACGTACTTATGGGTGAGGAATATGGCAATTTATCCTTCATGAAAGTTTTTTGTATGTGTCTCTGCTACAACATAATGAAAGGGCACGTCAATCGAGTATCTATTGAATCTGAAAATTTACACATGATTAAAAATCATGTATGTTCACGCATGATTGACCGACCTAGCAACCCCCAAATTAATTGATTCTTGCTTCATATGATACCTTAGTCTCTTAGCTTCAAAAGTTAGGGTCGAACACATCAATCCGAGTTTGTATCAGGATTCTATGGCCTTTTCCGTGGAAACTATACATGTCTGAGTTTTTCTGACGAGGAGTCTTCACAACAAGTTTCAGTTCATACAAGCGTGTATCCACCTCCTCGACTTATTCGAAAACTCATACACATAAACATGAATTCATGAAGGAGCCTGAAACCCAATACACTTCCTCCAGAAAATACAACATCACTTATCCATGGTCGTCACATACATGCGAACCAAGTCAGTATCATCCCTTTGGCTTGTTGACAAACACCTCCTGACCGTTTAACACTTGGGGACTTGATTTTATTGGAAAGATCAATTCAACTTTAATGATCTCAGAATCAAGTCAGTAACACTCAATGCCACCACTGAGAATAACAAGGCATGATCAACAGAAGCTCTTCATACCAAGGACGTCATACAACTAGGGAACCTGCTCCTTCTGCTGATCACATATAGAGTGGGGCTACACCACTGCTTCTACCTGCTTCAACAACACTAGACTGTCAACTGGAGACAAATAATGGATTCAAGGTCGTACTCCCAATAGAAGACGATGCTAGCAAAGGAAAGAATCAACTGAGGAGAGAGGGACGTTCTCGTATAATTTCTTGCTCGTAAATCCATGTTGAGATCTCAACTTCACTCAATCAGAAAAAGTTCTTCTACAATTACTGAGTTCCTTCATCAGTTGAAGACCATAGATGATTCACTTGTAGAAATTGGTGAGCCAATTTAAGATTCAGATTTGGTAATTTATGCTCTAAATGGACTTGGGAGAGAATATATTCATTTTGTTGTTAATGTCCAAAATAAAAGACCTTGTTTACCTTTTTTTGAACTCATATCTCACCTTCTTAGTCATGAACAATTTTTAAAAGAACAAGACATTGATTCTTACTCAACTCTTGTTGCTGATCCCACCAATTATGTTTTCTTTGTCAAGAAACAAAAAATTTCCTATAATTCAACCTTTCGAAAACCACCAATGTCACCATATTTCAATCCAAATTATCCTTCTTCTGGTGTACATATGCAATCCTCAAGTTCTTCCCCTGGTTTTCGCAAAATTGAGTTTAACCCTACTCAGAAACAATTAGTTGATTATGGTTCCAATCCTTGTCAGATTTGTAACAAGATTGGTCACTTTGCTAGTATATGCAGATTTCGATATGTTGCTTCTAAAAATAGTGTTGCACTTCTACAAAAGGCATTTGTTGGTCTTGATATTAATGTAGGAAGCAGTCCCACTACTTCTCCATGGTTCTCAAATGAGTTTGACTACAACCTATAATTTTCTTCTGACACTGCTTATGAATCTGGAGTTATTGGAGCCAAAGTACTTCTGGTCCTGTTTGGATTCCTGATTTTGGTGCTTCTAGTCATATGAGAAATGACTCATCAACTTTACATAAAACTTATGCTCATACTGGTGTTGAACAAGTGATGGTTGGTGATGGTAAGCTACTTCTCATTCCCTTGATAGGTTCTTCTACTTTATCTACATCTTCTACTGAATTTAATCTTCATAAAGTGCTTTATGTTTCACATCTGAAACATAATTTGATATATGTTGCTAAATTCACTAAAGATAAAAATTGTGTTTTTATTTTCTGTCCATGAGGACATGAAATCAAGTCACTGAAGAACAACCTTATTCTGGCTAGAGGGAGAGTGCAAAATGGCCTATATACCATAATGTCTTGTCCATCATCTCCACATGTTGCTTTCACTTCTCTAGTGGCATCATCAACTATCTGGAATTCAAGATTGGATCACCCAGCTCAAAAGATACATCATACGCTTGATGTTGTTGCTGATATCAAACTTTTTACTAAAAATATTACTTTTGTTTGTGGCTTTTGCCAGTTAGGTAAAAATAAGTGTTTATCTTTTCATGTTACTGGTTTTGTAACTAGTGTTCCATCTGTGCTAGTTCATTGTGATATATGAGGATGTGCTCCTGTGCAGTCTCATCTAGGATACATGTACTATATTCTCTGTGTTGATGATTGTACTAAGTTTTCTTGGATATATCCTATGAAGAATAAATCATACAATATCCACTGTTTTAAATTGTTCAAATCTCTTGAGCTAACAAAATGATTAAGTATTTTCAATGTGATGGTGCTCTTGAGATAACAAAATGACCTTTTAAGGATTTTATTGACTCTTGTGGTATTGATCTGAGAGTTTTTTGTCTATATTTACATCAACAAAATGGATCTGCTAAGAGAAAACATAAACATGTTACTGAAATGTGCAATACATTTTCTGTCAATGCTTCTCTTCCTAAGAAGTTCTGGTTTTATTTTTTTCTAGTAGTTGTTTTTCTTACTAATAGATTACCTAGTAAGCTACTTGATTACAAGTCTCCTTATGAAGCCTTGTATCATTCCAATCCAGATTATTCTTTACTCAAAGTTTATGGATGCCTTTGTTATCCAAATTTGGTTCGTTGTAGAAAGGATAAGCCTAGTCCTAAGTCAGCTGCTTATGTTTTTCTTGGTTACGGCATACACCACAAAGGCTACAGATGTTTGGATTTGTACACCAATAAGATATATGTGACTACTTATATGATATTTGATAAAGCTAAGTTTTATTTTACTTCTTCTTATACTTCAGCTGATAGTTCTCCTTCAACTAATTCTTCATCTAGCTCTCCAGATATGATTGTGCCTACATCTGAAGTTTCTGTCAGATGTTATTTCTACTCCTATTATAATTGTCGCTCCACCTGAGTCTACATATGGTATACAAACAAGGTCTAAATCAGGTATGTTCCTAAACCTTTATTTAAGGATTTTGTTGCCAATATTTTACTTAAGCATCTTGTTCCCACTACTCTTGCTACTTTACTTCAGCCTCTTGCTGAACCAAAAACTTATAAGGAGGCTATTAAACATCATGTATGGATTCAAGCTATGAAGCATGACACTGCACTTCATGATAATAATACTTTTATACATGTGCCTTATCATCCATCTATGATTGTTCTAGGCTGCAAGTGGGTGTACAAGACTAAACTTAAAGTTGATGGTACTATTGAAAGATATAAGGCCAAATTAGTTGATAAGTGATGTAGTTCTGAAAGTGGTAAATAAGGTGATCGTTTCTCGAACTTGTAAAGGTAATGATTTTAGAAAATAATGATTTTAATTAACTCTAGAAAATTCCAGGAGTATTAAAAAGACTAAATAACCTAAAGATGATTTTTGAATAATTTTAAAAGGACCAGGAATCAGGAATCAGGTAATTCTAACAACCTATGTGATTAATCAGATAATTCTTTTTAAATTAATTGAAGCGCAAGTAATTGCCAAAATTGGTTTCGTTATGCTAACAAACAGAGGTAAATCACAAGCATGGACTATCAAAATTAATTAACCAAGCATAATCCATCAGGCAAAAGCACAACTGTTGAAAGAAAACCGTTTTCACTATTTAAAACTATGCAATTCTAATAACAAAAGAATTATAAATAATTATTAGAAAATAATTAAATCACATAAAATTGAGAAAATTACCTTATCCATCATCCCAGTAAATAGACTTAGCTCATGGTGGAGAAAACTTGCTCAAAAGACCTTTTCATTGTTCAAAAAGTTGATTACAAGGTTAAAGAATAGTGCAACAGCTGAACAGATACGTTTATAAGTGTTGAAGAACAGGGTTCAGCCGTTACAGAAGTGTTTCTAAGCAACAAAGGTTTAAAAGAATAGGTAACAGGAGCAGTTTGAATCAGCAAATGGACGTTGCTGTGTTGTCTTCTCAGGCGGTGGTATATGAAGAACAGCAGCGGCGGTGACCGGATCACTGTCCAGTTCCGGCCAAACTCCGGTGACTCCGAAAATCGATCTCTAGGCTTCTCCTGGTTTATATAGGTTGTAGAAACCCTAGGGAGAGTTCTAAACCTAATAGAACTCTCCAAAACACTCCCAAATTCATCCAAATCCGAATCAAAGTATAATACCCTTTTTC